>JAVGWX010000003.1:50570652-51088152 GCA_036924085.1 Ariolimax columbianus
GAGCCACAGGCAGCGGCATCTAACAGAAAAGGGTGGCGTGGCGTTGTGAGGATGTCTTCATGTGTGCCCCAACGACCTCACTGGTTACGGGATGACCTGACCTGACCGAACCTGATTCTTACCTTCAGCGTGTCATCACTATCTATCGTATCATCCCTTCCAACCGGCTCCCTTCTGACCGTGTAAAACTGGTTCTTACTTTTCATCATCCCACGTCCTCAATCCGGGAAATCTTGTTCCATCATCTCCTCATCCTATATTCAGATCCTTCCACAGAGTATTTTCTGACTTCCTGTGAGCCTATAGACGTTATAGAAACTTACGTGACGTGTTGGTTGGAGGCCGACTTTCATTTCACATTAAGTACCACAATGGCACCTTGTCTTACAAAAACAAGCATGGTTCGGCAACGTGTCTCTATGTTATCCAAACAGGCTCTGTGTCCTTCCTGCAGTCAGACTTTCAAATAACAGAGAGGCTCACCTGCAAGTCATGTAACCCAATCTACACTATTATCTGTAACCACTGGAACATAAAATCCATCGAGGAGACGCATTGAACTTTATGACCGCTTCTACTAACACCTCACAGACATCTCCAAAATCCAGGTTCTCCTGTCGCCAGCCATTTCAATTGCCCTATAAATCATGAAAGGTGGACATAAGAGTTACTAATTCGGCTCCTGCTAATCCGATGACCGACACCGGTTTGAGCTAGAGAACCGTTTGCTTTATCTTCTTCTTCTTCTTCGTACTCTGTCAAACGTCAACTTCAATCTGTTCGAAGAAAGCATCTATCATCCTGAGGCTGTCGACACTGCCATAGAGCTTGTCTAGTGTTGGCACTGGTGATGGCCACATGTACTTTCTCTGGTCCTCGTAAGTCGGGAAATTTTGCAGCAGATGTTCAGCAGATGTGCCACAGGTGCATACGTCAGTGCCACCTATTTTCAGTTTATTGAATAGTTGGTACCTCAGTCTGTTGTGACATTGCGGAGTCTAAAAACCACGACCTGCTCTCTTCTTTTCAACTGGTAATAGGCATCATTTTTTGTGTAACCAGTATGTTCTGTTTCCCATTTGGCCATGTATCTGGCCCTAATAAACCTTTTCGACTCTTCGTAGGTCACACTGGAATCTGGTTGTGGTAGTCTTGCACCTTCCTTTGCCAGCCTGTCTGCCTCCTCGTCGCCTTTGATGTTACAGTGGGATGGAACCCACTGTACCACTACTCTTTTTGGTGCGGACTGCTGGCATAGTTGACAGAGTACTGCTTTTAAATCATTAAGTTCTGTATTTTTATGGCTTTTTAGTGCTGTAACCACGGCCCTGGCATCTGTAAACAGGACTATCTGGCTTTCATTGCTTTCGTCTGTCAGGATTGCTTCTACTGCAGCCTTCAGTGCCTCTGCCTCCGCTCTGAAATTGCTTGAGAATTTTCCAGTTGCCACTGACAGTGTTATTTTTCTACCATTTGGTAGGCTCAGGAATACCCCTCCCCCTCCATTCTGTGTTGTGTTTGTTACAGAACCGTCGGTGTATGCATGGGTCCAGTCCATGCTTGGGTAGTTTTCCGCTATGTACCTCAGGGTTATGTCTCCTCTTTCTTGTTCAGTCTGGCTGTTCTGGTTTCCAATACTTGGTATATTTTCTACTACCTCCGGAATGATATGCTGCTTTTATGTGGGTTTGCGTACAGTAGGGATGGGCTTTGGTGTTGATATGGTGTTCACAGGTTCTTCGCTCATCTTTGCTTTGGCTATTTCTGCAAAGTTACTCCGCTTTAGTTTCCCTTTTCCAAATCTATTTAGTCTCTGTTGCATTGGGTGGTCTGTCAGTCTTCTTAGTTTCTCTGCTTGCTGCTGGGCTCTGCAGTCTCTTCTGTCGGTCATGGATTGCAGATTTGTAATCTTTTCAAGTTCTATAATTGGCGTTGACTTCATGCCTCCTGTTATAACTCTCATGGCTTGGTTTTGAAGTTTGCTAATTTTATCAAAGTTCGCCTTTGCTGCTGTTGCCCATGCCGCAATGCCATACTCGAGAACTGGTCTCACTCTTCCAGTGTACAGTTTCTTGAGTATTCTTTCTTCTGCTCCCCAGCTTGTGCCAGCAAGTTTCCTCATGACTACCATTCTTTGTTTGGCTCTCATTCGGTTTCTCTCGATCTGCCTAATCCATGTCATGCGCCGATCAAATGTGACGCCCAAGTAGTTTGGGTTGTCGGTAGGACGCAGATATTTGCCGTTCAGACTTATTTTGGTGTTCTGGGGTTTATTTGAAAGCGAGAATATCGTACATGTTGTTTTTTCTTCATTTACTTTGACCAACAATGATTTCGCCCACTCCTCCAACGATGTTAGGGCCTGCTGCATCCGATTGTTTGCTACGGTGAGATTTTTTTTTTCAGAGGTCCACATAGCCAGGTCGTCTGCAAACATGGAGCTGTGGACTTCTCTTGGTATATTCTCTATGATGTCGTTTATATACACCAGAAAGAGTGTTGGTGACAGTACTCCCCCTTGGGGTACTCCTTACTCCAGTGCCCCCTTTTTGCTCATCTGCCTTTGTACTTGGACTCCGGCTGTTCTGTTTTCGAGGTAGTGGCTGATCCATCTATACATTTTCCCACATACTTCACTTCTTCGTAGCTTGACTTTAAGTCCCTCTTTCCCCATCTTGTCAAATGCCTTTTCTAAATCCACCCAAACCGCTACTGTATGCTTTTTCTCCTGGTAAGCATCCTCTATTTCCCGGGCTATGAGAGTGATCTGGTCCTTTGTGGATCTGTGCTGTCTAAAACCTGCTTGCTGTGGAATTAATATGGGTTTTGCTTCCAGGTGCCACATCAGTCTGGTGTTTATCATACGCTCCATCAGTTTTCCTACACAGCTCAGTAGACTGATAGGCCTGTATCCATTTGGATCTGTTCTATCTTTTTCTTTCTTTGGTACTGGTATAAGTACAGCCTCTTTCCATGCTTAATTCCCCTTTTCCAGCTTTGGTTCAGGACTGAAAGTAACTTTCTCTTTGGTGTTTTGCCCAGCACCATCAGCATTTCATTTGTTATCCCATCTTTTCCGGCGATTTCATTTTCTTTAAAGTTCTCATGGCCTCATCCATTTCGTTCATTGTTAGTTTTGCCATCATGTGCTCCTCTGGTGCCATATTGATGTTGTCGTGGCTCTTTTGTTCTTCATTAATGTCGGTATGCCTGTCTGTAGGGACACAATGTGGTTTGCTCTAGCATAATGTTTTGTGAAGGCGTTTGCAGCTTTTTTCCGGTAAGCATGTTGTCGCCCTGTTTGATGGTAATTTGTTTATTTGATGGTGTTTCGTTGTTCATGACTCTAACTAAATTCCATAGTTTGTTCCCTTATTTATCTAGATTGAGGCTTTCTGTTTTTTTTTTCAACTGTCTCTTGTTATTTGGTTTAGTGTTCTTTTGTATTTCGCAGTGATGGCCTTGAGGGCGATATTTGCTTCTATAAATTGCTCTCTCTCTCTCTCTCTCTCTCTCTCTCTCTCTCTCTCTGCCATGTTCCTAGCATTTGAGAATTCATCCTCAGCTTTCTGTAGTTCTTGATTCCAATATGGCTTGTAGTTTTTCCTTGCCCCTTTTGGGATGGTCTCGGTGGCTGCTTGCAGTATTGTTTCACTTAGGCTTTCCACCATAGGTTTCATATTGCTATTTCGTGTGTTGATAGTTTCACACAGTCCATCTGTCAGCATTGCAAATCTGTCCCAGTCGGCTCGTCTGTAGTTCCAACGTGGCAGCGGTTTCATTTTCTGGGAGTCTACTTCCATATTGATATCTAACGTAATTGGCCTGTGGTTGCTACCTGCCAATTGGTCGACCACATGACGGTCTATTTTGTGGTGAATATCCCCTGGAGAGAAAGCCATGTCTGGAGTGGAGGTGGTATGCCATGTTCTAGAATAGAAACTAGGGCTGTCGTCTGGCCTATTGACGAGATACAGATTTGTGTCTATCTCCCAGTCTTCCACTTCATCACCTCTGCTGTCTGTGTCTGAATATCCCGATTTCTCCGAGTGACTGTTGAAGTCTCCAACCACTAGGCAGCTGGAGTCCTCGATTTCCATACTCGAGAGCGACAGGTCTTTGTTGGGTGGGCCATACAGGTTGAATATT
Organism: Ariolimax columbianus; assembly: GCA_036924085.1. Taxonomy (NCBI): domain Eukaryota; kingdom Metazoa; phylum Mollusca; class Gastropoda; order Stylommatophora; family Arionidae; genus Ariolimax; species Ariolimax columbianus. Next base: position 50,574,802 of record JAVGWX010000003.1, read on the forward strand.
CGAATTTTCGTTTTTTGTGTCATTATGTCGACTCCTACAATTTCTGCTTGTCCGGTGTGATTTACAGCTAATGCGCTACTTGGTATGCAGTGACGTGTTAGTAATAGAACCCCTCCTTTATGACCTTCTCTTTCAAGTCGGAAGGTCTGGTATTCTCTGATTGAGAATCTGTGGTTGTTGTTGAGGTGCGTTTCTTGGATACATGCCACGTCTATCTTGCCTTCGTACAGGCGATTTGTTAGGGATATAACAGGGAGGCTCACCTGCAAGTCATGTAACCCAATCTACACTATTATCTGTAACCGCTTGAACATAAAATCCATCGAAGAGACGCATTGAACTTTATGACCGCTTCCACCAACACCTCATGAAAATATCTAAAAAAATCCAGGTTCTCCTGTCACCAGCCATTTTAATTGCCCTATAAATCATGCAAGGTGGACATAAGAGTTACTAATTCAGCTCCTGCTGATCCGATGACCGACACCGGTTTGAGCTAGAGAACCGTTTGCTTTATGAGATACTCAAACATCCTTCTCATTTCTCTCTTACAATCTATTTTTTCCTCCATTTCAAAATATTCTAAAAATCTCACTCCTATTATTATTGTTAAAAAATCCAACATCAGTACCTGTTCTGTGTAGTATATATATATACACACACACACATTTTTGTGTCTGTCCTGCTACGTTATTTCCATTTATATTATTGGGTAGTGTAAGGTTTTTTTTTAGGCTGAGGACTACAGACCACGTGGCCACGGCTGTCACAAGTCGTGTGCTGATTATATTTGTCTATTTCACCCCCAACAGAAAAAGAACATAGGGCCTGTGCTTTAACGGCCATTCAGTCCGCTGCCCTCCTTGTCAGCAGGCAGGCATCGAAACCATTCGGTCTCGCGCTCCTCATATATATATATATATACATTATATATATATATATATATATATATATATATATATATATATATATATATATATATATATATATATATTTGTTTGCTCCTTATCATTGTGTATGTGTGTCTCCTATTGGTGTTTCGTTTCTGTTTTTATGATTTGTTCAGGGCATTTCCTATTTGGTCAACTCTTTTATAACTGGCATACCGTGTCTCACTTTCCTAGCCACTTCCATGTATGAATGCTAACTTGAACTGCTTATTTTACATCATTTCTTGCTTTTAATGTTATTTGTTGATTGTCATTCCTTTCTCTGTCCCTGGTGACGGCTTCGTAGTCGTAACTTTGGGTGTCGTTTAGTAGGTGAAAGCAGCTTGGGACAGACATTCACATCATCAGTAGATACGAAGCACTTGTGACAGACTTTCACATCTTTAGTAGATGTGTTCCACTTATGGCAGACTTTCACATCATCACTAGATGCGGACTACTTATGACAGATTTTTACATCATCAGTAGATGTGAGCCACTTATGACAGACAGTCTCATTGACAGTAGATGTGGGCCACTTATGACAGACGGTCACATTATCAGTCGATGTGGGCCATTTATGACAGACTTTCACATCATCACTAGATGTATGCCCCTTATGACAGACTTTCACATCTTCAATAGATGTGAGCCACTAATGACAGACTTTCATATCATCAGTAGATGTGGACCACTTATGACATACTTTCACATCATCAGTAGATGTGGGCCACTTATGACAGACTTTCACATCCTCAGTAGACGTGGGCAACTTATGACAGACTTTCACATCATCAGTAGACGTGGGCCACTTATGACATACTTTTACATCATCGGTAGGTGAAAGCCACTTGTGACAGACATTCACATCATTATTAGACGTGGACCTCTTATGAGAGACAGTCATATCATATACACTAGCATCATCTACTCCCTTAGTGATGCACTAAATAATAAGACAACGTAACCTCCTCTTCCGTTTTCGTTCTACCTGAAATACTGTGTCACTTCATGTGTAAAGTACTTGATGTGTTGATTTCTCGAACATTTTGTGTCTCACTGACACCATCTATCCATCGTTTACGTGGTCTGCCTCTTGCTCTGCAACCCTAATGTCTGGTATTGTAGATACGAGCAGCTGGTAACTTTTGTTGCATTCCCTTCAGGTGTCCGAACCTTTTTATTCTCTGCCTTTCTATGCATTCCATGCACGGTGTTGCACCCACTTTCCGTCAGATTACTTTGTTCTGTACTCTGTCCTTCCTTGTGATTCCAACAGCTTCCTTTCACATACGATGGTTTTTCTTTCTTGTGCCTTAACTCAGTCTATGTTAGCAGAGAGTTAGTATAAAAATACTATTTATCGGTTGTGTCTCTCTGTCTCCATTGGAATTTGTATGTGTCTAAATAATGGTAAGAGTTGATAGGAAACCGCATCAACTGTCTGTGTTCTTGATTCCACTTATCTAGCATTCCATCTTAGGAAACACGCTGCCCAAGTATTTGAATTCTCTTACCTGTTTAAGTTATTTGCCTCTTACTTGACTAGTCTATATTCTGCTGATTTTGATTGTCTTCGTCTTCGCTGTTCTTCTTCTTCTTCTTCTTCTTCTTCTTCTTCTTCTTCTTCTTCTTCTTCTTCTTCTTCTTCTGCGTTCGTTCTCAATCTCCTGCTACCAAGTCCTGTACAAGGCTTCGCAAGTAGCAGGATGTAGTCCGGAGAACGGAATGCGTTGTGTCGCTAGTTTACAGCTTGGCTGTGATATTTACACCGTTCGGTCTGACACATCCGTCTTCGGCGGCTTTGCTGTTCTAATCCTCATGTTAAATATATCGCAGGCAATATCAAGGGCATTAAGATGTTCTTGGAGGTTATCTTCACCTGCTGTCTTATTATTTTTCTCTCTCAATAATATGGGGGCTCCGTGATTCCACTCAACATGTGTCAATAACAGTAAGTGGGCATCAAATAGGCCAGATGATAATAACTATACTAAAATTATTAGATAGTTGTTACTGAATATAGCACTGTAACATCCAGTCATTGACATTTTTTCATGATTTGATCATTTCAGATACACAGTACAGGAAGGTCTAGGACAGTTTTCTGATACATTATACTAGAAGGTCAAGGACAATCTGTTACAATCTACAGGAAGGTCAAGAACAGTTTTCTGATGTATTATACTAGAAGGTCAAGGACAGTTTTCTGTTACAATATACAGGAAGATCAAGGAAAGTTTTATATTACATTATAAAGGAAGATCAAGGAAAGTTTTCTGTTATAATATAAAGGATGATCAAGAAAAGTTTTCTGTTACAATATAAAGGGAGATCAACAAAAGTTTTCTGTTACAATATAAAGGGAGATCAACAAAAGTTTTCTGTTACAATCTAAAGGGAGATCAACAAAAGTGTTCTGTTACAATCTTAAGGGAGATCAACAAAAGTTTGCTGTTATAATCTAAAGGGAGATCAACAAAAGTTTTCTGTTACAATATAAAGGGAGATCAACAAAAGTTTTCTGTTACAATCTAAAGGGAGATCAACAAAAGTTTTCTGTTACAATTTAAAGAAGATCAAGCAACATTGCCAAGATGAATACATATACTCTGTGAGGGAAGTGAAATAGTTAGCATGAATATCCTGGCTCTATTGGTGAAATCGAGTATTCAACTTGAATCTCAAGACTGGGAGGGAAATTATTCCTAATGCAAGGTACAGTTTATGTGAGTGAAATGAAGTATTCAACAAGTGATGATCACTTTTCGTGAGTAAAGTAAAGTATTTTCCAAACTTCACGTGTGAAATGATGCATTACAAAGGTTCAAGCACCTGTGCTTGAAGGGAAGTATTCAGTACGGAAATTAACTTCTGAAGTATTCACCATGTAGAAGTCAGAATACGACAATGACGTCGCGCTTATACGGCAGTAGTCACGCAATCGAGAATCACAAAGGAAGACAGTATTCCGGTTACAAGCAACACCTCACAGATGTGGATAACGTCGTCCCTGCTTCTGCCAGCAGCAGTAAATCGAACTCTATTGGTAATAGAAGTGTCTCAACACTACCTAAACGGGAGTCCACTCACAAACAGTACAGTACTCTCCCGAGAGAGGAAACCGCTTCCAAACAGTACAGTACTCTCCCACGAGAGAAAACCACTTCCAAACAGTACAGTACTCTCCCGCGAGAGGAAACCACTTCCAAGCAGTATAGTACTCTCCCGCGAGAGGAAACCACTTCCAAGCAGTATAGTACTCTCCCTCGAGGGCAACCCACGTCTAAACGGTATAGTATACTTCCTCATGACGACGCTAACCCTGATAGGTACGTCTTTGATCCCAAATCACGCATCGAAGGTAGCTCGAACCACAAGTCTCGATCAAGCACACAAAATAACGGTTCATCGCGAAGACGATCTTCAAGTCAACATGAAGACGATATTACTGATCGATCCAACGATGTATATAGAAGACGATCTTCAAGATTACCACCAGATGATATAAATGATCGGTCAATCGAATCATCTCGAAAACGACTTTCAAGAAACCCCGCAGACGATATTACTGATCGATCCATTGATTCATCCCGAAGACGTTCTTTAAGGCACCACGAAAACGATATTGCTGATCGGAGCAACGATTTATCCTTAAAACTTTCTTCAAAGCATCCAGCAGACGATTTTACTGATAGATCTTCGGATTCATCTGTAAGACGAACTTCAAAACACCACGAAATAGATACAAATGATCGAGGCAACGATTCATCTCGAAGACGTTCTTCGAGACACCTGGAGGATGATATTACTAATCAAGCCAACGATTTATCTCGCAGAAGATCTTCACGAATCTATGAAAACGAAATTATTGATCGGTCTATCGATTCTTCTCGAAGACGTTCAAGAAACTACGAAAATGATTTTAATGGATACAACAATGATACACATCGAAGGATTTCATCGGAACGCTACAAAAACGATAATACTGATCAAGCCAATCATTTTGCTAAGCCTAGTAGACATACGGATCAGCCTACATCTGCCAATTTTTCATCTTTGACACGGTTAGACAAACCAGAACGAATAGATGATCGTGTTTCTGATCGAAGGAGAGGTGAAAGAAACGGCAACCACATCAATGTCATATCTCGGGAAAGGACCGAAACAACACCAGAAAGTCGTGCAGTTACTGGCGTCAATCGTCATAATGACAATCTTCCCCATTTGCCACAAGGAGAAACAGACCATACGGGTTCTCATTCAAATGGTAAAACGAGAAATTCCAGTTTTAGACACAGTGGGATATTAGATGATGAATGTCAGGGTCGAAGAAGCCGTTCGAAGTGTCGTGAAGAAGGCCGAGGAAATTATGGCGATTTTCAAGACAGACAAAGAAGCAGTTCTCGAATTCGTGCTCAAGACGCAGACATTTTCTCAAATGGACACAAATGTAGTGATAAAGGAAAGCAAGACACAAAAGCAACCAGTGGAAATAAAGAGCCTAATAGCATGGATCATAGAGTTTCTGTCAGAGCCCATATGCATGAACGCACTAGACATCGATCACCACGGTCTGACTATAAAATTTCAGATGACCAAAAAGAACAGACAATTTCAAAAAGCTCACAAGAAAATGTGGCAAAAATTAGAAGTCATAACCAAAGAGAGAGAAGTTCTGAAAGAAGAGACACGTATGGGAACAATGATAAGGAGGAAGATACGAGGAAGAGGAGTTCGTCGACCTCGAGAAGTGAAGGCGATAGGTATGGTGCACAGAGCAGGAACATTGAAAGCAAGTCACGCTCTATATTTAGCTCCTCTTCGAAACAAGGGCTTGCGAGCGAAGAAAGAGAAACTGCTCACAGACACTCACAAGAAGTATATTCATCAAAGACGAGACATAGAAGTGATCAAAAACATATTTCTACCGCACATACCTCACACAGAAGAAGCAATGCAATGTCCGAACAGTATGAAGTTACAAGTGATATTGTTAGACAGTTATCGACCTCGGCCAGCGACACATCCAAAGAGGCATCACATCCTAAAAGTAATGGAGATAGCCAAATTCAGCGCAGAGTACTGTCTGATGATCGTCAGGGTTTAGAATCAACAGGAACAGGATATCGAACTCGGGAAAGCACATCACATTCTGGTGAATTTGGTCGTGGATCTTATTGTACAGTACAAGAATCTATAGGGCGCACTAGAGACCAATCTGCCAACAGACGAACAACTGCCACATTTAACAATGGACAGAATGAAGTCAGTGTATCGTCTTACAAACGAGACAATAGTCTTAGTCGGCGGTCTTCTTCATCCCGATCAAACCACGACACAGGCTTTGCCTCTTCCTCTTCATCACCCAGACGGGATGACTCCCAGTTCAGATTCCATCCAGACGTTTCGCAGTCTCCTTATGTGGAGGACGAGTGTCCTCGAGCTCGGGCTGACGAGTCTAGACGACGACGAAGATCTAAACTGAATGCCAACAACAGTCTTGATGTGCCTGGAGCATCTCTACGTAAAGAACAGTCCCTGTCTTCCAGCGGCAGAGGAGATTCCAGTTTTGAAGAACCTTACCCCGAAGGTATTCCTGCTGTTAAAGGTAACAAAAAGAGCCACGAAGACCACAAAACAGAATCGTTACGTGGAGGTATAGAAGCTACAACAGCTTCCAGCAGCCGTGTACATAAACGCGAGCAAAGAGAGAATGTAAGGAAAAACTCAAAGCTCGCTGATGTGGATATAACAGACAATTTGATTGCTTCCAAAAGCAATGGGCGGTCTTCCATGAACATAACTAAGGACACTAACGGATCTCCACACATTTTACCCAAAGCCGACATTACTGAAATATATAGTTCAACATCAACGCTGAAAGATAGCAACATCACATCAAAGACATCAATAACTGAAAGCATATCCTCCTTGCTGGGTAGAGGCAATAAATATCAACAATTTCGATCAAATCAGCCTGAAGGGACATCCATACCCGCTATCTCCATCGGCGACAAATGGCGGAAACTTAAACAAGGCATTCTTGCAGATAGAGAGGTAATGTCGGACACCCTGAAAGAAAAAAAGGCAGCAGTAACAATATTCTACGCTGCTGCTGCCAAATTTATGAGCTCATTGCCCGGTGTCCAGAATGCTTTGTCCAGAAACTTGCAATCTTCATTGACCTCGCCTGTGAACGCTACCTCCCCATTCCAGATTCCTCAGAACGAAAATACGTCATTCTTAACCAAAACAGATGACAATGCGGCAAACAGGGATAAATCGGAAGTCAGCGTGCTCTCCCTGGACAACTCTTCTGTGCACGTCAAAACTGATAAGGTCCCGTCTAATCACAGCGTCGGATCTATCGGCAAGCCAAATGGGGTCGCATCTCATCGCCCCAGCATTATCTCGACTGCCGGCTCCTTGACAAGTCTCAACAAAAGAATCAGCACTTTTGCTTTGATGACCGAGAAGAGAGCCACACCGGGCTCAGAAACGAGTAGCCATATGGTAAGTCATTAATCAATCAATCGATCAATAAATAAATAAAACTCTGTCAGCGCCCTGTTGAGCACATATCATATGGTAAGTAGGGTATGTATGTATGTATGTATGTATGTATGTATGTATGTATGTATGTATGTATGTATGTATGTATTAATGTATGTATGTATGTATGTGTGTAAGTATGTATGTATGTATTTATGTGTGTATGTATGTATGTATGTATGTGTATGTATGTATGTATGTATGTATGTATGTATGTATGTATGTATGTATGTATGTATGTATGTATGTATGTATGTATGTATGTATGTATGTATGTATGTATTAATGTATGTATGTATGTATGTGTGTAAGTATGTATGTATGTATTTATGTGTGTATGTATGTATGTATGTATGTGTGTATGTATGTATGTATGTATGTTTGTATGTATATATGTATGTATGTGTGTATGTATGTATGTATATATATATATAAAACATACGAGGAGCCTCCAAATACAAACCTTAAAAGTAGGATAGAAATGAGTAAAACCATGCTTTTGTATTGTAACTTGTTAATATGTTGCTAAGGATGACAAGGGTGTCCTGCGTGTGCCATCACGGTGCAGACGAACAACATGACGTCATAATTTCAGTCCAAAGATGCCGCCCCACTATTGACATGCACCAAAGAGGAGCAGAGTTCTGTTATCTGGTTATTTTTGTAGCAGCTTAGGGGTGAAACCTTTAGAAATTTATCAGTGGCTAAAGATCCAGTACGGTGATGCATGCCTTTCACTTCAGCAAGTGTATGAGTGGATTAGGAAATTCCAAAACCGCGTGAGTTCTGTGACAGACACACAGACTAGGGACTCCAGAGTCGATTGCAGCCGTTGACGCTTCGTAAGGCAAAATCGTTAATTAACAGAATGAAATTGCCACATATCTGGACATAAGTCAAGGTTCAGCACAGCACATCATCTATGATGTTCTACAGTACCACAAAGTGTCTGCAAGGTGTGTGCCACTGCAGCTAACTCCAGAATTGAAACAACGTCGCGTTGATGGAATTTTAAGGGAGCTTTGAAAAAGAAGGTAATGGTTTCCTAGCACGAATTGTTACTGCAGATGAAACCTGGGTTCACTACCACGAGCCTGAAACGAAGAGAGTGAGCAAGGAAGAATGGTGCATCCCTCTTCACTGAAACCGAAGAAGTTTCGCGCCCAGCAATCTTGAGGGAAGTTTATGCTGACTCTCTGTTAGGATGAGCGAGGCGTTGTTTTAGAGCACTACATGCCCATGAGGAACACTGCCATCAGTGCCACGTGTACAGATCATCTCAGGAATCATCTTCAACCCGCAATCAAATCCAAACGACCTTGACTTCTGAGTAAATGTGTCCTTCTGCAACATGACAATGCTCGACCCCCATACAGCTCGTGCAACATCTGCAACCATCAAGGTCCTCCCCTTTCATTGTCGATCATATCTGCCGTACTCTCCAGAGCTAGCCACCCCCACCCCCTCCCCTTTCATTGTCGATCATATCTGCCGTACTCTCCAGAACTAGCCACCCCACCCCCCCTCCCCTTTCATTGTCGATCATATCTGCCGTACTCTCCAGAGCTAGCCACCCCACCCCCTCCCCTTTCATTGTCGATCATATCTGCCGTACTCTCCAGAGCTAGCCACCCCCTCCCCTTTCATTGTCGATTATATCTGCCGTACTCTCCAGAGCTAGCCACCCCCACCCCCTCCCCTTTCATTGTCGATCATATCTGCCGTACTCTCCAGAGCTAGCCACCCCCACCCCCCTCCCCTTTCATTCTCGATCATATCTGCCGTACTCTCCAGAGCTAGCCACCCCTACCCCCCTCCCCTTTCATTGTCGATCATATCTGCCGTACTCTCCAGAGCTAGCCACCACCACCCCCCTCCCCTTTCATTGTCGATCACATCTGCCGTACTCTCCAGAGCTAGCCACCCCCACCCCCCTCCCCTTCCATTGTCGATCATATCTGTCGTACTCTACAGAGCTAGCCACCCCCACCCCCCTCCCCTTTCATTGTCGATCATATCTGCCGTACTCTCCAGAGCTAGCCACCCCACCCCCCTCCCCTTTCATTGTTGATCATATCTGCCGTACTCTCCAGAGCTAGCCACCCCCACTCCCCTCCCCTTTCATTGTCGATCATATCAGCCGTACTCTCCAGAGCTAGCCACCCCCTCCCCTTTCATTGTCGATCATATCTGCCGTACTCTCCAGAGCTTGCCACCCCCACCCCCCTCCCCTTTCATTGTCGATCATATCTGCCGTACTCTCCAGAGCTAGCCACTCCCACCCCCCTGCCCTTTCATTGTCGATCATATCTGCCGTACTCTCCAGAGCTAGCCACCCCCTCCCCTTTCATTGTCGATCATATCTGCCGTACTCTCTAGAGCTAGCCACCCCCACCCCCTCCCCTTTCATTGTCGATCATATCTGCCGTACCCTCCAGAGCTAGCCACCCCCACCCCCTCCCCTTTCATTGTCGATCATATCTGCCGTACTCTCCAGAGCTAGCCACCCCCACCCCCCCTCCCCTTTCATTGTCGATCATATCTGCCGTACTCTCCAGAGCTAGCCACCCCCTCCCCTTTCATTGTCGATCATATCTGCCGTACTCTCCAGAGCTAGCCACCCCCACCCCCTCCCCTTTCATTGTCGATCATATCTGCCGTACTCTCCAGAGCTAGCCACCCCCACCCCCCCTCCCCTTTCATTGTCGATCATATCTGCCGTACTCTCCAGAGCTAGCCACCCCCTCCCCTTTCATTGTCGATCATATCTGCCGTACTCTCCAGAGCTAGCCACCCCCACCCCCTCCCCTTTCATTGTCGATCATATCTGCCGTACTCTCCAGAGCTAGCCACTCCCACCCCCCTCCCCTTTCATTGTCGATCATATCTGCCGTACTCTCCAGAGCTAGCCACCCCACCCCCCTCCCCTTTCATTGTTGATCATATCTGCCGTACTCTCCAGAGCTAGCCACCCCCACTCCCCTCCCCTTTCATTGTCGATCATATCTGCCGTACTCTCCAGAGCTAGCCACCCCCTCCCCTTTCATTGTCGATCATATCTGCCGTACTCTCCAGAGCTTGCCACCCCCACCCCCCTCCCCTTTCATTGTCGATCATATCTGCCGTACTCTCCAGAGCTAGCCACTCCCACCCCCCTGCCCTTTCATTGTCGATCATATCTGCCGTACTCTCCAGAGCTAGCCACCCCCTCCCCTTTCATTGTCGATCATATCTGCCGTACTCTCTAGAGCTAGCCACCCCCACCCCCTCCCCTTTCATTGTCGATCATATCTGCCGTACTCTCCAGAGCTAGCCACCCCCACCCCCTCCCCTTTCATTGTCGATCATATCTGCCGTACTCTCCAGAGCTAGCCACCCCCACCCCCCCTCCCCTTTCATTGTCGATCATATCTGCCGTACTCTCCAGAGCTAGCCACCCCCTCCCCTTTCATTGTCGATCATATCTGCCGTACTCTCCAGAGCTAGCCACCCCCACCCCCTCCCCTTTCATTGTCGATCATATCTGCCGTACTCTCCAGAGCTAGCCACTCCCACCCCCCTCCCCTTTCATTGTCGATCATATCTGCCGTACTCTCCAGAGCTAGCCACCCCCACCTCCCTGCCCTTTCATTGTCGATCATATCTGCCGTACTCTCCAGAGCTAGCCACCCCCTCCCCTTTCATTGTCGATCATATCTGCCGTACTCTCCAGAGCTAGCCACCCCTACCCCCCTCCCCTTTCATTGTCGATCATATCTGCCGTACTCTCCAGAGCTAGCCACCCCCACCCTTCTCTCCTTTGATTGTCGATCATATCTGCCGTACTCTCCAGAGCTAGCCACCCCTATCCCCTCCCTTTTCATTATCGATCATATCTGCCGTACTCTCCAGAGTTAGCCACCCCCACCCCCTCCCCTTTCCTTGTCGATCATATCTGCCGTACTCTCCAGAGCTAGCCACCCACCCCCCTCCCCACAAGTATTTTACACGTCTTTGGAAGAATAAAAGAGTCACTGGAAGGAAAGGCTTTCAGGTCCGATGAATATGTCCAGCAGGTGGTGCATAAGTGGTTACATACGAATGATTTTCTACACAAAACCAAGCACTTTATTAGCGCTTACGGACTTATATCGAACGCAATTATGACTACGTCGAAAAATGATATAGTTGTGTTTCACTTTTTCAGAATAAATGTATTTTTTTTAAATATCAAAGGTTTTTATTTGAAGCCCTCTAGTCCACACACGCGCGTCATTAAATAACAGCAACTTTATTATAAAGCGCATGGAGTTGTATCTATATACAACGAAACATCTTATTTCAGGACACAAAATGTCTCTTTAGCAATACTCTATGTAAGGATAGCGTCGATCGAGCAGTATACGTATGTGCTATATTGCATACAGCATGACTACCCAATCATTTTATTTAATGTATATAGTCGCGCGAGTGCCTCCATCCTGAGCTATTTCCTACTGTCTCGATACTTTCCACTGGTCCAAAGTGCTCGTAACAAGAGAGTGAGGTTGAGGACCAGCGCATTTCTTCTTCACTGTAATCCATATACAGCACAAGTTACATAGCTATGTCCAATAGAAACGGTGCTAAAAGGTCTACTTTCGTCAAAAAAAAAGCCTAATCCTTGTGAGTTAGTATCAGCTTTGAAACGTTTCTGGTGTTCTGTTCTTGTTTCATCAAGGGTTGTGAGTTGTTCTTTTACTTTTCAACTTCCCTTATGGATGTCATTTGTTGTTTTACTCAAAAAGAGTTTTTAAAATGTATTCAACATCAACACTGAATTGACATATAGTAGCATCACTATGTCTGCGTCTTTGAGGATTGGCTAATGTTCTTTTACACACATGTCTACTTCTTTGACTGATGTCACATGTTGTTTTATTTATATTTCTGTTTTTATATTTGGGCTGTCATATGTTGTTTTACTTATATTTCTTAGGCTTTCAAATGTTGGTTTACTTATATTTATGTTTCTTTGAGGGATGTCATATGTTGTTTCTCCGAGTTTCTGTGAGGATTTATATGCCAGAAAGCAAACGCCTCATGTTTCTAGTCACCATACATTTTTATGAGCTATTTGATTCACACACCTTAACAAACTTACTCTTCACTGAGTTTCAAACCGATCTACACCAGGGTTTGATACCAGCATTGTAACTCGGCTATAATCTTTTCCTCAACACTTTCCATAAACCACTTTAACCCGTAATCCTTAACATGCCCTCCACAGAGGTTCTCCAACTGTGTAATACTGTCCAAATAGGGCTGCAATGAATCGTTACACGCAATGTGACTGTTTAGTGTTTAGTTATTTTGTCTTCGCATAGATTTGTTGTTCCCGTGTCTTTTGTTGGCTTCTTTCTCATAGGTTCTTCATCTTCTTTTTCGTTCGTTCTCAATCTCCCGCTATCAAACCCTGAAAGGGCTTAAGTAGCAGAATGTAGTCCAGAGAACGGAATGCGTTGTGTCGTAGTTTACAGCTTGGCTGCTATATTTGCACCTTTCGGTCCAACACATCCGACTTCAGCAAGCATTTTTTGAGTACTGGGTTAGCATTCCCTCTTCGATCCCTTCTCCTTAGCCAGTCTGCCCTACTGCAGCCTGTTATCCAGGATCACCGCCTGGAGGTGTAGAAGGGTCTTGGCAGCTATAGTTCGCTGGCCCGGATGCTAGCAGTCAGCTATGGGTGGGTCGCTGACCACTGCAGCTTATGCGTGCGCTGCTCAGCATCTTGATCCCTCTCATAGGTTCAATGACTTTCATCTCAACATCGTTATCTCATCATCATCATGTGGCATGCTCGGTGGACGACGATTAATTCCATCTACCGGACAGTGTGTACTTCCAGCAGTATTTCAGCACATCGTAAGCTCTTTGTTTTGTCATCCATAGTGTAATACCATTACCGGTATTATTTACCTGGACACTGTGTGCATGGGATCTCTGAGTTTTACACCCGTCTCCTATAGAACTAGGCGCTGTCTTGCATTTCTTGAGACCAAGGAATATTTAAAACATGCAGGATGCGAACAACTCACGCGTTCGCTAATTTTTTAAGAGTTGAACGCATTTCATCTCTCACCTGTAGCGACCCCCGTAGCTCTAGAAACCGTACCCCAAATAAAATGCAAACATGAAACAAACAGGTCTACATGGTGATACAAATAAAAAGAGAAGATGGAAACCGTAAACAAAATGTTAGGGATCAAGACATTTAAGAAACGATGCATTGCCGGATAGATTAGCTGAACAGATTCGTTGAGACTATTATAATAAACAATTAAGTCAACTCTACAAGAGCTTTCCAGTTTGATTCAATGATCACATCACTATGACGTCAGAAACATCAACAGATTGTATGCATGTGACCTGTTAACCTATTAGAGAAATTGAACCATTGTTATATAATGTGACCCAGATCTGTGTTTCGTGCGTGTATGTTATTGAGTTTATTTAAACTAATCTCATGCTGTACTAGTATCTTCTTGTACTTCTTTTCTCTCTCACCCTCTCTCTGTCTCCCTGTCTCTCTCTTCTCTCTCTCTCTCTATCTATCTATCTATCTATCTATCTATCTATCTATCTATATGCATCTATCTCTCTCTCTCTTTATATATATATATATATATACACACATATATATCAGCCGATCAATGCATTATTTTTAAGTACTATTTGTCGCAAGTTATTTAGCCTAAATTCCAAATTTTAATGTATTTTTATTAGAGATTTCTATAAAATACTAAGACTGTTTGCTATAGTTAGGAAATTTCGCATACCTTTCACTCATGTGTCTCTTGTAGTAAGATGTCTTTGTCTGTTCATGTCCTTATTTCAATTCCTGGCTGCCTATTACTTCAATTCCTCTTATTTTGTTGGTTGTGTAAGTTTTCTGACTGCAAAAGCAAATTCGTATTTGTACGTGTTCTCACTGTAACCATATTTTGTCTTTAGATATTTGGAATACATGAAATACTTGGAATACTTGGAATACTTAGAATACATGGAATACTTGGAGTACATGGAATTCTTTGAATACATGGGATACATGGCATACTTGGAATGCTTGGAATACATGGAATACTTGGAATACTTAGGATCCTGGTATTCAAAAAGGCATGTTAATGTATGTTGCCAGGTAGCCGAAGGCTATCAGCTGTTCGTAGTAGGTATTTTAAACTTCCTGCGACTCACTACACCTGGGAGAAGGTACAAATGATTTGGATAGATTTCAATTGTCTTTAGATAGGGATATTCAATGGTGGAGATGAACTAACGTCTGATCCGACACATCAGACTGATGGTACGATGTTAGTCGGGGCCACACGAAATATGGGATCCAGGTGCCGAGCAGTGCTTGGGCTGAAGCTGTCAGCTACCCAGAGCTGACTGTTAGTGTCAGGGCCAGCGACCCATAGCTGACATCTAGCGTCAGGGCCAGCGACCCATAGCTGACTGCTAGCGTCAGGGCCAGCGACCCATAGCTGACATCTAGTGTCAGGGCCCCAGAGCCGACTGCTAGTGTCAGGGCCAGCGACCCATAGCTGACTGATAGTGTCAGGGCCAGCGACCCATAACTGACTGCTAGCGTCAGGGCCAGCGACCCATAGCTGACTGATAGTGTCAGGGCCAAGACCCAGAGCTGCCAAGACCCTTCTACACCTCCACGCGGTACTCCTAAGTAACAGGCTGCAACAGAGCAGACTGGCTAAGGAGAAGGGATCAAAGAGGGAAGAGTAACCGGTACTCAAAAGTGCAATGCTGCAGTCGGATGTGTTGGACCAAAAGGTGCAAATATCGCTGTCAAACTGTAAACAGGCGACACAACGCATTCCGTTCTGCGGACTATATCCTGCTACTTGCAAAGCCTTGTTCGGGGCTTGGTAAAGGGAGATTGAAGACGAACGCAGAAGAAAAAGAAAAAGAAGAAAAAGAAGAGAACAAGTGGAAGAATAAGAAAATGAAATATACTAAGACCCTCATCCCATTTTCACACTTCGCCCTGGAAACAGGCTGTTTCTGGCAGTCTGACTAAAAAGGTGAGAAAAAGACGTGATCCCCGTTGTGGTGAACGACGCGCAGATAAAGCCAAGCATAGCACAACTGCCTGGAAAGCTCTGGTATACCTTCATCAACACGCTCGGGATGTGAAGAAGACTACTGCAAGATACCACAGCGAAGTTTTCAGGATGCCCAAAAGAGTAAAGTTACTCATTGTTGGCTTTCAACAACAACAACAGACACTCTATTGCCCGCCATCTCTGTAACAATTTGTTACCAAAGCGTTGAACAAACCAAGGTAGATTACTAGTACATTTTCATGAACACTTTTTTTCCAGGGTTATCGCGCGTGTCACCGTGGATACACTTATTCACATGACGACGCATTTGGAAGTACATTTTATGCGCTTTGCAGACAAACTCAGTGAGACACATTTATAGAGTCAATCAAATTTTAGTAAATCAAAAGCAGTCAGCTTCATTTGGAGCATAACCTGTCTGCAAATACACGCCAGATTGTCATGTTTCGAGTCATCCATTCCAGCTCTGTGTACAACATCATGGCTGCCATTATGTTTGAAAGCTCTTTCCTCCATGAGTGTTTTATGTCTGCAAACTCATGTGAAGGTAAACTAGTGTGAAGGTAAACTCATGTGAAGGTAAACTAGTGTGAAAGCAAATTCATGTGAAGGCAAACTAGTATGAAAACAAACGCATGCAAGGACACACGCATGTGAAGATACAAACTCATGTCAAGACACAAACTCACGTGAATCCGTTTCGCAAACAAGTTGATGCGAAGGCAAATCAGCACTTTTTAAGAGGCACGTTTTCATTTAACCTGCTACTGAAAATATTTGATTATCAAACTAGTTCCCCAATGAGCTTTGTGAACAGCGTAGAGACAACAATCGTCGAGACGAGCCTTGATTTACCCACACGAAAATCACACTCTGTTCTCTTTATTTCCCCGTTTGTCCTTACCTGTGGCTAATTAAATAAGTGTTTCTTCTTCTTCTTCTTCTTCTGCGTACACAGTCAGACAGTAACCATTATTTTTTCGAAAAAAGCAGCCGTCATCCTGAGGCTGTCGACACTACCATACAGCTTGTCTTGCAGTTACACTGGCAATGGCCACATCTGCTCTCTCTGATCCTCGTATGTCGGGCAGTTCTGCAGCAGATGTTCAGTGGTCATTTTACCAGTACCGCACGGGCATTCGTCGGTACCCCCTATCTTCAGTTTGTTGAATAGGTGGTACCTCAGTCTGTTGTGGCCAGTGCGAAGTCTGAAGACAACGACCTGCTCTCTTCGGTTCAACTGGTAATAGGCATCGTTTTTGGTGTAACCAGTATGTTCGGTTTCCCATTTGGACATGTATCTGGCTTTGATAAGCCGTTTTGACTCTTCGTACGTCATACTGGTATCTGTTTGTGGTAGCCTTGCACCTTCTTTTGCCAGTCTGTCGGCCTCCTCGTTGCCTTGGATGTTGCAGTGTGACGGAACCCACTGTACCACCACCCTTTTTGGTGCGGACTGCTGGCACAGTTTGCAGAGTGCTGCTCTTAAGTCATTAAGCTCAGTGTTCTTCTGGCTTTTTAGCGCTGTGACTACTTCGAGAGCATCTGTCAGCAAGACTATATGGCTCTCATTTTCACTGTGTGTTACCATTTCTTCCACTGCCGCCCTCAGTGCCTCTGCCTCTGCTCTGAAATTGCTTGTGTACTTACCAGTAGCGAATGACAGTGTTATATTTCTGCCATTTGGTAGGTTCAGGAATGCTCCTGCCCCTCCGTTCTGTGTAGTGTTTGTTACAGAACCGTCGGTGTATGCATGGGTCCAGTCCATGCTTGAGTAGCTTTTCGTTATGAAGCTTAGGGTAGTGTCTCTCCTTTCTTTCTCACTCTGGCAGTTTTTGTTTGCAATACCTGGTATATTTTCTACCACCTCTGGAAATATATCCTGCCTCCAAGTAGGTTTTCGTACAGTAGTGATGGGTTTTGGTGTTGTTAGTGCGTTTATGGGATCTTCGTGCATCTTTGCTTTGGCTATTTCTGCAAAGTTTCTCCGCTTCAGTTTCCCATTTCCCAGATTGTTTAGTCTCTGGTACATTGGATGGTCCGTCAGTCTTCGGAGTTTCTCTGACTGCAGCTGGGCTCTGCAGTCTCTTCTATCGGTCATGGATTGCAGTTTTGTAATCTTTTCAAGTTCTACAATTGGCGTTGACTTCATGCCACCTGTTATAATTCTCATGGCTTGGTTTTGAAGTTTGTTAACTTTATCGAAGTTCGCCTTCGCTGCTGTTGTCCATGCCGCAATGCCATACTCGAGAACTGGTCTCACTCTTCCAGTGTACAGTTTCTTTAGTATGCCTTCGTCTGCTCCCCAGCTTGTGCCAGCAAGTTTCCTCATGATCGCCATTCTTTCTCTGGCTTTCATTCGGTTTCTCTCAATCTGACTTTTCCATGTCATGCGCCGATCAAATGTGACTCCCAGATAGGTTGGGTTGTCGTTTGGCTGCAGGATCTTGCCATTTAGGCTTAATTTGGTACTTTGGGGTTTTAATGAGAGCGAGAATATTGTGCACGTGGTTTTCTCCTCGTTTATTTTGACCAGCCATGAGTTCGCCCACTCTTCCAGCGATGTTAGGGCCGTTTGCATCCGATTTCTTGCTATGGTGAGATTCTTTTCAGAGGTCCACATAGCCAGATCGTCTGCAAACATTGAGCTATGGACTCTTCTTGGTATATTCTCTGTAATATCGTTTATATATACCAGAAAGAGTGTGGGTGACAGTACTCCCCCTTGGGGTACTCCCTGCTCGAGTGTCACCTTTTTGCTCATCTGCCCTTGTACTTGGACTCTGGCCGTTCTTTGTTTGAGGTAGTGGTTGATCCACTTGTACATCTTCCCACAGACATCACTTCTTCTCAGCTTGACTCTAAGTCCATCCTTCCAGACTTTGTCAAATGCCTTTTCCAGATCCACCCAAACAGCTACTGTGTGCTTCTGTGCCTGGTAGGCATCTTCTATCTCCTGGGCTATGAGGATGACCTGGTCCTCAGTGGATCTGTGCTGTCTAAAGCCGGCTTGCTGTGGAATTAGTATTCGTTTTTCTTCCAGATGCCACATCAGTCTGGTGTTTATCATCCGTTCCATCAGCTTGCCGACACAGCTCAGTAGGCTTATGGGCCTGTATCCATTCGGATCTGTTTTATCCTTTCCTGTTTTTGGTACTGGTACCAGTATTGCATCTTTCCATGCCTGGGGTACAATACCCCTTTTCCAGCTTTGGTTCAGGACTGATAGTAGTTTTTTCTTCGCTGTTTGGCCCAGCCCCATCAGCATTTCGTTTGTTATCCCGTCTTTTCCGGGAGATTTCCTTTTCTTTAGTGTTCTCATAGCCTCTTCCATTTCGCGCATGGTTAGTTTGGCCATCATGTGCTCTTCAGGAGCCGTATTTATGTTTTCGTGTCCCTTTAGCTCTTCGCTAATGTCTGTATGCTTATCTGCAGGGACCTCGATGTGGTTTGATCTGGCATAGTGATCGACAAAGGCGTTTGCGGCTTTCTTACCTGTGATCAAGTTCTCGCCCTGCTTGATAGTAATTTGTTTATTTGACGGGGTTTCGTCATTCATGGCTCTGACTAGCTTCCATAGCTTGTTCCCTTCTTTGTCCAGGTTTAAACTTTCCGTTTTGTTTTTCCAACTTTCTCTTGCTGTTTGCTTGAGAGTGTGTTTGTACTTCCCCGTGGCGGCTTTGAGGGCGATGTTTGCCTCCATGGATTTTTCTCGTTCTGCCACGTTCCTAGCATTTGTTACTGCATCTTCCACTTTCTGTAACTCATCATTCCAGTAGGGCTTATAGTTTTTCCTAGCTCCTCTTGGGATGGTTTCAGTGGCGGCTTGCATTATTGCCTTGCTTAGGCTCTCTACCATGGGCTTCATTTTGGTGTTTCGTGTGTTGATGGTTTCACACAGCCCATCTGTCAGGATTGCAAATCTGTCCCAGTCGGCTCGTTTGTAGAAATAAGTGTTTCTGAATTTGCTCTTGTAATGTCGTCGAATAGAGACAATTTCAATGCAATGTTGGTTTTCTAAGCCACTCGTACTGATGACTTCAATCTTGTCTAATTTGCTCTAGTAGCTGATTGACAGTTTCTCTTCTTACATATTAGGGCGTACTGAAGAAGGTAGACCTGTGTCTTCCTCGTTGTAATACGATGCAAAACATTCTACCTAAGCTTACCACTAAAGGGATCTCACTGCGTAGTTAGTTATGTCTTTCAGGGCATTTAAACTGCTGTCAGATCTGCCTACAATTAGGATATCCCCACACTACCTGTAGAAGGACTGAAACCTTTGTCAGAATTCGATTGGCCAGTACAGCAACATCCGTCCTGCCGGGCGTGTGAAACGATACTGATACCTTTACTGATGTAAAGAGTAAGGATTCCTTTCACACGCCGTCTGGCATATTCGGAGTATGATGTTAGGGTACGGGTAACAGATTTGTGTAGGGTCTAGGCGTCAATTAAAAGAGAATAAGGCAGGCAAAGCGATGGATTACAAGCTCCACAAAGTGTTGTGCAACCTGAGGGGGGGGGGGGGGGGGGAGGGGGGGGGGGGTTGTGTGAATTGTTCTTGAAAATATGAATGCTAAATTTCTTCATTTCAATATTTTGCTAAAGCAGTACTTATCTATCTCCGCTACTTCTTATTTACGGTATGCCTTAGATGCTGCGTAACACCACCCCGGAAAACTGACCTTGAATGTCAGAGGAAGCCGTGTAAATTACATGGCATAATATCCTCTAGTGTGTGCACTTATATATACCCTATACTTCTTTAGAGGTTTTGAATGTTAAGTCCTATCCTCCTCTCTCTCTTTCTCTCTCTCTCTCTCTCTCTCTTTCTTAGTCACTCTTTATCTCTCTGTCTTTCTAGTCTGATTGCATACCCTGTAGCTCATTAATAGTCTATAATTGTTTTTATCTTCATCTCTCTATTTTTTCTTGCTCTTTATCTATCTATTTACCTATATATATATATATATATATATATATATATCTGCTGTCTGGCTGTTCGTCCGTCCATCTGAACGTCCATCTATCCCCCGGCGCCCGTCCGTCTGTTTCTGTATATTATGAAATATTTTTTTTTCATTGCGTTTGCCTTATTTCTCTAATCCCTAAGGCGGTGTGCGTTGCACTGTGGTTTTTATTTTGCGCCTGTCGGCCCAGTGCACCGACAGCCGGTGCTGTGATGGGGATCGAACCTAGCACCTTCCGGTTGTGAGCCGTGCCACTTAACCACTAGGCCACGCCGTCCCCATATTATGCAAATATATATATATAGTCTTTTACTCTACCTCATAATTCTTCAATAGCTTTCGATATATTTAATAACATGTTCTCTCCTCCCTTTCTCTCTCTCTCTCTCTATCTCTCTTCTCTCTCTCTCTCTCTCTCTTCTCTCTCTCTCTCTCTCTTCTCTCTCTCTTTCTTCTCTCTCTCTCTTTCTCTCTCTCTCTCTCTCTCTCTCTCTATCTATCTATCTCTTTCACTCTCAATCCCTTTCTCTGTCTAACAACATCACACTTTAAAAAGGTACTGGGTTCGATTCCCATAACAGCACCGACCGTTTCCCCAGGTGCATCATGAAAGTAACTGGCGAATGCGGATGTCACACCTGTCAATCTCATTACATGAAAGCCCAGGCAGGCATAAACAAAGTATCACATGGCAGCACAAGGATCAGGTGAAATATATTGTTCATTTCCTCATAGTCCTCCTGTAAGCAGTCTAGTCAATCAGAAGGTTATCAATCGACACAGCAGTCTCCATAGTGATAAGCTTACAGATAAGCCTCAGATAGCACTACAGCCAGAAGGACCCCGGTCCATATTCTCATGTACGACTCAGGATGTATGAAGTCACTGTAATCCACCACCAAAGAAACGTAAAAGGAAGTCCTTAATTAACTCATTACGAGTGGCTTCCAACAACAACGGCTCGCTTCATTTATTTCTAGTTTATTTTAGCTTAATCGAAGAATCAACGTTATTACACACGGTTTTAACCCATAACTGTTATGTTCTTCTCCGTATTTTTAGAGAATCTCAGCACAATGCACGAACTCCGTAGCACCGGCGAGATTGGGTAGATTTTTAACACAATTTTACATTTTCAAAATGATGTTATTTGTTTCTAATGTCAGCCCACAGGGTTGTCACCTTCAGGTGACTGAACTTGATCAGTCCCCGAGTATGGCAAGAAAAGCGAAAATGTATGTCTTTAAAAATATTCTTTACTCTATTCATCTTCGTCTGTCGCTCTAAATGAATCATATTTACTGTTCATGTATCTTCCTCAGAAACTAAACTAATGAATTCTCGTAGTACTCGTAATATAGTCTACGTGTTGTCTGTGATATTATATGTGCTTCTATGGTATCATATGACGTGTCTATGATATTATATATGTTGTGTATGCCTTCTATACCTGGTGATGTTTTTATATTTGTTTTTACGTCTTTATACGATATTTCCCGTCCTTCAATTTAGGTTTGTTTGCTGCGTCCCCCCCCCTCCTCCCCTTGTATGCCTATCAACTAGTCTATTTGCCTGCACCTTCATCATTGGCTGTCCTATCTGCCTCTTCCTTGACCTATCGTCTTCTCATTTCCCTGTTGGTTGGCTTATATGCCTCGTCCTTCCCAAATTGCTACGCTTGACTGTATCGCCCTTCCCTACTAGCTAGCATTTCTGCCCCTTCCTTCTTTACTGGCTAGATCCTATATGTCTCCTCATTCCTTACATTCTATCTTATCTGCCTCTTTCTTCAACATTCTCTAACTTATCTGCCTATTCCATCCATTATTGCCTATATTATATAACATCTCATTCCCCATTGGCTAACCAAACTGCCTCTTCCTTCCTTATTGGCTAGCCTACCATCTGGTCCATTCCCTTGTACCTTTCAATATGTCATTTTTCACTGTAATTTCACTCTTCAAATCAAAAGCTGGTCTTGGTGATTGCGTCTTGTTCTTCTTGTCCCTTTTTCAGTCCAGCCAAAGTATAGTGCCAGTACTACAGTTGACCTCCTTTAGCAAGTCTGCGCCAAACACTATGCATGCTATCGCAGTAACAATTTGCTTAACATGATGAAGTTGTTAGCCCCTACGGGCACATATCTTTCTTCGCCTCTTTTACGACATGCATAGAAGTGTGAGTGGTCCTTTTCATTCGCCCTAAGTATTGGTTGCCCGGATCTACTCGGAGATAAAGAGTATTGGATTTGTGAATGTTCTTCATGATTGCTCAAATAGGATCATGAGAATATCACTGATGTTGGTCGACAGACACGTGTCAAAGCCTTTACTTAGAGCTATAGTCCCAGTATTGTGCATTATATGTTAGAGGCAAAGACGTTTTCTTCTCAAGAAATGGGAGCTCTAAGCGGTGGGATTGTGAACCCAACATGTTTCAAGAGAACTCTGGTCTCAAGAGAGGTGAGACCAGCGTTTACTCATATTGTAGATGGACGAACAACTCAAGAGAACTCTGGTCTCAAGAGAGGTGAAACCAGCGTTTACTCATATTGTAGATGGACGAACAACTCAAGAGATCTCTGTACACACTATGCACGTAAGAAATTGGCAGTTGAAAGTCGATAAGAGTAGGCGGTTAGCTGCTGTCCAGGCAAGCAAATTGAAAATGTCTACACAATACGCAACCTACCTTCCTCTAAGCAAAGTAAGCCGCGGGAAGTAGAAATAGCAAAATAAGGTACGTAATGGTGTTAGCCTTCGGCTACCTGGCAGCAGGCATGACCTGCCTGTTTGAATGCGATAATTCCAAGTATTCCTAGTAGGAATGACCCTAGATAATAGTTTTCTCTAATGTGTTTAGAAGAGTGTAACATGTAACTGTATGGCGCACCAAAAACTCACTTTGGCGGGATACGTTTCTAGAATGAGGAGGGTGTTGAACGTGAAATCCAAATGTAGGTGCAGACCAAAGACTTCTATTCTTTAGTTTTTGGTGCTGTGCTCTGATACAACGGTGGTATATGTGTATTAACATTGATGGAAATTATGTTAAGAAATAAGGGACAAGCATCATCATCCGGCTGATTAGTCCGGAGACTGGTTGTAAGGTTGTCTGAGTATATCTCTCCATTTGACCCTATCCTCTGCGATTGTTTTTATTGCAGCGTAAGTTTGTACTTTAATGTCCTTTGAATCTTGCCTTCTAGTATCATCTGTAGAAGACTTTCATGTCTCAAATTGTGTTTTTATCATATGCAGTATTTGTCTTTGAGCGCCCACATCAGTGAGTACATTGTCATTGGATATTCTTTTTGTTCAACTCTATCTTTCCCTTCTACTGTAGCACTACATTTCAAACGCTTCCGATCTTTTTTCATCCTTCTTCGCTAGAGTCCATGTTTTAGCCCCATGCAGTCAATGCAATTGGCCATATATGAGTGGTGATTATACTTTACCTCAGTTCTATCCTGATAGTCTTTGAGGTTAACAATTTATGTTTTTCTCTTAAACAAGTTTTTTGTCATTGTCCTTGTCTTCATTTCTGTCTCATTGCTGGCATCTTCTGTTTTGGTTTTCCCCAAATATGTAAACGTATGTACTTGTTCGATTATTTCTCCATTGATGGATATATTTATTTTGCCTGTGCTGCTTGGATATTACCAAAGTCTTTGTCTTCTATGTGTTTATTTTCATGCCAAATTCTTTGGTTTGCTATTCATTTTTTTCAAGCAGCATTTACAATCCTCCCACTATCGCTTGGTCATCTGCAAATTTGATGGCATTAACTTTCACTCCATTAACTTTCATTCCATTAACTTTCATTCCATTAACTTTCACTCCATTAACTTTCACTCCATTAACTTTCACTCCATTAACTTTCACTCCATTAACTTTCACTCCATTAACTTTCACTCCATTAACTTTCATTCCATTAACTTTCATTCCATTAACTTTCATTCCATTAACTTTCACTCCATTAACTTTCATTCCATTAACTTTCATTCCATTAACTTTGACATCCCTGTTTCAATTCCGCATAACTTTTGTCATTTGTATCTCAAAATATGTGTTATAGAAACTCGGCGAAAGCAAGCAATCTTGTCGAACCCATTGTCTTATGGAAACTAGATCCGAGAGACCATTCTGTGATTGAAATAATCCCTTCTTGTTATGGCTAACTTAATGAGTGATCTTTATATACATATTTGCAGCAGAATCTTAAAAAGATTGCTCCAGGGGACTCGATAAAATGCTTTTTCGTGGTCAATGAAGCAGATAAATAGTGATCGATCATTCTTTCTGCAAGAAGCAATGATCCGATGGCACCAAGTGTTCCTCTGGCCTTGCTAAATCCAAAAGGGTTATCTTTCAGTACCTTCTCTATCTTTCCATCAACTCTCGTCTGAATAATCTTTCAAAGAATTTTAGATGCATGTGTTATCAATCATATTGTTGGGAATTGACTGCATTCCATTGCATTTGATTTTTTGGCAAAGAAATTAAAATTGAAGTTGTGTGATTTCTTTGTCATATTTCATTGTTGTAAATGTCATTAACATGTTGAAAAAGTAAATTATGTAAAGTCTCTCCCGCTGCTTTGAGTAGCTCGATATGTAACTTATACATCGTTGATGCCTTGTCCGGGATTAAAGAAAGTGCCTTATTAAATTAATCTCTAGTTATAGTTAATATCTCTTCTGTCAATGGCACATCATTTAGATGTGTGTCATCTTGATTCAGGTCCCCATCATCGTACAGTTCCTTAACATATTCTCTCCATCTGACTTTTGTTGTTGTCTGGGTCTGTTATTGGTTTCCCATTCTTATCATTAATCATGCGGGATTGTCTGCCCTTAGGTTTGCGAAACGATTGTTTTACTTTTTAACGGACTTGATCGAATTTCCCTGTTCTCTCTAGGTCTTCAATTTCTTTGCACTGGTCTATCCACAATTTTTCTCTTGCCATATTGTTTTTTTTTATCTAATTCATTCTTGATACGCAAATACGTTGCAATGCTTTGAATTAATATTTTTTAATTTTGTTAAACATTTCAGGTGGTTACCGACGGTTTCTTGTTTTCTGCTTTGTTTTCGCCCAATGGAATCTCTGCTGCCTCTTTTACGGCTTCTTTAATATTCTGCCACTGATGATCAATATCGTCCGAAACATTTTTTTTTTCTAAAGCAACAGTCACCGAGTTTTGGAATTTTAACTCTTTCTCCAACTCGTTCAAAACACTTAAAGTCCACTTTGCTAGTTTTTGCGATAGGACAATGTACGTTCTGGAGTAAATGGTTGTCTAATCGTACTGTATTTATTTATTTTTAATAATCTGTGTGACCTATTTACTGACGTCCTCGAAACTTCAAGAGACTGACAAGGAAAAGCCTAGCAGATTGTACAATCATAACAAGAAGCAGGTAACGTTGAATATTAATTGCAGCATATCTTCGCTGTGGAAATTGCATCTGAACTGGACTGATACATCTCCGTGTTTATAATTACAATTCCCGTGTGAGTCATAAGTCGTTTATAACCACCGTTATTTAGGGCTATAACGCAGACGATATTATTCCTGAGCTTTCAAATGCCACTTGAATATATTTAAAGAAAGCGATGGTTAGCCTGAGGTAATTGGCATCTCCATTCAAGTAGTCTGTGAATGGTACTCGAAATGGACTTCTTCGTTCATCCTCAGATGAAGGTCCCCGTTTCTCTTACAAAGGACACCGTTGTTCGTAAGCCTGTTTTGTCTCTACACAGCATTTGTTTCATATCTGTCTCGCGAGGTCAATATTGTTGTCTCTTTTTCTGCGTGAACATACAACTTTGTTCCACGGTCATTGTATGCACCCCACATGGACACTTGTAATTTATCCCAATCTTCGTTTTGTTGTAAAGATAACCCTTGAGTCTGTTATGTCAAGTTCTCAGTCTTCTTCTTCTTCTTCTGCGTACGCAGTCAGACAGTAACCATTATTTTTTCGAAAAAAGCGGCGGTCATCCTGAGGCTGTCGCCACTGCCATAGAGCTTGTCTTGCAGTTCCACTGGTAATGGCCACATCTGCTCTCTCTGATCCTCGTATGTCGGGCAGTTCTGCAGCAGATGTTCAGCGGTCATTTTACCAGTACCGCACGGGCATTCGTCGGTACACCCTATCTTCAATTTGTTGAATAGGTGGTACCTCAGTCTATTGTGGCCAGTGCGAAGTCTGAAGACAACGACCTGCTCTCTTCGGTTCAACTGGTAATAGGCATCGTTTTTGGTGTAACCAGTATGTTCGGTTTCCCATTTGGTCTCAGTCTAAAGATGATGACTTGCTGTTCTATAGTTAAGTTAAAGTAGCTGTCTTCTTTTCGGAAATGGGGCGGGGAGGGTGGGGGGTTGATCAGCCCTTTTCCCCCTGATGTTGGCTTTAATTATGGTCTGGGCCTCATTATAAGTGATACTTAGGTCTGTTTGTGGGGATGCTCTGATAGATTTGTGGAGATGCTCTGGTCTGTTTGTGGGGATGCTCTGGTCTTTTGTAGGCATGCTCTGGTCTTTTGTAGGCATGCTCTGGTCTGTTTGCGGGGATGCTCTGATATGTTTGTGGGGATGCTCTGGTCTGTTTGTGGGCATGCTCTGATATGTTTGTATGGATGCTCTGGTCTGTTTGTGGGGATGCTCTTGTCTTTTTGTGGGGATGTTCTGATATGTTTATGGGCATGCTCTGATATGTTTGTGGGGATGCTCTGATATGTTTGTGGGGATGCTCTGGTCTGTTTTGTGGGGATGCTCTTGTCTGTTTGTTGGGTTGCTCCTCTACTCTTTGCTAGTTTGACTGCAGCTTCATTGCCTTCAATATTGCAATGGGACGGGATCCACTGTATGAACAACCTTGAGTGTTCTGTTGAGAGCTGTGTCAGGGTAAACATACATTGCTAGAGATCATCATCTTTGTGCGGTTTTAGCGCTGCTAATACTGACTCATCATCAGTCAGGAATACTATGTTTTCTTCGTGGATATCTTTATCTTGGATTACAAGTTCAGCTGCGGCCTTCATTGCCTCTGCTTCTGCACGGAAGTTATTGGAGCATGTTCCCGTTGTTAATACTCGAGTTTTCTTCTCCATTCCTAAGTCTGTAATAGACCCCTCCCCCTCCATTTTAGTGTGGCTTTTTCTTTCAGATGAGCCATTTGTATATACGTGTATCCATGTTTCTGGTGGGTATACTCTCCTAAGATATTCGTTTGTAATAAATGTATGTTCTAAATCTGTTCCCTTTTCCCTATTCCTTTTATGGTTTCTACCATCTCAGGGGACTTGGCTTATTTCCATGGTGGGATTTGGGATGTTTGTATTAGATCTCTAACCACTGCCCGGCTTATGATTTGGTCTGCTCTTGCAAGTCCCGTTGTTTTTGATATGAAGTGGTTTCTCTTTAATCTTCCTCTTTCCATGCGATTTATCCTGTTATATATTGGGTGATCAAGCATTTGTTTGAACTTCTTCCCCCTCTAGGGTGTTTGTTGGTCTCTTCACGTCTCCATACTTTCGATTCGTGTGATGTTCTCTGTTGTATTTATTGGTGTTGTTCTCATAGCTCCAGTGATGATACGTATACCTTGGTTTTGAGTTGTATTTATTTTTTTGAAGTTATTCTTTCTTGCTGTGGACCACGCTGCTATCCCATATTCTAGCACTGGTCTCACATAGCCTGTGTACAGTTTCTTTAGGGTGCCTGTGTCAGCTCCTCATGTTGAGCCTGATATCTTTCTCATTATGGCCATTCTGTTCTTAGCTTTGTTGGTTGGCTTTTTAATCTGGTTATTCCATGTCAACCTTGGGTCCATTGTTATTCCCAGATAAGTTATAAGAATTATGTCAAAGGGGAAGAGTCTGGCCATTTACTTTCAGGATTACTTCTTGTGGCTTCGGAGATAGGCAGATGATTTTGTACGTGGTTTTGGTTTCATTTATAGCGATTTGTCATTTGTTTTGTGTCCATACCTCTATTTTATTGAGGGCTTCTTGCATTTGATTTTTAGCTATAGGTATAAACTTTTTGTATGTCCATAGTGGCAAGTCATCTGTATTTAGTAAACTGTGTACTCTTTTGGGGATTTATGTGATTATATCATTGATGTATATGAGGAACAGCATGGGTGAGAGTACGTTTGACATATCTTGCTTATATACAAATTCGCGCTAAACGAGTGCTCAAGTTCATTTGTTACAAAACATTGGTTTTTTAAGCTAATAAAACTGTGTCAAATAAACACCCCCACCCACGTACACCGAGTCTCTGATCTATGACGCGTGCGTCATAGTCAATATCAATGACAGCGAGCTTGAAAATGACAGCGAGTGAAAGATCTAGACAAGGGGGAGAGAACGCACCATTAGCCATGAACGGATTGCGAGAGTTGTCACCATCTTTCACTCGCACACTAATCAATAACTATCTAGAGCATGTGTGTGCCTTCGTTTCTAAACAACTCACTGGGCTCAGTTTAATTCGTATCTACCAGGCCCGTTCACATGTTGGACCCTTAAGTAGCTGTCATTAACAGGCTAACCGTATTATGTGTGTGAGGATTTAGTTGCGTGTGTATTAAATATTTAACATTTAATATTGGTTGTTAGCGAGTGTTGATCTAATTATTTACAGTCTACTACATTGTAACTTGCCTGCTCACGTTTCTGTGGAGATTGTAGTTGTTCTACACATGTGCAAATGCCATTCGTTAGTTCCGTGTGTGTGTGTGTGTGTGTGTATTGAACGCGACAACAGGAGTCACGCATGTTCGAGTTTGTGTTATTTAATTTAAAATAAATATTTATTTATCTGCCGGTGTGCTGCTTTCGGATAAGAGTGAGAAACTTTTACGTTTTTCACCTGAATTGTCCTGTTTTTTTCCTCCTGACCGCTCTACTTCATCCGGGTGGATTTTTATTTCAAATATAATATACGTTAGATTTTTCTCGGAGATTGGTAAATTGGAATGTTGAGAATGCTTCATACAATAACCACTACTGACGCAAAGTGTCGCTAAGTTTGTATTTTGAATAATTTCTCTCGGTCTCTGTCAATGATTCTATAAAGGCGAATACGCTCAAATATAACCAAAGACTAAGGTGTATGGTTAAACTGTCCATGTCCCGCTATAAGAAGACATGATAATTTCCGGATAGCTCTGTTACTGTTATAAATTCCAGAACAAACTGGTCACGTGAGTAACAGATGGTTGAAACTGTTCTCCTAATACACAAATTGACAACAACAATTGCAAAGACACGTACATTGTAAGCACTCGGGTAACATTCTTACTAGGCAACAAACATTAAAATGAGATCAGGAATCAACCACGGACCTTCGTATGAAGGTTGGGCCTGGCTGTTCATCCTATTGTCCATTTTCCATTCAATCAGAAGTATAGTGTAACTATTACAGCTGGCTTCCTTTAGGAAGTCTGCATTTTGTATCCTTTTCCATCGGTGATTACTGTAGCAATAACTTTTACTAGTTGAGGTTGCTGGTCACATACACAACGCTCTTTGGTCACCTTTAGCGTCATGCATGGAAGTGCAGTTGTATCTATTCTTTCCTCCCCAGTCAGAGATCAGGAAGAGTTTTCTCTCCTTTGTAAGGTCACCGCCCATGTGTCACAGATTCCGAATGGAGAGCAACAAAAGTAACCCTGTAACCTGACAGGCAGATCGTATAAGCTATTAATAAATTTAAACTTGGGGTCGGCTATCCAATTCTACAGACATTCACCGTCACCAATGCCGATCGCTCCTTTAGCAGTGTAAACAATTGACAACCCTCCTCCGATAAGTTCGGTCTTGAGCTGTCGTTTCTATCTCTCTCCAGTTAAAGTCCAGGGACCGATGTTTATTTTCACATTCTCTTCTCCAGGTATTTCTTGATCTAGCTCTCTTCCTCTTCCCATGTGGATTCCATGTTAAGGCCTGTCTGGCCACATTTGATGGGGATTTCCGTTGCGTGTGTCCTATCCAACCCCACTTTCTACGTTTGATTAGTTGATCCTCTGGTTGTTGCTGACTTCTTTCCCATAAGTCATCATTCCTCACCTTGTCTTCTCAGTCTATACCCATTATCCTGGGTAAACATTCACTGCCTTTGTCGTTCTCCGAGTTTCTTCTCCCCGTACAGAAGTACTGATTTGACATTGGAATTAAACAACCTTAACATGGTATAAGTCTTTATTTGCCTGGATTTTCATATATTATTTAGTAACAGGATTGTTTTCCCTGCCTTTCCAATTCTATCCCTTACATCTGCCTCTGTGCCCCCTGAATTCTCATTGGTCCTGCCCAAATATATAAAGGTGTCACACCTTTAATCATGACTGACTGCAGACACTATCAACCAAAATTAAAGTCCGGTAGACCCCATGCTATAAGAAGAACGACCAAGTCAAAACACCTTGTCGAGACACAAGAACAGGATCCTTTTGGTGATATCAGCACGTGATATCTGAGACTGCTAACATTTTATTTTAAAGCAAAGTAAGTTCGTTAGGCTAAAACACGGTTCGTCAACCTTGTCATACCTGGCGCCCACCTTCACAATGTCCGTGAGGGTAAATCTTCCTTACTGCCCACTAAAATCTAAATCGAAAGACATTTCGCGATCGTCTACCTAGTTTGTATTATTTTATGTTTTTAAAACATCATCATCATGTGACATGTTCTTTGCAGAACGTCACTCGCATCAAATTCGTTCTGAAAGAAACTCGATCTCTTGCCAAACCTCCAGCCTGCTCCAGAGTCATGCCCAAGCATTCCTGGACATCTTGGCCCCATCACCAACATGGTCTGCCTCTGCCTGTCTTGTCCAACACTATACCTACCAAGACCGCTGTGTCTTTTGATGTTGCCAAAGTATTTCAATTTTTTGTTTATGGTGGAATTTTGTAACCAGTTCTCCTCAATGCCCAACTCTTGTTGAATGTCTGCATTCTTCCTTTTTCGGTCCATGGTATTAGGAGAACCTTTCTATAACATTTCGACTCGAAGGATGTGATTTTCTTCCTTGAGGTTTGGGTAACTGTCTAGTTTTCAGACCGCATGCTGCCGCGTAAAAAACAACGGTTCTCAAAATGACACTATGTTGGTTTCCTGGCATCCTGACATAGTTTTCTCAGGTTGTGTAGCCTCTGCATTGCCATAATAATAATAATAATAATAATAATAATAATAATAATAATAACATGTGTTTAACAGGAAATGTAATTATTTTGCTACCGCCCACCTGAAAGTTGACATTGCCCATTTGTGGGCGCTAGCACCCAGGCTGAAGAGCACTGGACTAAACGATAAATTGTCAATTCACAGATTGCATAATTGATTAACCAATCATAGATCTAGTAGAGGAGTGTCTGGTAGGACTGCGCAGGAGTATGTACAGCAGAATGTATTAGAGAACTCCTATCACGTGACAAAGAACCGGAATTTCGATAGAATCCACTAAAGGATGACTCATATCATACAATGATGTCGGGGATAACGTGTTAGAGACTTCATTGTACAAGGCCAAAGCCTGTGCCGTATTTAATGAGGCCCTAAGCGATATAAAACTTGGAGACGCCATATAAAAACATATGTTGATCATTGGCGTTACCTGGAAGGTGTGCTTCAATCTTAGAATGTAACAGTCCATAAAATCATTGTTTCTTAAGGGACTTTCAAACGGTATATGTTTTTTTTAATAAAGTAATATTACAGTTATTATTATTATTACCATTATTATTATCATTATTATTATAATATTGTTGTTTGCGAATGCCCACAATGAGTAAGTTACTCTTTTGTGCGCCCTGAAAAGGACATTAAGTGGCGGGTTGCAGTAGCTTTCCTAACATCCCGAGCGTGCTGATGAAGGTGGGCCGCGTTCCTCCAAGCGGTTGGGCCATGCTTGGCTTCATCTGCGTGTCACTCACTACTACGAAGCTCATGTCGATCCCTCACTTCGTTAGCCAGGCTGCCATGAAAACAGCCCGTTTCCAGAGAGGCAAGCCGAGGTGAGGGTCTTGACCAGTATGTTTTGCCTGACCCTGAATAACATGTCTGATCAGTATATTTTGCCTGACCAGACGTTAGTCTTTCTCCCCATTATTATATAATACTGCTAAAAATAAAAATATCTGCTTTATCTTAGTTTTATTCTAAGTAAAATGGTTTATGATAAGAAACAAAACATCTAATCTTGGACTATTTTTAAATCTGGACACGTTGTAAAATGTTTCACTTCTATCCTAATTCCAGTCTTCTTTCCTTACTCAAAAACTTGTCAATCACTAAATCATAGAATGAGTCTTTAAGTCTTAAGTCTTTCAACATTTCCTTTGCTATATAAATTAGACTCAAGACACTCAAACGAAATTGATTCTGAGTGCGCCTAGAATAGCTATGTATCCGCCCTAAAGCAGATAATGAGCCCTCTTCCGAACTTGTAGTTCTTGGAATTGTCAAAACAAGTTCACTTAATTTCTCCACTTCTTTCATTCCAGATTATAAATCATTGTCTCTCATAAACTTTATGTTCAAAAATAGGCAACGCTTGGTATTCAGGACGTAAGTAGCTTTTAAGACGAATGTGATCAAACGTGGTTCCATAATTCAATCGCATTGTACTGATGAGTTAATCGAGAGAGGTTTTTCTGTAGTTGTCAAATTTCTTATGGATCAGAAGTTGAAAACAATGCTCGTTTAGAAAATAATGTGTATCTTGTTTTTATTTCTTCATCTAATCTGTCAATAATTTCACAATAGTCTCCTGTAAAACTGGTTTGCATCCTCAATACAGACTGTTTTGGTTTTGGTTTCTGCATCATCTTTGTTCATTTTAAGTTTCAGAGTGTTTCATATGCTTCATGTCTGTCCCTTCGTATATGTAGAAAAGGATCGTTTACTTTCTTATTGCAGTAAACAATATTTACTTTCGTAGCCTGAAGAACATTGTACGATATATCTGTGTACGAAAATAATTTTGAAAATATTTTCAAATGAAAAACTGTGTCAAAATCACTCAAAATCGACAAAACCCATTTTAACTTTACCACAGTATATGCATCCCATTCATTGGAATTATCTCCAACATATTCAAAACATCCAATCACTTGCTTGCGATGTTATTTCCCTGTATAGAAAGAATTTAACTGGAAAGTGAATAAACAAACACGATACATACTAATAGATTTTCTGCACAATAGTAAATATATTAGTATGCATACGTTGAATATAGCTGTGTACAGGACACTTGTCGCACTTATGTCAGTGGTTAGTTATAAACGCTAGCCCCAAATCCTTGACGTTGTTTTGCGCCTACCCTCTCCTACCCATATCTAGCATAGGTAGGGTGCTACGATTCTAGCCGCACGCAAGCGAAGGCCAAGTAGTCATTTCTCGTTTCCCTTGAAATGGACGGACAAAAAAGATAGCGACAATAACGCCGTGGCGTCTTAGGCAGCAACTCAAGTATTCAGAAAATTGCCAAATAATTTATCTTTTAAATAATAAAAATACTCTCATAACATACTATTAAAAATGTATTTTAGAAGTTTCTCTTGGGAACACATTGAATATACGCCACTGATGCTTGCATATCTTTATTGATTAAATATTTAACATTAAGCTGAAATTG
Organism: Ariolimax columbianus; assembly: GCA_036924085.1. NCBI lineage: Eukaryota > Metazoa > Mollusca > Gastropoda > Stylommatophora > Arionidae > Ariolimax > Ariolimax columbianus. The sequence continues at coordinate 50,609,018 of JAVGWX010000003.1, forward strand.
TACTACGCCCCTGCGGATTGTGAAGCCCTAAGCTGTAGCTAATTTATGTTTGGACCTAAATCTGGCACAGGCCATAGCTTGTTTATAAGGTAAGGTGGTCAATTCCTTTTCTCGCTATCTTTCCATCCCGAAGAGTAATGATAATAAAAATGTCCGCTTATGCGTCAAAGGCCCGTTGCGTCGAACGTCCACTATCAAGTCCAACTGCTGATGCTATGTTCATGCGTAGCATGTCGCTCGAAATCCCTACAGACTCCCCAGGTAGAGCCGAGTACTCCGCTGCCTCTGCTTGAGGGCCGCGAAGGGTATGTGTTAGACCAATGTTTTTGCCAGGCGTCTTTACTCTGCAGTTGCCCTGCAGTATGCAGGCTTGTGTTATTTTAGCCCACCTAGACATACACTTATACCTTATCTGAGTTTTTGAACCGGTGCCCCCTTGTTCGTGAGTTCAGTACCCAAAACGCTCGTCCCTACGTCCCTCAAAATACTAAGGACTTATAAACCATTTGCATAGCACCTTGTCACCGTGGTGCAATCTAGCACGGCATGTGATATTGCTGTTTTTATGTGCCTACTTTAGGTAGAGCTTAGAAAGCTGTTCATTCCACTTCACAAAGAAGTAACAGTTTCATAGTAGAACATTTCAAACAGATCACCCCCAATGGTAGTAACTTTTGATGATGTTCGTCCATCACATGCGATGAAGACCACTCTCTTCGTTCAGCCGTGTGGACAGCCTTTTCTCTTCTTGTTGTGTCCGCTGAAATTGATGACTTTCGTGGTGATTTGGATTCAAGTTAGAAAGAAACTGAGCCTTTTGTCAACCTCACTCTTTGGTCCTGAGCTACCTTTGGCGAGTGCTAAAGACTTTATCGAGACGACTGGAGATAGAACAGGTTTTTCCTCCGGGTTTACTCGCGAAGCCTTTCCCGTAAACAGATATACCACAAGGCAGCGGATGGGGGGTGACGTCTATTGTTGTGTGTCGTGTCTTTCCCATAACTGCAAGAGATCGTAGGGACATCACACAGCGTGTGAGTTATGTATTGGGCATCTCTCCAGGACCGTGTTCTAGTCCATTATATTCGTGTCTAAACTTCATAGTCACGCCAAAACCGACGCTGTAGTAACTATTAATCAATCAACGGAAAAATGTCAGCTGACTGTAGAACACAGATCTTCAACATATACACTTCATGTAATCTAATTCTGAATTGCCCATATATGTTGACAATTTTGTGTCTTAACGTTTCTACAAGTTGAGGCGGTTAGCCCTATGCCAAAATCTTCTTTAGTCACGTCTTACGATATGCCTGGCAGGTTCTAGTCTTACTATTCTTTGCTCCTTTTTTTTAAACACTGGTAACACACGTACTTTCTTGATATTCGATTTGTTTTATACATGAATATCTTCACGTACTTTCCTGATATTCAATTTGTGTTTTATATCATCACGTACTTTCCTGAAATTCAATTTGTGTTATACATATATATCTTCGCGTGCTTTCCTGATATTCGATTTGTGTTATACATTAATAGATCCACGTACAATCCTGATATTCAATATGTGTTATACATGTATATCTTCGCTGTGTTATATATGAATAGCTAACATACATTCCAGATATTTAATTTGTTTTATACATGTATATCTTCGCATACTTTCCTGATATTCAATTTGTGGTATATATCTCCACGTACTTTCCAGATATTTAATGTGTTTTATACATGTAAAACTTTGCATACTTTCCTGATATTCGATTTGTGTTATATATCTCCACGTACTCTCCTGATATGTAATGTGTATTATATATCTACAAGTACTTTCCTTATATTAATTTTGTGTTGTATATCTCTTGTTCATTTTGTCTTTCTCCGTTTCATTCATACTAAGCATAGGGTAACAACTATTGATCGGTCCTTAAAGAAAGCCTACGAGAAGTTACTGTACGCTTACAGTTACGGTAAATGTAGCAACTTGTTTTACATGACGAGATTGCTAGCGACATGCACAACGTTGATTGGTAAACTTTTAGAGCCTTTGAATACTACAGTAGTGTTATTATTTATTCTCCGGATTCAGCGTTCGTTATGTTATGTATTTACTGATGTATTATTTACTTTTGCCAAGTGGTTTCCAATTCCCACTGGCATACTACGCAGCTGTTTTTACACACAGTCGTTCGAGCCAAAATGATGTATATTTCACCTACGCAAACTGGATTCGTAATGTTCCAGGAATGTGTTACTCTGTTTGACGTTCCCCGCGCTTAGTCTATTGGAGTTGGTGTGTAATGGTGTGCACAAAGCTGCCCGCACCAAAAAGGATGTAGTCCCAGGTGAGGTCACATTAGACGCATATTTATTCTGTATTGTCTCGCATACCCGCACACCGTACATATCTGCAACACGTGTGCGCAGTTAATTAAACTGTAAAATTGTATAGTCCCATTGTGTCGATGATAGATGGGAAGGTGGCTGACTGCGCTAACTTGTCCCTAGGATAGATGGAAGAGTGCTTGGAGTGCTGTCGAACCCCAAGGGTAGATGAGAGACACTGGATGTGATGTTCAGCTCATGGGGTAGATACATGGCAGTGGCATCCCATCCAAGGACTGGGAAGAAATTGCTGAGGATCGAGCTATCTGGAGACAGTCAGTTGGAGGGGGCATAGTGGCTGCTGACGCTCGTAGAGGTCTTCTGGCTGCAGAGAAAAGAGAAAGACTGAAGAGATCAAGGAACAGCCAGGCAAGCCAGCCTCCCCAGTATGGTTGTACGATCTGTGGCAGGGACTTCCCTCGCGGTTCAGCCATTACAGCCATAGTAGACAGTGTCGAAAAACATGAGACAGAGCTGGACAAAACTTACAGGGGGCCACGCATATGATATATAGAGACTAAGATGATAATGATGATAAGGATGAGGGTACATTTGAGACGAATGACAGGGCTATCTAACGTAAAGGGTAGATTTCAGACGGTTGACAGCGCTGTCTAACGTAAAGGGTAGATTTCAGACGGCTGACAGCGCTATCTAACGTAAAGGGTAGATTTCAGACGGCTGACAGCGCTATCTAACGTAAAGGGTAGATTTCAGACGGTTGACAGCGCTGTCTAACGTAAAGGGTAGATTTCAGACGGCTGACAGCGCTATCTAACGTAAAGGGTAGATTTCAGACGGCTGACAGCGCAGTCTAACGTAAAGGGTAGATTTAGGGCGGCTGACAGTGTTATCTGATGTAAAAGGGTAGATTTAGGGCGGCTGACAGTGTTATCTGATGTAAAAGGGTAGATTTAGGGCGGCTGACAGTGTTATCTGATGTAAAAGGGTAGATTTAGGGCGGCTGACAGTGTTATCTGATGTAAAAGGGTAGATTTAGGGCGGCTGACAGTGTTATCTGACGTAAAAGAGTAGATTTAGGGCGGCTGACAGTGTTATCTGACGTAAAAGGGTAGATTTAGGGCGGCTGACAGTGTTATCTGACGTAAAAGGGTAGATTTAGGGCGGCTGACAGTGTGAACTGATGTAAAAGGGTAGATTTAGGGCGGCTGACAGCGTTATCTGATGTAAAAGGGTAGATTTAGGGCGGCTGACAGTGTGAACTGATGTAAAAGGGTAGATTTAGGGCGGCTGACAGTGTTATCTAACTCATTTAGTAGATGTTTAACTCATAGTGTAGATTTGGATTGACTGACAGCGATGTGTAATTCATAGAGTAGGTTTGAGGCGTCTAACAGCGCTGTCTAATCAACACAATAGATTTGAGGCTGCTAACAGTGCTGTCTAACCAACACAATAGGTTTGAGGCGTCTAACAGTGCTGTCTAACCAACACAATAGGTTTGAGGCGTCTAACAGCGCTGTCTAACCAACACAATAGATTTGAGGCTGCTAACAGTGCTGTCTAACCAACACAATAGGTTTGAGGCGTCTAACAGCGCTGTCTAACCAACACAATAGATTTGAGGCTGCTAACAGTGCTGTCTAACCAACACAATAGATTTGAAGAGGAGGACAGCGTTATCTAACCCATAGAGTAGGTTCCTATCCAACTAATGATTTCGCAGTCGACACTTCGTGTAGTCCTAGGGATACATTAAAATGTAAATAGTTTGAGTGAAAGGTCTCTGAAGTTTCAATGAAAAACCGCTATATGTTCAGCGAATAGTCTCTGGGCGTTCCGCAAGAGATCGTGATGAAAAAAAAAAGTTTTCGCTGTCTTCACTCTTAAACTTAACCCCCTATTGTCAACAGACGCAAGCATAACTGCATGTCAGTGTGCAATAAATAGATTATATTTTCAGTTCATGTTATTGCGATTCATAATTTGTGTGTAGTTTTTCTTTTCAACATTGCCAATTTATTTGAGCAACAACAGCAAAATAGCATTATAATTATTAGTATGAGGAGGGGGTAAAAATAATAATTGTAATATTAATTTTAGCAATATTTAAGGTTATTTATTGCACTTCTTGTATATTTATAACTTAGTAACCGTGCTAACGTACTTTGACTTGTACATATAATATTTATTTGTGTAGGTTCCATTATATTGGTGCTGTTTATGTTGCTGTTGTTGTTGTTGTGTTGTTGTTAACAGCTACTCGTGCTGACTTGAGTTTAAATATTAACGACGTTTCTTTAGTAACAGGTTACCGTGGCTTCTCATACATCTCAAGGCATACTTGAGAAGGTAGAACGGAGATCTCCGTGCTGTAGTTCAATGCGAGGCTCTTCAGTACTCTCGCGACTTTAGATATTGCAGCGTCGATCCCCACCTTGTTGACCAGCCTGTTGCGACACAGCCTGTTGCGAGGAGCACGAACGAAGAAGTAAAGTGAGATATTGATTGATCAGTATGTGTCACCTGACCCTGATTATTCTTTGCTCCTACTTGGATCAGTATGTTTCCCTAGACCCTGATTACTCTTTGCTCCCACTTCGATCAGTATGTTTCCCCAGACCCTGATTACTCTTTGCTCCCACTTGGATCAGTATGTTTCACCTGACCCTGATTACTCTTATGTTCCACTTAGATCAGTATGTTTCCTCAGACCCTGATTATTCTTTGCTCCCACTTGGATCAGTATGTTTCCCCAGCCTCTGATTACTCTTAGCTTCTACTTGGATCAGTATGTTTCCCCAGACCCTGATTACTCTTAGCTTCCCATCAGTACGTTTCACCTGATTCTAGTTACTCTTTACTATGAATCCAAGCATAGATCATCCGATTAAAGGAGCGCTGCCTGCATTCATCAGCACGCTCAGGATGTGCAGAAAGATACTACAACTCGCCACTTAATCCCCTTCTCAGGGCACACAAAAGAGTACACTTACTCATTGTGGACATTAAAGAGCAACAACAACCATGATACTTGGCAATGATTTTAAGATTTCTTACATAATACCACTGATGGCATTGAATACATCTTCAGTCTCACGTGCACATCAACAGCCTGATGAGTGTGGAGTAGCCGCCTACAATTGTGAAATAGGTCTTTCCCGCGTGATTTTTGCGTGGACTCTATGTGGGACCCATGAGAAATACACATTCTAAAAACTGGGAGAAAAGTAAAGACCTCTTAACAGGCCAGTGTGGCATATTGGGAAAATGGTGTTAGGTACATATTTGTTTATACCAATGAACCACTACGGGTAATGTGATCAACATCACGCCAGCCGCATTTACTTTCCCCAAATTATTCTTTTACCAAATGTATGAGGCTGGATCGACCCCGGACCCCTATAAAGATCGGAAAAATTTTGCACCAACTGGGGACCGAACTACAATCGCGCAGCTAGGAAGCCAGTGCACTAACAACTTCCCTACCTCGTCTCCCTGAAATACTTAGAGTATGTTTTAGTCGTTACCTCACGGTTTTGATGAACCCTGCCAAATGAACCCCGCTAGATAAACCCCGCTAGATAAGCCCCTTGCTAGATAAACCCCGCTATCGTAGAAGACTTTCCTAATCAAGACCAAATGCCTGTTGAAATGTTGAAAAATAATCATAAGTGTGAAAGAAAGTTCTAGAAACAATCCCATTAGATAAGTTCAGTTTACGTGTCAGTTTGCTTGTGTAATGGTGGGATGTGTGAAACTTCATGTCTCTTAGACCAAGTCTATTGCGTCTGTCACTATCAACCTGTATCTTTGTAGGATTACCACCACACAATATATCCATGGGACACTCGGATTAACTCGTGCCCTGAAGAAAGAACTTATTGTAATGTAAGCGAGTAGTTGACGTTGTTCTAAATGCATTCACATTTGATGTGATGATCAATCTCTGCCTTGGAATGTAGTCTTGGAATGGGTAATTCGTACCATGTTTCTAGCGTCCTCATTTACATGTTATTACTTCTGGTGACATAAATCAACATTTCATTGTGTATGCATATATTTCCCGCTCCGAAACCTCGAATAACGGCCACGTCTGTCACTTGTAGCACAGGGGGACTCAGTGGTCTCGATGTAAGGCGCCCGCCTCAGGTGACGGATGTCGAGTGTTCGAATCACCGAGGAGACCGAGACATTGTCACGTGGATCTTCTGATAAAAATTCCCCTGATCTCTGGGTAGTGAGATCGGACTCCCGTGTCGTGTCGAGCACGTTAAAAATTCCATAGCAGTTGGAAATCGAAAAGAGTAGGCTTAACGGCCGCTGCCCGCACAAAATTTTAAATTTTAAAAAACTATAAGTTATTTATACCTTTTCACCAGGTGGTTTGTCCCTAGCTATAGATGGCGCCTAAATGGCTGCTCTAGTGTTTGAGTCTATTAAGATGGGCTCGCATATCGGTGAAAACCACCATCCAAGAAATTGGTTGTGACATTCTGATATCTAGTGTCGATTTATCTAATGTCTAACATCTAGTGTCGATTTATCTAATGTCTGACATCTGATGTCGATTTCTCTAGTGTCTGATATCTAGTGTCGATTTATCTAATGTCTGACATCTAGCGTCGATTTATCTAATGTCTGACATCTAGCGTCGATTTATCTAATGTCTGACATCTAGCGTCGATTTATCTAATGTCTGAAATCTAGTGTCGATTTCTCTAGCAATCCTCCCATCGTCGGTAAAAATGCATCACACAAATCGGAACACAATGTCTGCTAAGTTTTAAAACACGAATGCTTAGTGGGCCCAGTGATATACTAATCCACATACTTTGGTATGTTACTCTTCATATTATAACTTTCACAGGACCAGAACAGTCATTCGATCCTTAAGTCTACCTTTATCACTCTGCATTAGGTTTTCGTGGTCTGCAAAGAGCATTCATGTATTAAGCCTGGCTTTATACCTGGTGTTGCAATCTGACGAACCAATGTTACTTTTGTATCAAGGTAAATGTTGAACAGCAACGGTGATGGTGCACAGCCCTGTTACACGTCAGTGATTATATCATAAGCATGTATGATTCCATCAGCCGGTCGTACAACATTCCTTTTAACAAGGTATAGCGTTCTCACATTATCTAACAGTTGGTCCTGATTTCCGAAGTCCTCCAGTACCGTCAAGAGTTTGTGAATATTTACTCTATCAAATGCATTGGGGATCAAGACGCTGAGCAGCGCATGAGCTGCAGCAGTCAGCGATCCATAGCTGACTGCTAGTATCAGGGTCAGCAAAGCAGAGCTGCCAAGACCCTTCTACACCTCCACGCGGTGATCCTGGATAACAGGCTGCAGCAGGGCAGACTGGCTAAGGAGAAGGAATCGAAGAGGGAATGCTAACCCGGTACTCAATAAATGCTTGCTGAAGTCGGATGTGTTGGACCGAAAGGTGCAAATATCGCAGTCAAGCTGTAAACTACGACACAACGCATTCCGTTCTCTGGACTACATTCTGCTACTTAAGCCCTTTTATGGTTTGGTAGCGGGAGATTGAGGACGAACTAAGCCAAGCTAAGCCAAATGCATTGTCCTATGTATATTTCTGTATACCGAACAGGAAACCAGGCGAAAATAACAATTACGGTGTTTACTCGTAGATAAGAAGCAAAACGAAGAAAGAGAGCTTGACAAAGTTTCTATAATTTCATGCAGGATTTGTTTGTTTCCGTTCGCCTTATTTCTCTATTCCCCAAGGCGGTGTGCGTTGCACTATGTTAGGATTATAAAATGTGGAATAAAAAATTGTCCCCAGGGATCATAAAAAGCAGACGATAATACCCTACATTCCTTGAAAGTTTCCTTGATCTTATATTCGGTATCTATTAGATAAATACGTTTCTTGTTTCTTTAATATCCTCAATTCGCTTCGCTTGTTCCAACAGTTCCACACTGTTTGATCTAATTATGTTGACTCACTGTCATTGGAAAGCCGTTCGTTCATTTACTTGATTGTTCTTATTCTACATTCATTTAGTACTCTTCTCAAATTTGGATAGTGTCGTCTGTCTATCTCTCTCTCTCTCTGTCTCTCTCTTGTTCTCAAAAGCGCAGTGGATTTAATCCCCAGTAAGGCATTTTTGTTGTTTTTCTCTTGGGGTTGAAATAAACAAAATTAGACAACACGCGATGTCGCGACAGCACTGGCCAGGCGGTAGTACACTGCCTAGACACCCTTAACTATCCGACTATGACTATCCTTGTATTTAGACAGTCAGGTGTATACCTCCTGCCAGGCAGACGAAGGCTTTTTTGCGATTTTACTACACATGAGTTACTAGGTCTATAGAAAGGTATGTGACGCATTAGGTAGGAATTTAGGTATTTTTCTAAGTGGATACCTGGACAACCATTAACAGTGTCATATTTGTTGATCTCCCTAACTGTTAAATGTTCTATTTAAGTTCACTGGACTACCGATTTGATAATCGGTCTACAATATGACTAAAGGGACTGAGACACTAATCGGGTGAGACACACCATAATGAACAGAACATCGCGTCGGGGTCAGTCACAATATACTGATCAAGACTACTATCTCTCTTTTATGCAGCCTTTCCTGGAAACAGGCTGTCTTGAATGCAGTCTCGCTGACGAGATGTGGATCGACGTTATCTCAGTAGATGTGAGCGTCACGCAGATGATACCAAGCATAGCACAACCGTCTGGAGGACCACGGTCCACCTTCATCAGCGCGCTCGGGATGGGAGAAAAACTACTATAACATGCAACTAACACCCTTTTTTAGGACGTACACAAGAATAAACTTACTCATTGAGTTCATTAAACAACAATAACAACGATATGACTAGACTCTCAACCGCACCTCCCTTAAGACAAGGGACACTTGAAACTTTGAGGTTTCGAATCCCTGCCGCTTCACTATTTCGTTCATTTCTCGAAAACCGAGCGCCTTACTTCTTTGCTATAGTAGCCATTGTACCCTTCCACTCTTACAATAAAAGTCGGCAAATATACTTGGAACTAACAACAGCATACATAAGAAACATAACACGTTACTGGAAACACTGTTTTAATGAAAATACATAGCAGACGTTGAAGAAGTTATCTGATTACACCACCAGCGCAATAAAATAGACAACGTTGGAGATCCATTTCAGTCAACACTTGATATGGATAATGTGATCCTAATACTGTGCAGTACATTAGAAACCTTATCACAATACAATAACCAGATCTGCCGTGCTATGGGTCCCAGATACAATAACCAGATCTGCCGTGCTATGGGCCCCAGGTACAAGAACCAGATCTGTCGTGCTATGGGACCCAGATACAATAACCAGATCTACCATGCTATGGGTCCCAGATACAATAACCAGATCTGCCATGCTATGGGTCCCAGATACAATAACCAGATTTGCCGTGCTATGGGACCCAGATACAATAACCAGATCTGCTATGATATGGGCCCCAGATACAATAACCAGATCTGCTATGCTATGGGCCCCAGATACAATAACCAGATCTGCCATGCTATGGTACCCAGATTCAATAACCAGATCTGTCATGCTATGGACCCTAGATACAATAACCAGATCTACCATGCTATGGGCCCCAGATACAATAACCAGATATGTCATGCTATGGGCCCCAGATACAATAACCAGATCTGCTATGATATGGGCCCCAGATACAATAACCGGATCTGCTATGCTATGGGCCCCAGATACAATAACCAGATCTGCCATGCTATGGGCCCCAGATACAATTACCAGATCTGCCCTGCTATGGGCCCCAGAAACAATAACCAGATCTGCCATGCTATGGGCCCCAGATACAATAACCAGATCTACCATGATATGGGTCCCAGGTACAATAACCAGATCTGCCATGCTATGGGCCTCAGATACAATAACCAGATCTGTCATGATATAGGCCCCAGAAGGAAAGGGAACAAGGAGACCTACATAAAATACACCACCGGCCGAGAATTTTATAAAGCCCATAATAGGTAAGATGGGCCATAGCAGACAATGAGGGCGGGAGTGAAGTGTTGAAGACTTTAATGTATTAGTTTTTTATGATTTATGGTGAACATTTCACTTCCTCGCCGTCTTGCTTCGACTTACTGTAATTCTGGTACCAGTTTACAACTCAGTAGTCCTGCGTGTGTTGAGACCGAGAATTTAACAGTGCATTTACCATAAGAAGTAGACACTCTAACCACTGCCTTCTTCGCAGAAGTCGATATGAAAATCATGGACCGGACAATGCCAGTTCATGAATCCAAAAACATGCAAGTTTGGTTTGTTGGCCGTGCTACTCACACCGAACACATGCAATTTTGGTTTATATGCCATACAGTCCCCACCCCCCCCCCCACCCCACACACACACACACACACCCCGTCCCCCGTCTCCAACCTCCACTCTGGTTGTAGACATATCAGTAGCCACAATATTGAACAGAATAAATGCGCCACCATCAACACTAACACAACTAACAACACAAACGTCACACCAGCAACTCCAGCATACAACTAATTACACTAACGTCACACCAACAACTTCAATACACAACTAACAGCATAAACATCCCAACAGCAACTAAAAAAAAATCAGCTCACAGCACAGACGTCAAACCAACAACTCCAACACACAACAATAACACTAACGCCACACCAACAACTCCAACACACAACTAACATCACTAAAGTCACACCAACAACTCCAGCACACAATTAACAACAATAACGTCAAACCAACAACTGCAACACACATCTAACAGCACAAACGTCACGCCAACAACTCTAACATACAACTAATAGCACCAACGTCTCGCCAACTCCAACACACAACTAACAACACAAACGTCACCCCCAACAACTCTAACATACAACTAATAGCACCAACGGCACGCCAACTCCAACACACAACTAACAACACAAACGTCAACCCAAACAACTCCAATACACAACTAACAACACAGACGTCACGTCAACAACTCCAACACACAACTAACAGCACCAACGTCACGCCAACTCCAGCACACAGCTAACAACACAGACGTCACATCAACAACTCGAACATACAACTAAGAACATTCACGACGACACCAACAATTTCAAATGTCAAGACACAAATAACAATACAGACGTCCTCCCCAACAACTCCAACATACAACTAAGAACACAGACGTCGCGTCAACAACTCGAACATACAACTAAGAACATTCACGACGACACCAACGATTTCAAATGTCAAGACACAAATAACAACACAAAAGCTACAGAATCAACAGCACAATTTCAGCATAACATCAACAATATAAATAACAGCCAACTAAAAATGGAAATGGAGATGTAAGCCTATATGATATAACGCCCTTGGGTACACAATGGTACAGATTTCACATTTCCATTACATAAGGTTGTGTTTGTGTTACGCTATCGACCATTTCTCATTCTTGTTTGACGGCGTGTCTTCCGTTTAACAGCGCCATGTAGACTAAACACCGCGCCACTAATTTACGTATCTTGTTAGTTTAAGACGTGGTAGGAAAACTCTATAATAGCTGTGCCACTTTGAGACTGAGTAATCAATAACAGATATTAAAAATGCAAAGGAATAAAATCCAGCAAAACTAAGCATGACAGAAAAAGCCAACATTCTCTGCTTAACATGTTTGCATGTTAACAACATAGCATGAAGGAGAGTCAACATTATATTTGGAACAAAGTCTCTCTTGGGTTGGAATTTATTTGTGTATAGAAACAAAATCGATTAAGCCAGTCTCATATGATTGTTTTCAGTGGACATCTTTATAGTTTGATAACTTCATTATTTGTTGTAATCCTACATTGTCTGAGTCAAAGTAGTGCTCAAACAGAGTAATACATTTGCTCTCTTTCTCTCTCTCTCTCTATCTCTGTCTCTCTCTCTCTCTCTCTCTCTCAATAATCAATCAATCTACGTCTCGCTGAAATTGTCGCTACCTCTCTGTCTCTCTTGAAACGATGAGTATATTAAGTATTTCCATACAGTCTCTTTGTTATCAATACCAGCCATAGAACCTGTCCATCTCTCTGGTATCAGTGCCAGCTATGGGCCCTGTCCATCTCTCTGGTATCAATGCCAGACATGGATCATGTCCATCACTCTATTATCAATGCCAGCCATAGAACATAATTATCTCTGTTATCAGTACCAGCCATAGATCCTGTCCAACTCTCTGGTATAAATGCCAGATATGGAAAATGTCCAGCACTCTGATATCAGTGCCAGCCATGGGCCCTGTCCATCTCTCTGGTATCAATGCCAGACATGGATCATGTCCATCACTCTATTATCAATGCCAGCCATAGAACATAATTATCTCTGTTATCAGTACCAGCCATAGATCATGTCCATCTCTCTGGTATCAATGCCAGATATGGAAAATGTCCATCACTCTGATATCAGTGCCAGCCATGGGCCCTGTCCATCTCTCTGGTATCAATGCCAGACATGGATCATGTCCATCACTCTATTATCAATGCCAGCCATAGAACATAATTATCTCTGTTATCAGTACCAGCCATAGATCCTGTCCATCTCTCTGGTATCAATGCCAGATATGGAAAATGTCCATCACTCTGATATCAGTGCCAGCCATGGGCCCTGTCCATCTCTCTGGTATCAATGCCAGACATGGATCATGTCCATCACTCTATTATCAATGCCAGCCATAGAACATAATTATCTCTGTTATCAGTACCAGCCATAGATCCTGTCCATCTCTCTGGTATCAATGCCAGATATGGAAAATGTCCATCACTCTGATATCAGTGCCAGCCATGGGCCCTGTCCATCTCTCTGGTATCAATGCCAGACATGGATCATGTCCATCACTCTATTATCAATGCCAGCCATAGAACATAATTATCTCTGTTATCAGTACCAGCCATAGATCCTGTCCATCTCTCTGGTATCAATGCCAGATATGGAAAATGTCCATCACTCTGATATCAGTGCCAGCCATGGGCCCTGTCCATCTCTCTGGTATCAATGCCAGACATGGATCATGTCCATCACTCTATTATCAATGCCAGCCATAGAACATAATTATCTCTGTTATCAGTACCAGCCATAGATCCTGTCCATCTCTCTGGTATCAATGCCAGATATGGAAAATGTCCATCACTCTGATATCAGTGCCAGCCATGGGCCCTGTCCGTCTCTCTGTTATCAATGCCAGCCATAGAACATAATTATCTCTGTTATCAGTGCCACCCATAGACCCTACCCATCTCTCTGTTATCAATGCCAGCCATAGACCCTGCCCATCTCTCTGTTATCAATGCCAGCCATAGACCCTACCCATCTCTCTGTTATCAATGCCAGCCATAGACACTGACCATATCGTTGTTGTCAGCGCCAGCTATAGACCCTGACCAACGAACAAAACCAACAATTTACAACTCGTGAAATGCCGTCACGGTCACCTGAAAGAAAAGAAGAAATACTATAAAGTGCAAATATCGTTTAGATAAATCTAGTCAGAGACTTTATATGTTTGCAAATATGCCTAGAATGTCATTAAACATGTATGTCGCGCAAGCTTATATTTCCAGGGTTTCAGAACAGATTCATTTACTTTTATAGAGACATACATAGACATGAATTGAAAATTAAAGCGTCTACACAGATTCTTGATGTACAAATAGCGAATAACAAAAGATCAGTCGGCTGTCTCCAGATGAGGATCACAGATGTGTGTTAGTGAGACATGAGTCTGACATCTTATGAAAACGAAGCTGCAGACCCATTCACGTGGAGATATATCCTGAAGACTGGGTGAAAACATGCTCTTGTAACATGGAGAAGTGAAACAATACCGCAAGGAAAATGAAAATCCAAAAATACTAATTAGAAAGTCCTAGGTCACATCATCCTTTAATCAGTCAGGACTGAAAGGGGCTACTATAGACAGTTACCATTTCTAGGTGGCATCATCCTATTGTCAGTCAGGACTGAAAGGGGCTACTATAGACAGTTACCATTTTTAGGTGGCATCATCCTATGGTCAGTCAGGACCGAAAGGGGCTACTATAGACAGTTACCATTTCTAGGTGGCATCATCCTATGGTCAGGACTGAAAGGGACTACTATAGACAGTTATTATTTCTAGGTGGCATCATTATATTGGTAGTCATGACTGAAAAGGGCTCCTCTGCCACGAAAGGCGATTGCTCCTCCCTACGATGTCGGGTAACTAGTGTGAACAGATGAGATGACGTAAAAAGTACCTTCGCCATATTGTTCTTGTTCTTGTTCTTGTTCTTGTTCTTGTTCCTAAGAATCGACATCACTGGAATCCGGAAATATCCATAGGTGCCTATTGTCTCTCAGCAAATGGTAAAGGATGTGGATAGCGATAGTTCCTATCGCTCGCTGGTTGTACACACTCATGTTCTATCCTCTCACATGCCCCACTCGACCCTTTTTTGATTAAATGCCCTGCAGTCTGTAAATTGGTTATTCATCTATTGCAGTGTCATCTTTTAGCAGACGATCGTTGAAAGACTTCAAAATGGCAGCACCCATCCAGCTCTTTTGTGCCGATAATGAGTGCTTTTGAAGCCAAGACGTCTACTCGTTCGTTGCTCTGAACCCCAACATGACTAGTTCAGTAGATCCAACGTCAATGTTTTCAACACCTTCGTCCATGAAATACGGTAACTGTCATTCCGATGGCAATAATTTCCGTCGGAGATAAAGATAACTTCATGTGCTAAGCCGCAGCCTATGTGAGGTGACGTGGTCAGTTCCCTTCCTTGCTGTTTTTACATTCTCCAACTCATACCTCAAGTACCCATTTACAGCTGGGTCGTCTGGAGGAGCTGAGCCATGACCCGAATTTGTTTCTGGTCGTCCGTGAATTCGAACCCTGGCATGCTGTAATCCCAGTCTAGCAAGCCAGCTCATTGTCGACTAAGCTACACGCTTCGTCCATACACTCCCAACTAAACACCAAAAGTATCCAAAAACAACCATTCAGATAGTTCAGCGAGGCTGCGTTTGTTCTGACAATTAACAGAGGACACTCACATGATCAGCAGAGTTTAGACACCGCGCCGGAACAGAAACAGAGCGAAACCTACCTACATTACGATCAAGCGGACCTTCTCAGGTGGACAGAATATCAAAAAATTTTTGATTTCTTCGCTGTTTTCATTTGAGATGTTATTTGTTCCTAAAGAAGGCCTCTTTTATGATTTGTTAGCTGTTTTCTTTTGAGGTGTTATTTGTTCCTAAAGAAGGCCTCTTTTATGATTTGTTAGCTGTTTTCATTTGAGGTGTTATTTGTTCCTAAAGAAGGCCTCTTTTATGATTTGTTAGCTGTTTTCATTTGAGGTGTTATTTGTTCCTAAAGAAGGCCTCTTTTATGATTTGTTAGCTGTTTTCTTTTGAGGTGTTATTTGTTCCTAAAGAAGGCCTCTTTTATGATTTGTTAGCTGTTTTCTTTTGAGGTGTTATTTGTTCCTAAAGAAGGCCTCTTTTATGATTTGTTAGCTGTTTTCATTTGAGGTGTTATTTGTTCCTAAAGAAGGCCTCTTTTATGATTTGTTAGCTGTTTTCATTTGTGTTATTATTTGTTCATGAAGAAGACCTCTTTTATGTTTTGCCAAATATTTTTATTTGTGTTGTTATTTGTTCTTGATAAAGGCCTTTTTTTCGTAACGTAGTTTTAATTTCTGGGTTTTTTGGGTTATACTTAAAAAAAAATTAGCATCAGTAAGTATTATTCTCGCTTTTGATGTATGCTGTTGTCATTGCTACAATTAATTATATGAACCCGAAACTGACTATTTAATTAGTTTTTGTTTTGTTTTCGTTGGTTCTTTTTTAGTCAAAGAAACACTACCGTAATTTCTCCTGTAATTCTTTTACAGAGCTAGAATGGTTGAACGAGAGCTCATTGAACCGAGTTGTCGCGTCTGGGAATAAGTTGAATCAAGTGCGCATTGGCACAATGTCTGTTAAACTGGGTTCATGACAGACTTCTAGTTTAGATGTATTATCATGTATGTAATCAATACCGCTTATTGATATTTGATATTGATTATTTTCTGATCATAAAGCAAATCGCCCGTGTGATGTACCGTGTCTATATGTCTGTATTGCTGTTCGTATCCTGTTTGCGTTAATTGTGTATGTGTTATGTTTAGTTGTGTCTGTATTGTGATTGCGTTGTTTATGCCTTTGGTGCGTCTGTATTATGTGTGTGTCTCAAATATGGCTGCGTTAAATATATGTATATATGTATATGTTGTGCCTTACATATGTCTGTATTTATAGTGCATCTGTGTTTGTATTAGGGTTTATATCGTGGCTATGCTGGATGTGATCCCTATTTTACGTCTGCCGCCTTATTGTGTTTGTTTAAGCATTTTATATGTATTGTGTCTGTGTTTGTATTTTAATCTGTATTGCGTCTGTTTGTATTGTTTCTGTATTTGTAATATAAATGTAATGTGTTTGGGTTTGTATTGTACATGTATTGTGTCTGTGTTTGTAGTGTGTCTGTGTGTGTATTGTGACTGTGTTTATATTGTGTCTGTAATATATCTGTATTGTGTCTATGTTTCTATTGCATCTGTGTTTGTATTGTGTCTGTAATATATATGTATTGTGCATTTTTCTTCTTTTCTTCCTATTTTTTAATAATGTACTTATTTTCTTCTTATTTATTTTCTGTTTCTTCTTCCTCTTCTTTTTCTTCCTCTGACCTTTGAGAAATAGTTTTCTCGTAATGTGTATATCCAGTAATGTTCTTTGTAGTTTCCGAGATATCCACACTAAAAGCATGTCGTTGTAACTACCAGTGCAGTTTAATTCATGTATGGCAGAAGACTGTTAAACGTATGTTCAGCTCAGCCGTTGTGTTACCGGGATATAAAGAGAAGGGAAAAAAGTAACATTGTAACCTGACATTCATGTCGTATAATGCGATGAAGGAGTAATGAGCAAGGGGATGGCTGCTCAATCCTATAAAAACCTCACGTCATGGAGACGTAAGCATATATATTGAAACGTCAGCAAGAAACCGAATGAAAGCCAGAGAAAGAATGGCGATCATGAGGAAACTTGCTGGCACAAGCTGGGGAGCAGACGAAGGCATACTAAAGAAACTGTACACTGGAAGAGTGAGACCAGTTCTCGAGTATGGCATTGCGGCATGGACAACAGCAGCCAAGGCGAACTTCGATAAAGTTAACAAACTTCAAAACCAAGCCATGAGAATTATAACAGGTGGCATGAAGTCAACGCCAATTGTAGAACTTGAAAAGATTACAAAATTGCAATCCATGACCGATAGAAGAGACTGCAGAGCCCAGCTGCAGTCAGAGAAACTCCGAAGACTGACGGACCATCCAATGTACCAGAGACTAAACAATCTGGGAAATGGGAAACTGAAGCGGAGAAACTTTGCAGAAATAGCCAAAGCAAAGATGCACGAAGATCCCATAAACGCACTAACAAAACCAAAACCCATCACTACTGTACGAAAACCTACTTGGAGGCAGGATATATTTCCAGAGGTGGTAGAAAATATACCAGGTATTGCAAACAAAAAACTGCCAGAGTGAGAAAGAAAGGAGAGACACTACCCTAAGCTTCATAACGAAAAGCTACCCAAGCATGGACTGGACCCATGCATACACCGACGGTTCTGTAACAAACACTACACAGAACGGAGGGGCAGGAGCATTCCTGAACCTACCAAATGGCACAAATATAACACTGTCATTCGCTACTGGTAAGTACACAAGCAATTTCAGAGCGGAGGCAGAGGCACTGAGGGCGGCAGTGGAAGAAATGGTGACACACAGTGAAAATGAGAGCCATATAGTCCTGCTGACAGATGCTCTCGAAGTAGTCACAGCGCTAAAAAGCCAGAAGAACACTGAGCTTAATGACTTAAGAGCAGCACTCTGCAAACTGTGCCAGCAGTCCGCACCAAAAAGGGTGGTGGTGCAGTGGGTTCCGTCACACTGCAACATCCTAGGCAACGAGGAGGCAGACAGACTGGCAAAAGAAGGTGCAAGGCTACCACAAACAGATACCAGCATGACGTACGAAGAGTCAAAACGGCTTATCAAAGCCAGATACATGTCCAAATGGGAAACCGAACATACTGGTTACACCAAAAACGATGCCTATTACCAGTTGAACCGAAGAGAGCAGGTCGTTGTCTTCAGACTTCGCACTGGCCACAACAGACTGAGGTACCACCTATTCAACAAACTGAAGATAGGGTGTACCGACGAATGCCCGTGCGGTACTGGTAAAATGACCACTGAACACCTGCTGCAGAACTGCCCGACATACGAGGATCAGAGAGAGCAGATGTGGCCATTGCCAGTGGAACTGCAAGAGAAGCTGTATGGTAGTGGCGAGAGTCTCAGGATGACCACCGCTTTTTTCGAGAAAATAATGGTTACTGTCTGACTGTGTACGCAGAAGAAGAAGAAGAAGAAACGTCAGCAGATATAAAAACGTCAGCAGATATACAAACGTCAGCAGATATAGAAACGTTACCAGACATACAAACGTCACCAGATATACAAACGTCAGCAGATATATAAACGTCAGCAGACATACAAACGTCAACTGATATACAAACGTCAGCAGATATACAAACGTCAGCAGATATACAAACGTCAGCAGATATAGAAACGTTACCAGATATAGAAACGTCAGCATATATACAAACGTCGGCAGATATAGAAATGTCAGCAGATCTGATTTGCTGCATGAACAATTATTGATTCAGCTCTGAAATTGGTACAGGTCTTTTCTGCTTAGTGCGAAGTGATTTTATGTGTCGCCGTTGGGATGTGCGATTTAGATTCCACTGCCTCCCCTTTCATCGCTTTCCGAGGCCTATCCATTTGTGTACACATGCCTAAGAATTGCAAGAGTACTTTCTCTTGAGCTCATGCAGAAAGTGGATGTTGTTGTCCTGTTGATGACTGCTTACTTTTCATCGATATCACTGAACCTCCAAGATTATTCCGGTCTGGCTCAGCTCAGTATCCATTGTTCTGAAATGAGTGCTTCTCATTTTTCGATTTCGGCTTCAAGAATGTCTGCATATTTTCTGTGGATTTCTCTGACCAGATGGTTGGAGTTTTTCCTTAGTAGTCTGTTTTTATTTCTCTTTTGGAACTTCTGGTGTAAAGGATGATCAGGCAGCCTCTTAAGTTTTAAAAACTGAGTAAACAGTTTGTTTATTCTCCTGAATTCGAGGTACTCAATGGTTGCAGTATTTCCCAGCTCGGTGATTAGAGTGTTTTTCAATGCCTCGAAGGTAATTCTCATACCCATATTTTGAACTCGGTCGAGTTTTCCTGTATTTGTTTGAGCCGCTGTTGCCCAAATGCTAGAGGCATATTACAGGATTGGTCTGATTGCCCCATTGTAGACTTGCTCGAGGATTTTTTTCTGTTTGCCGGATTGACCTGCTGGTATAGTTGTCCAATTTAACACTGGCAGATCTTTGGAAGAGATAGCTTTTTATCCATGAGAACAAGTTGTTGATAACTTCGGCTTGGAGGATTTTCAGCTTCAGACCTCTTCTCCAGACAGCACTGAAGGCACGGAGAGATCAAAGAAGATGGCTAAAACGTTCTTTTCTCGTAAAAGACGTTTCTATGTCCTGTGTTAGATATGTTAATTGGTCATCTGTGCTTCTGTGCTGCCTATATTCTATTTGAGTTTTCGCGAGTCGCGAGTTGGTCTCAAGGTGAGTCTCCTGTTTATCAGCCTTTCCATCAGTTTCCCCACAGAGCTAAGGACACTGATATACCTGAAGTTGTTTTTTTAAAATCTTTTCCTGGTTTAGGACTAGGTTGGATGTGAGCCTCCTTCCAGACTGTCGGAACAGTACCCTCGTGCCAACTTTGGTAAATAGTTCTAAGGAGGAACCTTGTACATATGAGGCCGAGGAGTTTGAGGAACTCATGTGGGATACCGTCTGCCCCTGGTGCTTTTCTCGCCTTTAGTTTCTCAACATCATTGGTATCAAACAAGTAAGTCAGTTCAAATAGCTAGGTAGTATGTTCACTGATGACGGCAGAGTATACAGAGATATTGCACACAGAATTCAGAAGATGAAAAGTGTCCACTGTCGAATTGCACAGATTTTGAAATACCCTAGAGTGCTTCTTTTAACTAAGAAGAGGCTGATAAATACACTATCTATACCTACATAGTGTTACCAATGTCAATCTTGGTCCTTACTAGCAACACATAAGAGTAAGACCCAGAGCTGTGAGATGCGCTGTGTGAAAAGTACAGCCGGAAAGACAATCTGTGGCCGAATCCGCAACACCACGCTTGCATGTACAGAGGGTATTGGACAAGCCCAGTTAGTGCCTACATTGACACTTATCAAATTAAGTGCTTAAATCATTTAGTCAGAATGCATTATGACATGCTTGTATCAGCAGGTCTCCGGTCCACGAACAAGATGCCGACCTCGACGTCGATGGATCGAGGATGTCTCTGACACTCTCGGGAAGTTATACCTAAGGACAGCTAAAGCCTCCCACTTGGCGATAACAAGAAATTTTACACATCCCACCACATTCTTTCTTCGACGCCGTATGGCAAGATCAGTAAAGAAGAAAGAGAAGAAGTTTCCAAACTTAGTCTTCTAGCTTTTGTAGAGTTAACTTCACTGTAGTGCTCTGTGTTGGAATGCCTGTGTTGTAGATTTTATTTTGGAGAGCTCTGATCTTCGTTCTTACTTCTTGAGCCTTGCGTCTTACTTTCTGACCGATAAGTTCTGGCCATTAGGTCTGCTGTCGCAGGTGGTAATTAGATCGGACGGTAATTTGCCAAGTTTTTTTGTTTCCTTTTCATGGATTAGAACGGTTTTTCACGTTCTCCATTGACCGGGTGATGGGGCATCCGTTTAGACAGATTTTGAACAACGTAGCCCAGTATCGTGCTAGTGTGTCTCGTCCAGTCTGGATTACTTCGTTTGTGATTCCGTCTTGTACCGTGGCTTTACCTGGTTTTAGTTTTTCAGCTGGTGCAATTAATAAACTTAACGTTGCCCAACGAGCGATGAAGAGAAGAACATTAAAGTTTGTTGTGTTTGTGTGGTACCTTCGGGACCAACTCCGCAACGCAGAGATCTGATGTCGAACTTTCTTCACCGGCATCATAGATATCGCGCTGTTACGAAAATTCAGACATGTTAGTTAAGGTCAAGCAAAATATACCGGCCAAGACTCTCACATTGGCTTTTTCGTAGCTTTTCCTGGAAACAAGCTGTTTTCATGGCAGCCTGGGTAGGGTCGGCGTAGGTTAGTGGTTAAGTGACATGGCTCAAAATCCGAAGGTGTTGGGTTCGATTCCCATCACAGCACCACCCGTTACCCCGGGGAAGCAAACCCTTAGAAAATGTAGGAGGAAGCAGACCTTTTCATAAAATGCATGCTGAAGTCGGGTGCACTGGGCCGACAGGCGCACAATAAAAACCACAATGCAAAGCACACCGCCATGAGGAATATAGAAATAAGGTGAACCCCAAATAAAAAATGGCAACCTGGCTAACAAGAAGATGAATGGACGTGATTCCCGTAATAGTGAGCGACACGCAGATAAAGCCAAGCAGAGCAAAACCGCCCGGAAGACCCCGGTCCACCTTCATCCGTCCTTTTCATGGCGCACGAAATGAGTAATCCTACTCATTGTGGACATTCAGCAACAACAATAGTGTCACAATACGACAAACTCGTTATATAATAAAATACGAAAGGTGCAACAAAGTTATGTCTCAAGAAGGAACACATATTATTTAACGAAATGTATCTAAAACCTAAGTTGCTTTTTCTTGTAAAGCAGGCACACACCAAAAAAGTGTTATTTCATATAGACAAAATAGTAAGGGAGCATGGACACAGGTGATTGAAACTGCCACTTTAGCATTCCGAACATTTTACCACTTTAGCATTCCGAACATTTTACCACTTTAGCATTCCCCCCATTTTACCACTTTACCATTCCCCCCATTTTACCACTTTACCATTCTCCCCATTTTACTACTTTAGCATTCCCCCCATTTTACTACTTTAGCATTCCCCCCATTTTACCACTTTAGCATTCCCCCCATTTTACCACTTTAGCATTCCCCCTATTTTACCACTTTAGCATTCTCCCCATTTTACCACTTTACCATTCCCCCCATTTTACCACTTTACCATTCTCCCCATTTTACTACTTTAGCATTCCCCACATTTTACTACTTTAGCATTCCCCCCATTTTACCACTTTAGCATTCCCCCCATTTTACCACTTTAGCATTCCCCCCATTTTACCACTTTACCATTCCCCCCATTTTACCACTTTACCATTCCCCCCATTTTACCACTTTAGCATTCCCCCCATTTTACCACTTTAGCATTCCCCCCATTTTACCACTTTAGCATTCCCCACATTTTACTACTTTAGCATTCCCCCCATTTTACCACTTTAGCATTCCCCCCATTTTACCCCTTTACCATTCCCCCCATTTTACCACTTTACCATTCCCCCCATTTTACCACTTTAGCATTCCCCCCATTTTACCACTTTAGCATTCCCCCCATTTTACCACTTTAGCATTCCCCCCATTTTACCACTTTAGCATTCTCCCCATTTTACTACTTTAGCATTCCCCCCATTTTTCCACTTCAGCATTTCCACCATTTTAGCACTTTACCATTCCCCCCATTTTACCACTTTAGCATTCCCTCCATTTTACCACTTTAGCATTCCCCCCATTTTACCACTTTACCATTCCCCCCATTTTACCACTTTACCATTCTCCCCATTTTACTACTTTAGCATTCCCCACATTTTACTACTTTAGCATTCCCCCCATTTTACCACTTTAGCATTCCCCCCATTTTACCACTTTAGCATTCTCCCCATTTTACTACTTTAGCATTCCCCCCATTTTTCCACTTCAGCATTTCCACCATTTTAGCACTTTACCATTCCCCCCATTTTACCACTTTAGCATTCCCTCCATTTTACCACTTTAGCATTCCCCCCATTTTACCACTTTAGCATTCCCCCTATTTTACCACTTTAGCATTCTCCCCATTTTACTACTTTAGCATTCCCCTCATTTTACCACTTTAGCATTCTCCCCATTTTACTACTTTACCATTCCCCCCATTTTACCACTTTACCATTCTCCCCATTTTACTACTTTAGCATTCCCCCCATTTTACTACTTTAGCATTCCCCCCATTTTACCACTTTAGCATTCCCCCCATTTTACCACTTTAGCATTCCCCCTATTTTACCACTTTAGCATTCTCCCCATTTTACCACTTTACCATTCCCCCCATTTTACCACTTTACCATTCTCCCCATTTTACTACTTTAGCATTCCCCACATTTTACTACTTTAGCATTCCCCCCATTTTACCACTTTAGCATTCCCCCCATTTTACCACTTTAGCATTCCCCCCATTTTACCACTTTACCATTCCCCCCATTTTACCACTTTACCATTCCCCCCATTTTACCACTTTAGCATTCCCCCCATTTTACCACTTTAGCATTCCCCCCATTTTACCACTTTAGCATTCCCCACATTTTACTACTTTAGCATTCCCCCCATTTTACCACTTTAGCATTCCCCCCATTTTACCCCTTTACCATTCCCCCCATTTTACCACTTTACCATTCCCCCCATTTTACCACTTTAGCATTCCCCCCATTTTACCACTTTAGCATTCCCCCCATTTTACCACTTTAGCATTCCCCCCATTTTACCACTTTAGCATTCTCCCCATTTTACTACTTTAGCATTCCCCCCATTTTTCCACTTCAGCATTTCCACCATTTTAGCACTTTACCATTCCCCCCATTTTACCACTTTAGCATTCCCTCCATTTTACCACTTTAGCATTCCCCCCATTTTACCACTTTAGCATTCCCCCCATTTTACCACTTTAGCATTCCCCCCATTTTACCACTTTAGCATTCCCCCTATTTTACCACTTTAGCATTCTCCCCATTTTACTACTTTAGCATTCCCCTCATTTTACCACTTTAGCATTCTCCCCATTTTACTACTTTACCATTCCACCCATTTTACCACTTTACCATTCCCCCCATTTTACCACTTTAGCATTCCCCCCATTTTACCACTTTAGCATTCCCCCCATTTTACCACTTTAGCATTCCCCCCATTTTACCACTTTAGCATTCCCCCCATTTTACCACTTTAGCATTCCCCCCATTTTACCACTTTAGCATTCCCCCCATTTTACCACTTTAGCATTCTCCCCATTTTACCACTTTAGCATTCCCCCCATTTTACCACTTTAGCATTCTCCCCATTTTACCACTTTAGCATTCTCCCCATTTTACTACTTTACCATTCCCCCCATTTTACCACTTTAGCATTCCCCCCATTTTACCACTTTAGCATTCCCCCCATTTTACCACTTTAGCATTCCCCCCATTTTACCACTTTAGCATTCCCCCCATTTTACCACTTTACCATTCCCCCCATTTTACCACTTCAGCATTTCCACCTTATCACAATAGCACTAATGTGAACAAAAGTTAAAGAAAATGAGGCAACTAAAAATAAAACATTCAAGGTTTGTGATGTCAAAGAACTTACATAATCCACCATTTAAAAGATAGACAAGAATGAGGATTATTTGGTTATATGCGAGGATCATGATTTACAAGAGAAGAGAACTATTGTAAAGAGTGAGTGTCTCATAAAATTTGTTAGACTCTGGGTAAGTTCAAATATAGATTATATATACTTTCAACAGGTAACATCTGTCCAAGAAATTTACGGGCAAAAGGATATGTAAAGCTGAATACATTTTCGTACCAGAATTTATTTTCATCTTTGAAAACCGGTCCTTTTCAGAACCACGCTATACATCAAGAAGATTGACCTCAGAACTGAAAATAACCTATTCTTTTCGGTCCTATGAGCTGTTTATTAACGTGAACCCACTCTTTACTTCTGTTTAATTGCAGATGCTGTGTCTACCTTCGTTCCGTTTTCGATGGAATATGTTTCTGTCGCAATAAGCAGTTTTACAAAATAAATGAGCAAGAGACAATTGAAGTGTAAAATTCGGTGCTTACATTTTGTAATTTTTATTATGGGAATTGAAGATACGCTTCTTATTCTCGAAAAGTAATCAATTTGTTCAATTACTGTACACTATATTTTTAGGGGGAAAATAATTATTTAACTGACATAGATCAAAGAACCGTTTGTCAGTTGTTGTTTTTTTTTAATGACGGTTTCTGCTCTATTATGATTTATACAAATCATGTCACAGGAAATATAAGACTACGTGCAAAAAATCATGATAATGCCTGCCATGGATCTGGAGAAATTAGATGGAATCTAAGAGCATCAGTTTTGAAACGCGCAGTAATAAAAGTAACTATTAGTAGCTTGCGTGAAGACATCTAGAGCTGTGTAGTCGTATCTACTATTATAGTATCTAATAATTTTCCTTAAAATGTATATGAAATGATTCATAAATCAGATTCAGTGGTTATTTGGAAGAGCTGCATTGTCTGTTGCAGAGAACCTAATCAACAAAGATCTACATGGACTGAAAACGATTATAATGGCTTACTATCAATTAAAATACATTTTGTGACAACGTTCTTCAACTGAAATCTTGTTTGAACGATGAATTTTGAAATACTTATTAATGAAAACTGTTGTCTGTTCTTCAATGCCATATATAAACATTCCTTACCAACGCTAATCAACGACTACAAGTATATCACCAAATCTAAGAGATAGCGCCATCTTATTGTTTTATCTAGAATGTTTTAACAATTTAGCGTTAGAGTTGATAAGATCGTCTATCGATTTGTGCTAGTGCACATGTGAGATCTCCGGGTAGGAAACTTTTCATCTCATGTATGCGTATGATCTACCATTAGCAAAGCAAAAGCATGTTGGGTTGGAAAGTAGTGCGCCAAAACTGATACGTTTTGAACATTTACTTGTCTTATGTATCTGTAGAAGAAGAAGACGAAGAAGAAGACGAAGAAAAAGAAGAAGAAGGAGAAGAAGAAGATGATGATGATGAAAAATAAGGAGAAGGATGAAGAGGATGCGGAGGAGAAGAAAAAGAAGATGGTGAAAAAATACTGATACAGCATGCGATCAGCGTGAGGGAACTGACAACGATACCGGTACAACATGCGATCAGCTTGGGTGAACTGACAAATAATACTGGTACAGCATGCGATCAGCTTGAGTGAACTGACAAAGACACTGGTACAGCATGCGATCAGCTTGAGTGAACTGAC
Organism: Ariolimax columbianus; assembly: GCA_036924085.1. NCBI lineage: Eukaryota > Metazoa > Mollusca > Gastropoda > Stylommatophora > Arionidae > Ariolimax > Ariolimax columbianus. The sequence goes on from JAVGWX010000003.1 coordinate 50,635,741, forward strand.
AAAGACACTGGTACAGCATGCGATCAGCTTGAGTGAACTGACAAAGACACTGGTACAGCATGCGATCAGCTTGAGTGAACTGACAAAGACACTGGTACAGCATGCGATCAGCTTGAGTGAACTGACAAAGACACTGGTACAGCATGCGATCAGCTTGAGTGAACTGACAAAGACACTGGTACAGCATGCGATCAGCTTGAGTGAACTGACAAAGATACTGGTACAGCATGCGATCAGCTTGAGTGAACTGACAAAGATACTGGTACAGCATGCGATCAGCTTGAGTGAACTGACAAAGATACTGGTACAGCATGCGATCAGCTTGAGTGAACTGACAAAGATACTGGTACAGCATGCGATCAGCTTGAGTCAACTGACAAAGATCGATGCACGAGACACAGATTGGGTACACAATATATACCAATGGTTCCATTTTTCTCTAAAAGGTCATATGCAGACAATCTGTTGAATGTTGATGTTTATGACGTCATAGTGCTGTGATCATTGAATCAAAGTGGTAAGATCCCGTAGAATTGACTTCATTGTTTATTGGAATAGTCTCAACGGATCTGTTCAACTAATATACGAGACGTGTTCAAATGAAGCCGGATCTAGCTGCACCAAGTGGACATGCGTACGATGCACATGATGACGTCACTTTTGATGTAAACAGCTCATAACAACGGTCACGTTTGCAAAATTTCATTATCCTTCTACTCATTGTTTCCTCAGCAGACCGTTAGAAACATGGCGGGTGTGATATGGAATCCGTCAAGAGTTTATCAGCAAGCGATGATTCTGTTTCAAACAGCTGAAGGATGTCGACCAGTTAAAATTCATCACATAATGCAGGCAGTGTATGGTGACAAAAGTGTGGCAAACGTAAGCGACAACGACGGTCCACCCGAATTGCTGGATCAATTTTGGCGATGCATCTTCTGGCGCAACAATATGCGCCTGACCTGGTCTTCAGTTAACTCACGTCCTTCTTTATACATCGTTGTCCAGTTCCTCACAGTTGTCTTCGACACACTTTTGTCACCATACACTGTCTGTATTCTGCGATGAACGCCAAATGGTCGACATCCTTCAGCTGTTAGAAACCGAATCACCGCTCGCTAATCAACTCTGGACGGATTCCGTATCACACTCGCCATGTTTTCAACGGTCTGCTGAAGAAACTATGAATCGAAGGATAATTACATTTTGCAAACTTGACGGTTGATATGTGGTGTTTACATCAGAAGTGACGTCATCCTTCGCATCGTACGTATGTTTACTTGGTGCAGTTAGGTCCGGTTTCATTTGAACTCGTATCTAGCGTTTACTTCAATGTGTTTATCTCTAACATTTTGTTAAAGGATTTCATCGTGTCGTCTTCTTTCGATCACCCTGAATACCTGTTTGTTTAATGTTTGCACTTTATTTGGGATACTATTTCTAGAGCTACGGGGATCGCTATAGGTATCGAATACGGGCGATAAACTGGGAAAACATGTGTACATTATATGCAGATAAAAGAAACCCTACAGCTGAAAAAAGAAAAGATCAGGCTATTTCAGGTGGCTGCAAGATTTTAAAGGTAATGAAATCGCTACCAAATAGTTGTCTGCGTGGAGGACGAAGAGAGCCTGCAGCTCTATCGTGCAAAGACACAACATTTCAATCACCAGTTTGTCTGCACACTCTATTGCAAGGATATACAGAGACCTTTACACCCTCTGGGTAAAAGTGGATTGACTAAGTGGAGTGTTTGTTTCTATAGTCCGTCTTTTAGTTCATGAACAAGGTCCATAGCAATTTTCTACTAAACTGCTTGTTAGAACCAAATAATCTTAGCATGCAGCCTTAGAATATCTATGACGTCGATGAAATAATTTTTTCTCTAAGAAATGTGATGTATTTTTAAAAAAAATATTAATTAAGCTTTATTAAAAGCAATCTCACAGAACTGGACATAATGTTAACATGTATACGGTACACGATCGTGCTGTTTTTTTTAAATATATGTTTTGACATTCAAAAGAGCTGGGTAGAAACAAATTCCATGTTTTTCCGTTCACAAATTAGACTCTTTGTCAAGTGCGGAAAACAACTAAGGCCATTCATGTGAAACTGTCGATCATCATAGACGTATCCCGATATTATAGTTTGTGATGATGTTATTGTGACATTTAGTTGCTTTTTCAAAAGTTTCATTGATATCAATTTCAATATGAGTTTGAAGTGTAAATTTATAACAATGTAGAAGGTTGCCGTTTTATTATACCAGTTTTTTTCCGTAGAGAATCTAAGATGGGTCATTTATATTGCGATATTCATGACCCAGAGAAACGACCGCATATGGCGCTTGGTCCGGATAGATTGTCCTATTACCGTAGGATTGAACAGGACAGAGTGCACTCATATTAAGAAAGACATAATACGGAAATTTGACAATTTCGACAGAGATATCATAAAACGGAAAATTGTTAAACTCTTGACGAAAAAATAAATTTGTTACTCTCCGGAAACTAAAATTAACATGGCATTCCGACTGCAGTATTGAAATTTCCAAAAGTCCTTTTTGGAAAATTGCAAGAGCTGCCGGTTTTACACTCAGGAAAACTTTTGGCGTCAGGAATATTATACGTAAAATTCCACCTTTTATTGCTACTAGAAGCAAAAACCTGAGACAGATACGAGAATGGCGTAACCAAGGCTTTAGTATTGTATACTTGGACGAATCCTGGATCAATGCTCACCATACCTATGGTAAGGAATGAAAATCAGTTTGACGGTGAACAGAAAAGACAAATTCATAGCAGCAAAGTGCGGCGCATTATACTAACGTATGTTGGAAACAGTGAAAAAGGACTTGTCCATGAAGCTAAAGTTATTTTACAAAAACAAAGTACCGAGACTATCGCACTTAAATTAATGGACATATTTTCAGGCAATGGAAGTCGAATGATCTGCTTTCAATTCTGCATAGACCGACATGCCTAGAAACGGAAAACGCATCATCTCACAATGCAGTATCAGAGGAAGACACAGTACCAACTGCATTAAATACAAAAGCTCAAATTAGGACATGGCTAGATTAGGAAAAAGTGAATTTCGACGACACGTATTTGAAGCGCGAGTTGTTGGGAGGAAGACAAATGCGGCAAAGGTCTATTATATTGACAAAATCATTTAAGAGTACGGTCACACTTGTCTGCAACTACCTACTCATCATGCTCATCTTAACCTTACAGAGCTTGTTGGGCTAAAGTCAAAGGAAAAGTTGCCGAACAGAACATGACATTTAAAATGTGTGATGTTGAAGTGCTGATACGAGAGTACTTTTCAAAAATAGACATTCAGTTCTGGAAGAAGTGTGTTGAACATATGATCCGGGAAGAAAAACAGTACTGACAACGAGATGAATTACAATTTGTCCATCCAGTAACGATTATCAACCTCTTTGAATCGACAGAATCGGATTATTAATATCATCTTTTATTGACATATTGATTAGCAGACGGATGAATTAGCGTATGTTTATAAAAACAATTAAGTGTACACACAATGACAACAAATACATTTCCATATCCAAATGCTTTAGGCAACATAAATTGATACAGCATTGGGGTCTAATTGTGACCAAAGGGTTGTACTAACTGTTGCATATTGGGGCCATTTTCGCGATTGTACATAAAGAGCAAAACAAACAATTAATTGATCTAGCAAGATATTAAAGAGATACGTCTATGAACAAAAAACTACGAGAAACTTAGCTATGTACTGTAAAATCTTAAAATTAATGTCATTTCTTTGCAATGATCCTAAAAGATCAAAGAAATTCGCTGATGTCTTAAAATTCTTAACATCTATGGACTAAATAATATCAATGTTTTAGAGTCGTGGATTTTACACAGCTGCTTGCGAAAAATCATTTGGATATCTCATGCAGTTTTGTAGTAATTTGCTTCAGATCTTGTTCATGAATTAAAAGACGGGCTATAGAGTTGTCTATAAGCACAAAAGACTACTCCACACCCAGCTACCTCATAGTGTGTGTGAACTGCAGGGCGTGCAAAGCCCCAAGGGGGAAAGTAATGAACTCTAGAGGTCATCTTCTACAACACATTCTCAGTGCGGCATTAACTCTATTCGCGCCACATTTTCGCACAAAACACGTGCCAGGATATCGCTCATACATTAAAGAAGTGTTTTCATTAAAGAAATAATGAAGAAAGACATTGCAGATAATGCACAATAATAAAGAAGTACAGTGGCTATGTAACATCAGCGGGAGAGGAGACTACCGTGTTGTCAGGAAAGTAAAACATACTGATCGGACAATATTAGTTAGGGTCAGGTATAATATGGTGACCAAGACCCCTGTCTCATTTCCATACAGTTCTCCTTAGAAACAGGATGTTTTATTACTGCCTGGCTAACGAGGGGATCCCCGTAGTAATGAGTATCACGCAGATGATGCTGAGCATAGCACAATAGCCTGGAGGATTTCGGTACACCTTCATCAGCACGCTCGGGATATGAGGAAGACTGCTGCAACTGCTACATAACGCCTTTTTCAGGACGCACTAAAAAAAGAAACATACCAAAGTGGGCATTAACAAGAACATGTAACATCAGTTGGTATCGTTCACCGCCATTAACAAGAACATGTAACATCAGATGGTATCGTTCACCGCCATTAACAAGAACATGTAACATCAGATGGTATCGTTCACCGCCATTAACAAGAACATGTAACAATAGTTGGTATCGTTCACCGCCATTAACAAGAACATGTAACATCAGATGGTATCGTTCACCGCCATTAACAAGAACGTGTAACATCAGATGGTATCGTTCACCGCCATTAACAAGAACATGTAACATCAGTTGGTATCGTTCACCGCCATTAACAAGAACATGTAACATCAGATGTTATTGTTCACTGCCAAAATTAACTGAAACTCAAGCAAGATTTTAGAAATCAATGAAGAGTTTGAAGGCCATCTCTTACAATTCATCTCTATTCTCGACTATATTTGTCTTGCATACTGGACCAATTATCGTGTACTATGTCCTCTTATGTCAACAAACATTAGACCACGTTCTTGCAACATTTTCAGAATAGTCTCCTTCGTCCCATGAATCTGTGCTTCTCAATAACAACACAACTTCCAAATTGTTCATTGATTCATCATCATCATCATCAGTCCCGTAACCTAGAAGTTCGTTGAGGCACCGTTATTGCAGTTTGTCGAACCAGTTCACGCCATAAGTCTCTATTTTTCGCCAGGGTATAAGTTTCAGCTATAGACCTTTCCATCCACTCTTTTATATTGTCATCCGCTCTATTTTTTTGGTCTCTCTCTCCAACGCTTCCCAGGCACAGGGCCTTGCAGGACGGTCTTGGTCAGCCCCACCGATCGTGATATATGTCCATACCATGTCCATTTCCGTGTTTTTTCTACAGTCATTAGGTTTTTATATTGACCTAACTCCCTGCAAACAATTTCAAGAACACTCCCGTTTGTAATGCGATCCAGATTTGAATTACCAAGAATTCTTCGCAAGCATCTCATTTCCATTGCACAAATTGGACGTTCTAGTGCAGCCGTCAGAGTCCAAGTCTCACACGCGTAGAGGTAAACCGAGGTGACCATTATGTATATTAAAGTCAGCTTCGATTTAAGGAAAATGCTCTTGTATTTCTAAATTATTCGTAGTCTGGTCAGGGCGACAATGGACATCACTGTTCTTGACTGGATCTCCGCTCAAGTTCATTGATTGTGTGGAAGGTCACATCTTAACCAGGAGTCGGTCAAACTAAAACAGAACGTGTATTTATGTCATTTATCTAACTTGCAAAATGCGTCGGCGAAATCTTTATCTTGTATAATAATAAACAGAAGTATATCTGTCCTACAGAGTTTATTTCCTACCGTTTCTGGATTCTACTGGCGAAGACACGGCTCTTTTCAACCCCAGACCGTACTCTGCTAGGTTATCTGAGGATGTTTTGGCCAGTGCATGAGTGCGTGTGTATCTTTGTGTAATGTGTTGATGTTTGTGTTTCACTATGGCAGTTTTACAGCACAGTAGTTATTCCAGTCATTAATGTACTTGGAGAAGTCATATCGAGAAAAATTCCCTGACACGCCCAGTCAAACTTAGCACGAAGGAATTTTAAACCTGGTGTGTCGGGATGCAAGTCGATGAACACCCCAACACCACACGCTCCTCACTGTGTTCTATCAAACCTGGTGTGTCGGGATGCAAGTCGATGAACACCCCAACACCACACGCTCCTCACTGTGTTCTATCAAACCTGGTGTGTCGGGATGCAAGTCGATGAACACCCCAACACCACACGCTCCTCACTGTGTTCTATCAAACCTGGTGTGTCGGGATGCAAGTCGATGAACACCCCAACACCACACGCTCCTCACTGTGCTCTATCTACTCAGCAAAAACCTCGAACTTTCAGCTTTTATGAGCTTGCGTGACATGTTGAGACTAGTCAGAAAGTAGATATTCCTAGTTTGCATGACGCCATAGTGAAGGATCTGTAGAACAATCATGTAATTATGATTACAACATCACGTGTGTATCCATCAGATTATGGATCTACCAGGATTGCTGTGTAGATATGATTGCTCTGACCATTTGTAAGTACATCATTATCAATCGCAGACATGCTTACATACTAGTCAGCGAATAATCTCTACAGTTATTTACATCTATTTTCATGTATTATAAAGCTGTTTTGTCCCAAGTGGTCTACCGGGGTCTTTGTGAATGACAAGGAAAAGAATATCACAATTTCCCCACAGAGATAATGTCGTAAGAGGCGACTAACTGTGTGGCATGGCATAATACCGGCCACAGTTAAGTGGTTTGTTATGAGCAGAATAAATGGGGTCTAAAAGGCTGGGGTTTTACTTTGCTCTAGTGTTTGAGTCTATTATGATGCACCACGGTTAACCACCCTCCGCGGCACTTGTTCCAACGCAGCGGAGTTTATAAGCTGCTCGGGCCTAGCCCACTAAGCAGGAAATCCTCTTCAAGGTCACGCCAGAATTGGGACCTGCACAAGGCCATCTGTCTCTGTAGAATTACAGGTCGACTAAGACTAAGCCTTAAGCCATTTTTCTTCAAATTTGACTCAAATCTATTTATTTGTTTGTTTTTGTTTTATTTTTGTTATTATTTGCATGACCGAGTTAATGATGTTAGATTCCTTTGTTTGTTTGTTTTGTATTTGTTGTTGTTACTTGTTTTGGTTTTTTCTGAAGTATTCTATAAATGCCCGATCAAATGTTTCAAATAGATCCTTCTATGAGAACAAAAACAATGGATCGTCCTTGTCAGATAAGTTATCTAAATTACAGTCTGAGCGACACAGCGATTACAGTGATTTAATGTTTCAATTACGGCAAAAGTCCTGGTTTTGTTTAGTTTCTGTTTTGTTAAGGTTTTTCACGTTCGTCTTTTTCCAATGGCATCGTGCGTTGTTTTTTGTTTGTTTGTTTTTAGGTGTTTTTACCCTAGTGGATCTGACTTCAGCATCAATTTTCTTATTTGATTCCCTTTATTGGTACGAACTTGTTTCAAGAATCTGAACCGACCAAATTTTGGTTTTGAGCCGTTCCATTAACTGTTTTGTCACATCCACCTCTACTTCAAAAATTTTGATCCATTGTCTAGACACCTCTCCAATGTTTTTCCTGTCTCCGTTGTACACATTAGAAAGAATAAGAATATTACTGCAGATGGCTGTTTACATATGTTGCCGCCAAAGCGTGATGCGTGTTATTACATTTGTAGTTTATGTACAGTTCAGTGGTCATCTCAAAATCTAATGTTGGCTGTTCAGTTCAGTTTAGATGTCATCTTCATATCAAATATTGGCTATTCAGTTCAGATGTCATCTTCAGATCGAATGTCGGCTGTTCAGTTTAGATGTCATCTTCACAGCGAATGTCGGTTGTTCAGTTCAATTCAGTGGTCATCTCAGTGAATATCGAATGTTAACTGTTCAGTTCAGTTAAGATGTCCTTTCAACATCGAAGGTCAGCTGTTCAGTTCAGTTCAGATGTCATCTTCACATCGAATGCCGGCTGTTCAGTTCAGGCTAGGTGCCATCTCCAAATCGAATATCGGCTGGTAAGTTCAGGTGCCATTTCCACATTGAAGATCGGCTGGTCAGTTCAGATGCCATTTCCACATTGAAGATCGGCTGGTCAGTTTAGATGCCATTTCCACATTGAAGATCGGCTGGTCAGTTCAGATGCCCTTTCCACATTGAAGATCGGCTGGTCAGTTCAGATGCCATTTCCACATTTAAGATCGGCTGGTCAGTTCAGATGCCATTTCCACATTGAAGATCGGCTGGTCAGTTCAGATGCCATACCCATCGAATGTCGGCTGGTCAGTTCTGGTGCTATCTTAAATTCGACTGGTCAGTTCACTTCAAGTAGCGTCTACACATCGAAGGTCGGCTGGCCAGTTCACGTGTCATCTCATTATCGAATGCCGGCGGCAATGAATCTCAGAAATTATCTGTCTCTTGTCATGGTACATTTTGGCAGGCTTTTCCTTGTCCAACTACTTTGTTATTTCTTAGGGCATTTTCACACACAATATCTGGTTTTCCGTGTTAGGTATAGAGCGTTGATTTATTTCCCTTTTCCTTTTTTTTGTTTTTTTTTTGCGTTCGCCTTATTTCTCTATTCCCCAAGGCCTCGTGATTAGCATTGTGGTTTTTATTTTGCGCCTGTCGGTCCAGTGCATCCGACTTCAGCATTCATTTTATGTAAGTGTCTGCTTCCTCCTGCATTTTCTAAGGGTTTCCTTCCCCGGAGTAACGGCCGGTTCTGTGATGGGGATCGAACCCAGCACCTTCGAGTTGTGAGCCGTGTCACTCAACTACTAGCCCATGCCGTTTCCCGCCTTCTCCTTTAATTATCAAAGATGGTGCCCTACCGGCTGCGGGTCTACATTGCTCTGGTGTTTTAGTTCATTATGGATGCCGCCAGGCCAGGGTTGTGACTGGAATTCCCACTAGTCGATCACATACACTTGTGTTCTAGGAAACGGGTCGTTGTTTTCCATTTGGACTTTTTAATTCGTTCGTTTTTGTCTTTCTTCCTTCCAATTCTCCTGACGTTGATGTTGGCTATGTGTCATACATTTACGGTCTAGTTCACACAAAGCCGAACGTCACGATATTGACGACCTTCCCTCTAGCTGCAGACAGGGACAGCATTGGTGTCAATGACATTTATACACAACTATAATGAACTAGAACACGGTAAGGGAAAGATCCAACTACGACCTCTTGCGGTTAGGGAAAAGGCACGACCTCACAACGATAGATGTCATCCCCCTCCTCTGCCTTGATGTGTACCTGTTTACGGGAAAGGCTTGGAGAGTAAACCCTGAGGGAAAAATCTGCATACTGTGCTATCTCCAGACTTCTCGATAAAATCGTGGTATTGGCCAAATGTAGCTTAGGACCTAAGAGTTAGGTTGACAAAAGGCGCAGTCTCTTCCTTACTTTAATCCAAATCACAGAGCAAGTCACCCATTTCAGCGGACACAGCAGGAGAAAAGACTGTCCACGCGACTGAACAAAGAGATTTGTCTTCATCACAAGCGATGGACGAACATCGTCAAACCCCTTGCCTCCGTCTGGAAATTTCGTTCAGTCATAAAATATATTTCCCAGTTGTAAAGATTGCCAGCAATTACCAATGCTGATCATCCTTATCAGAAGACTTTCTCTCCAAGCTTTTTATTAATTATGTTGTGGGTCAGAGGAGATGCCACTGTAAGTTTTGTTCTAGTAGCCATTATGTATTCTTTGCCTCAGATTAAAGAGCTTGTATTATTGACAACTGTTGATTCGAAACCCTGCTTGTTTCCGTATGAATGTGTTAGTTATCTCAAAGAACCAACAAAGACGCATGTTTATCATTCCCTTCGAAAATTTGGCAAAGCTCGTCGTTATGGAGGTGGACCGACAGTTTTTAAAGTTCAACTGGAGGTACTTTTTTTTATTTCTGTATTTTGGAATTCTGGTATTCAAACAGGCATGTTAATGTCTGTTGCCAGGTAACCGAATGCTTCGGCTATACGTAGTACATATTTTTACAGCTTCCTGCGGCTTACTAGGCCTCAGGAAAGATACAAATAATTTGGGTTGATTTTTATCTAGAATTTTGTCCAGGAAGCGGCCATTAAGCCTACTCTTTTCGAGTTCTAACTGCGAAGGTATTTTTAACGTCCTCGACACTGAACACGGGAGTCCGACCTCATTACCCAGAAATCAAGGGGTCTGATCTCACTACCCACCGATCTACTACCCAGAGATCAAGGGGTCTGATCTCACTACCCACTGATCTGACTACCCAGAGATCATCGATTCGATCTCACTACCCAGAGATCATCGATTCGATCTCACTACCCAGAGATCATCGATTCGATCTCACTACCCAGAGATCATCGATTCGATCTCACTACCCAGAGATCATCGATTCGATCTCACTACCCAGAGATCATCGATTCGATCTCACTACCCAGAGATCATCGATTCGATCTCACTACCCACCGTTCTCACTGCCCAGAGAACAGGGGGTCCTATCTCACTACCCAGAGATCAGGGATCGGATTTCACGACCCAGAAATCAAGGGGTCCTATCTCACGACCCAGAGATCAGGGGTCCTATCTCACGACCCAGAGATCAGGGGTCCGATCTAACGACCCAGATATCAGGGTTATTTTTACCCCAAAAAAACCTGAAAACATCCCGGTCTCCACCGTGATTCAAACCCGTAACCTCTGGCACTCGAGGCGGACACCTTACCTCAAGACCATTGAGCTCCCGTAAAAAAGGTATTTCTGCTTCGTGCTTTTGGCAGCTGTCCGCTTCACCGTGTTAAGTTTATCAATTTGAGAGCAGCTCCTTTTCCCGAGTCCCCATATAAAGTAGCATTTCATTTTGAATATATAACGGCTGTGGGGGCCTTTCTATGCTTGGGTTTCTTCATAGTTTGTTGGAGCTCTTGTAGTCTACTTCATATATGGAGGAATTGGCTTGTGGAACTTTCTCTTGGTTCCTCAATTAGCGCAAAAATGTCCGGTGCTGTTCTGTAAGTTTTCCGTCGCTATTTACTGATGATAGGTAAAAGAACTCTTCTATTTTTCCATTTTTCTGTTCTTTATTAATTGTTCTTTATCCATCTATCACTGGCTTTGGGTTCGTTCTCCTATTTCCCCAGGACAAATTGCAATATTTTCAATATGGAGTAGGATTAAGCTGCCGTGACAACAAGGGCCCGTCGCGACATATTGACTGCGTCTGGGATGATTAACTGTGGCCCAGGCTGCACGCAGTGATAGCAACGTTATTCGTCTTGGCCCAGCTAGGAGATGCGAGGGCGCCGCAGGGGTGGGACCATATAAGAGAAGGTCGCTTACCACCCCTAATGCCAATGACCTGCTTCAAGAGCTAGCTTGCGGGGACTTCCACGAGAAGTCGGACCACGTGTCGAATAAGAACAGGCAGCGAGGATGTAGCTTGGTGTAAATGCTTTGCGAGCCAGATTCATATCCCACCTGAAATAAAACAGGCAATGGCTATAGAGATAGATCTTTTAAAAAAACTCATTAACCTGCCCAGAGGAGCATATGACAACCAACCTGATCATGAAGAAACTCGATGCAGCCATTTACTCCCTCAAACCAAGAAAGTCACCTGGAAAAGACGGGGTAACCAACGACATGCTTATGAGATTGGGTGGCACTGCAAAAAAAAATACTCCTTGCGATCATGAACTGCAGCTGGAAGCGTGGCATTGTACCTCAAGTGCGGAAAGAAGCACGAATGATTCCCATCCTGAAGGAAAATAAAGATAAACGACACAAATAGCTATAGGCCAATCAGTCTCATGAGCTGCACAGACAAGCTCATGGAAAAAATAATAAATACCAGACTCAGCTGGCACCTCGAAGAAAAACAAATCATTATATCACAACAAGCAGGCTTCAGGCAGCACAGGTCCACGGAAGATCAAGTAATCCACATAGCACAAGAAATCGAAGATGCTTTCCAGGAAGGAAAACACACTCTGGCTGTATGTGTAGACCTGGAAAAAGCCTTCGACCAAGTATGGAAAGACGGGCTGCGTGGACAAATGCTGTAATATGGAGTATGTGGAAAAATGTACAAGTGAATCAGTAACTACTTAGAAAATAGAACATCAAGAGTGCAGGTCCAAGGGCATACCAGCAAAAAGGAAACGATGGAACAAGGTGTTCCCCAGGGTGTTGTCCTCTCTCTTACATTCTTCCTTATTTACATAAATGACATCGCCAACAACCTCCACAAAAGTACCCACTATTCTCTCTACTCTGATAACCTGGCCATGTGGACTACTGAAAAACACATCACTAAAGCCAGCACACAAATGCAAGGTTATGTGGCAGCCCTCGAAAGATGGTCCAAGACCTGGCTACTAAAAATAAATTAACAAAAAACGACACATACAATCTTCTTCATATCAAATACACGGCAGCAAGTAAAACTCCAATCAAATGGAAAAGAGATACAGCTAGATGAGGCTCCAACCATCTTAGGAGTTTTCTTAGACAGACGTCTCACCTGGAAAGCGCAAATTTTAAAGACTCAGCTGAGGGCGAGGCTACGCATGTCCATCGTGAAGAAACGTGCTGGTACTGCTTGGGGTGCTGACGGAAACACACTACATAAATTATACACAGGCAGAGTGAGACCAGTTTTGGAATACGGCATTGCAGCTTGTTCCACGGCATCCAAATCAAAAACTTTGACAAAATAGAGCGCACCCAGAACCAAGCAGCCCGTATCATAACAGTAGCACTGGCCCACCCAAATAAAAGACCTGGAAGCTATGACTGGGCTACAGCCAATGGAAGACCGTCGAGACTGCAGAATCCTACAGCAAGCGGAAAAATTCCAAACCTTCCCCCCCCCCTTCCCCCCCCCCCCCCCCCTATGCATCACAAACTAAATGGGTTGGGACGCGGCAGGCTAAAAAAGAAAAGTTTTACAGTCCAGGAAAAAAAAAGATTAAAAACAATGATGCACTCTTAAACGAAAAAATAAAACCAATACCAGCATGCTCCATCCAGAAAAAACACATAGTTACAAATTACATCAACCAAAAATGTCCACCAACTGCCTGGACGCACGCCTATACGGATGGCTCAGCTAAAGATGTCATTGGAAACGGAGGAGGAGGCATCACTATAAAACTAAAAAGTAAAATATACTCAGCAGCATTTGCCACTGGGAGACGCTGCAGCAACTTCAGTGCCAAAGCCAGTGCCCTGAGACAAGCTGCTGAAACCCTTATAGACCATAAGGAGCATGCACAAAAGCAAGGGGTCATTTTTTCACAGACGCCCTCGCAGTGTTAATGGTGCTCAAGACCCAGCACAAAAATGAACTCTGTGCTCTGGCAGACTCGCTTGAACGCCTGTCCCAGTACTTCAAAAATAGCACACTCCAGTGGATATCAGCCGACTGCAACATTCCAGGCAACGAGGAGGCAGACAGACGAGCCAGAGAAGGAGGAATGCTGCAACAGAGTGAAACAGAAATCACATACAATGAGACAAAAGCATTCATCAGGGCAACGTACAGTGCAGAATGGAAAGAAGACCACCCTGGCCACATAGACAACGATGCCTACCATCAACTCTCCAGGCGAGACCATGTGATATTTCTCCGACTACGCACAGGTCACAACAGACTTAGATGCCATATGTACAACAAGTTCAAGATTGACACTACAGACCTTTGTGCCTGCGGCACAGCCCCCATGAAGGCAGAACATATTTTGCAGTCTTGTCCACTGCGTACCGACAAAAGAAGCAGTATTTGGCAACAGCCAGTGTCCTTCCACGAGAAGCTGTACGGAAGCGTACAGAGCCTTGAGTAGACTGCTGCCTTCGTTAGTCATTGAAGTTGAGATGTGAAGATGAACGAGGAAGAAGAAGAAATATGTTGTGAAGGTATTCAACGTTTCAACTTCAACGTTTGGAATCCGATCGTTCCAGTAGACGCCAAGAATCCGCCTCTAGATGCGCTTCTGGTCATGTTGCATGCTAGTTCATGTCTCCGAGCCAGAATAATAGGGTGCGGATGATAGAAGTTTTGCTGATGCGCATCTTGGCTACCAGTGATCCGTTGGATCCAGATGGTGCAGGGCATTTCTTTATGCCTGAGATTTAATTACGGGCGGGCCTGCACATTTTTTCACTTTCAGCTTTCGTAGTTTGTTAATTTTAATTTTCTTGCTTTGACTGAAACCGCTCATACACATTATACGCGAAAGTTCCAGCGTTAGCCCAGGTCTCCTTAGCTGTTCTATAGCTAAAAGTCAAAATCAAAACAAGAAACAGTCGCGGTGGCAGTCGACCTGGAAGATGCATACAATCGTGTCGATTTGGGGACCTTAATTAACCTGTGTGCAGCAGTGTGGTTTAAATCCGTGGCTGGTTAGTTGGATGTCAGCTGCCCTGGTGGAAAGAACAGTTACGCTACGTGTAGAATCGTGGACATCAGAACCGAGGCGAATATGTCTAGGACTGCCTCAAGGGTCTCCGCTCTCACCGGTGCTGTTTAACATTTACACAGTAAAGTGGCCAATATTCGTCCCACAGAGACAGGGCGAACGTTGACATTTGCCTATGATATCCTAACGTACAGGACTGGCTCAGACAGGCGAGAGTTGGCCAACGACATCCCGGAAACCTTGCAAGGAATCTCACAGTTGTGCGGCGACTCAAGCTCCAAGATCAATCCGAACAAGACCTGGATGATGTTGAGCTCCGGGCATCACTTTTGATGGTTGCACCATTGACAAGTGCGACAGGTTGAAATACATCGGAGTGACTTTTGATCGTAGTCTTTCCTTTAATTGCCGTGTTGACCACATCGTACAAAGATGCAAGAGAGGGTTAGGAGCATTCAAGACCATGGCTGCTGCCGACTTGGAACAACGCCTCCTGTTCATTCTATTTCGTCAGGTCGTGTTCTCTGTCATTGATTACGGACTAGGTATCCTCACACTATCAAGAGCACAATGTCAAAGGCTGGAGCGCATCCAGAATGAAGGTATGCGGCTGGTTCTGGGCTGCACTAGAGATACCCCGATTGTGATGATGCGGTGCATGTTGGGATTGTTATCTTTGACATCCAGACATAAACTGACACAAATCAAAGCCTATATGCGTGTCACCACAGACGACTCGACACCCTCTGCACAGTAGTATCTCAGATATCAAGGGATCAAGAATCAAGAGAGGGTCTTCATGGATGGCAAAGGCTGAGACAACATTCGGATACATCACTCCAGCTGAGACGATAGCCAACGGGGAAGAATGGGTTAATGATAAAGTACCAGAGAGTCATCATAACCTTAGGCAAGGAATACAGAGAACGGAGCAACGGCAGAGCAGAGCACGAGGTAAATCAGCTGATAACTGAGTACACCCAGGAGAGTGTCGCTGTCATATACACAGACTGATCAGTCGTGCGTAGTGGGACATCAGGCTGGGGTTTCTCGGCTAGAGTGAGAGGAGAGGTCATGGCTGAGCGCAGTAGGGCATACATGTCAACAACCTCCAATATGAGAATTCAGACGGAAGCAGTGACCCCAGCACTGAAATGGATATCTGAGACTTCTATAACAAACGCAGTCATTGTGACAAACGCGCAAGCCGTACTTCAGAAAGTACAGAAGAGATGGCTTAGGTACGAGTGGATAGCTGCTGTTGAGGCCTCAAACATGCAGGTGTTAACATGGATCTACTGTCCTGCTCATGCCGGGGTTCAGGGCAATGAAAGAGCTGACATCTTGACTTCATGGGCTCCCATCATAGGCACATTAGTGATGGATAGAAGGGACATTTTGAAATTAAACAATGACCGCCTGCTGGATGAGGACACTGCAATAGATGAAGCAGAAATCCACAGACTACAAAGTTTCCATATTAAACGAGGTTCGAGCGGAGTGGGGCGCATGAAAGGGCAAAGCAGGAGAGTGTACAACCAGCGAGCTACAGGGACTATCAGTATCCATACATTATGCCATTTGATGAGAGAGACTGAGCACCTATGGGTATGTCGGCAGTGCAGTGACGTCGATTCTTAGAAACAGAACATAATTTTGATTATGGGGCATGCGTTTATTGTACTGTATATTTGCTCCTTATGATGGCGTTATCGCTAGAGTTCTTGTATTCTTTCTATCATATATACCACTCTGCATTTCTTTTTTACATAATGATTTAGATGACTGTCGACACCCACTTGCAATATTTTGTGATGCTCTTGTCACCACTTCAATGAGTATTTATTCAACACTGTTGATTGTGTTTGTATGGAGATGGTTTGATGTTTCTTAGAATAACCTACAGTTAATTTTTGGAAAGTTCCAGGGCGTTTTATGTTTAGGATCTGCTTTTTTGGGGGGTGTTCTTATCTGAATAGCGCAGTGGTAGAGCACTCATTGTTCATGGCAAAAGATAGGAGGTTCAACTACCGCTACTGGCAGCTCCAGTCGATCCAGCTGCAAATGGGTGACTGACTGACGGCTAGTGACGAAAAATAAGGCAGCGAGGAAGAAAACTGGCCACCCCACCTCACACACAAATCTGTGGCTTAGTACATTGAATATTTTAACACTTCATCCCTGACGGCATTTTCTGCTATGGGACTAACTATACTTGTTTTGGTCATTGGTCATCAAGAGTAGCTTCTGATCACTTCCAATTAAATTAAGAACTTTCTAGTAGCAAGAGTTTGTCAAATCAAATTAAGTCGACTGAGACAGAGGTGGACACTGTGCAGAAGCGTTGTTGTAGATTATGTATCATGTTCTGATCAGCGTAACTCCAACGAGGTGAATGCACATTGGAAGTTATTAGCAATGTTTTGTGATATTCTTTTCTGAAAAATCAGGCAGGTTGCAAGTTCTCTGCAGACGGGCTGAATATTATGGCATATTTGTGTTTTTTTATCCAGTGTACATTTTTATTAGTGTTATTGACAACAGTTGTACTTTTGTACTTGTATTTTTGTTAATACTTAACTTAACTTAACTAAACTTAGCGTCTTTATACTGGTTTAGAAGACCCTGCAGAGTCTGTATACAACCAGTTTCATTTACATCGCCTTGCTCTAAAATATATGCGCATCCAATTTATTCTTAAATGCATAAACTGTCCCTGCCTCCACTACCTCCACTGGCAAATGCATTCCAAGCATTCACCACTCTCTGACTATATATTTAAATATAAAAATATTTTCTTACATCTAATCTAGACCTCTCTTTAGTCAACCTGGAGCTATGCGCTCTTGTTATTGTGGGTGGTTGTATTTTAAAAAACTTGCTATAGTCTAATTTATCCATTCCTCTGATCATCTTATAAACCTGTATTACGTCACCACGAATTCTTCTCTCTTCTGTAAGCTGGTTTTTCTGAGTCTTTCCTCATAACTGTAATTCTGAAATCCCATTATCAGCTTTGTCGCTCTTTTTGGTATTCTTTCCAGCATGTTTATATCCCCTCTCTGATAAGGACTCCACACCTGTACACAGTACTCCAATCTAGGTCTAGCTAATGCTTTATACAGTTTCACTATCACTTCCTTGTTTAATATTTCTTTTTATCATACCTAACATTGCATTTGCTTTTTTTCACTGCTACCTGGACTTGCTCACTCACCTTACCTGTATGATCTATTATAACCCCTAGGTCCCTTTCCTTATCTATCTTGCTAGTATTGTTCTCTCCCATTCTGAAATTATGTTTCATACTGGATCTACCCATGTGGATGACTGTACATTTATCTACATTAAACTCCATTTGCCAGCTTACAGACCATTCTTGAATTTTACCTAAATCCGACCTCACTTCTGAGATGAGATACTACTGCATAGTTTTGTGTCATCAGCAAATTTTGCAATCATGTATCCCATATCAATGTCCAAATCATTTATATATATCAAGAACAAAATTGGTCCCAAAACCGAGCCCTGTGGCATTTCACTTTTCACTTCACACCACTCAGAGTACTCCTTATTTATACCCACCCTTTGCCTTCTTCCCGTTATCCAATTTTCAATCCATTTGGCAACTTCACCACCTATTCCATGTAATTTTAACTTTCGAATTAATCTTTTATGAGGTACTCTATCAAAGGCCTTTGCAAAATCTAGATAAATAACGTCCACTGGCTACCCCTTTCTATCATTTTGGTAACCTCTTCCATGAATTCTAATAGATTTGTTAAGCATGATCTCCCTCTAGTAAACCAATGCTGACTATTTCTAATTAGATTAAATTTGTCTAAATGCATTACAATGTTTTTTTTGATTATTGACTCTATAAATTTACAGACTATGCTCGTTAAACTTACCGGTTTATAACTCGCTGGATCAGATTTTTTGCCCTTTTTGAATAAGAGAGTCACTCATGCATGTTTCCAATCCCGTGGAACAATCCCTTTTGCAAGTGATTTAGAACATAATATAGCCAATGGTTTTGCTAGTTGATCTCTAATTTCAAACAGGAGTTTTGGATGAATACCATCTTGACCTGGACATTTATCCACTTTCAACGTCTCCAATTTTTTTTAAACAATTTCCTCTGTAATACAGATTGACCTTAATCCCGCTGTATCCATGTCTCATTGAAAAATATCTATAGGCTCTGGGATCTTGGAGCAGTCCTCTTTTGTGTAGACTGTGCCAAAATAGATATTCATTAATAAAACATTTATACTTCTGTACGCACATATTTACTAAGACAACTATTCAATAAAGCACAGTAGTACGTTTGTACGTGCATATGTGCAAATACAACTGTTTAACATAGAACATGTATCATTTGTTACGCTTTATTTGCTAATACAAATATTCAATAGAGCGAAGCTGTACACGTATTTTTGCGAATCCTGCTATTTCATCGGTAACCTCTGTACTTTAATACATGGAGCATTTTTAACACATTTATTTAATTACATGTCGTACTATAGTCAATTGTCTTCGTGTCTCTTCTTTCCTTTATATGCAACCAGCGCCAAAGCACTTACGTGCAATCTTGTTGTGGAATTGCGTAACAATTCGTTTTACGTAATGAGGTTTCTATTCATTTCATGACCCAATTAATTCCCTTTTTACGACATTCTTATAATCGCCTAATGGACCTTTCTTTCCTCTCAGTGTACAACTTGGATCTATAGGGAATGTTTGTTGCGTACAAATTATTACGATCAAAATTGAACACTCAATTACGCAACGGAATTATTGATGTCCACAGAGAATTAGGTCAATGTGTACCTATTTCAGATACTGCCGTCTGGATGAAATATGAGTGATTCATTACGACCATTCTTCCGCTATATGAGACATGAAATGTAATTTATATTCATGCTGTCTTGCTTTCTCTGAGTAGTGAGATATATACTTAATTATACAGTTGAACGTCCTAGTGCGTACAGCAACAGGGCCATAAACACGTCCCACGAGGGTAAGAGACAAGTTAGATCGCCATTGGCATTCTTAGAGTAAGTTTCTGTCAATCTCAGTTTTTTAGGGCGTCTGATTGGTAGAGCACTTGCTTTTCATGGCTATCACGCTACAGTTGACCCTGCTGTGAATGTGTACGTGGCATGCTGCTATTGAAGAAAAAGACAGCTAGGAAAGGAACTTACTACCTTATCTCATACAAGCTGTGGCTTAGTATACTAAAGCCTCTAACAACGTCATTTCTCGACAGTAGTGTAACTACTATGGGACAAACCTTTAGTTACTTACTTACATCAGTGCACCCTTACTAGCACAGCACACTACTTATCTCGTTTCATCTCATCTGTCCACGAATATCGTTGCCACACGTCGTGAAATAATTGCAATCTAATTTCATACACCATATACATCATCATCATCATCATCATCATCATCATCATCATCATCATCATCATCATCATCATCATCATCATATAGCATGTCCCTTATAAAACGTCGCTCCCATCACAGTCTGTCTGACAGAAACTCGTTCCCTTGCCAAAACTCCAGCCCCTGCCACAGTCATACCCAGGCATTCCTGGATATCTTGGTAACATCGTGTTCTTGGTCTACCCCTTCCTCTTGTGCCTGGCACCATACCTTCCATCACTGTTCTCTCGAGACCGTTGTGTCTCTTGATGGGACCAAAGTATTTGCATTTTATATGGAATTGATAAACCAGTTTTCTTCTATGCTCAACTCCTGCCGAATGTTTACATTTGTCTTATTCTCTGTCCAGGGTATTCTGAGGATCTTTATGTAACATTTTAACTCGAAGGATTCGATTCTATCATATACATAGTAGTTGCTATTCTCAATCAAATCCTCTGTAACAGTCTCTCTCAGCCTTGCTATCGCGAGGAGAGGACGAACATCCTGTCAGCCATTACGTACTGACCAGACTACGTTAGTCAGGATAAGATAAAACATACTGATCAGACTACGTTAGTCAGGATAAGATGAAACATACTGATCAGACTACGTTAGTCAGGATAAGATGAAACATACTGATCAGACTATGTTATTCAAGATAAGAGGAAACATACTGATCAGACTATGTTAGTCAGGATAAGATGAAACATACTGATCAGACTACGTTAGTCAGGATAAGATGAAACATACTGATCAGACTATGTTAGTCAAGATAAGAGGAAACATACTGATCAGACTATGTTAGTCAGGATAAGATGAAACATACTGATCAGACTACGTTAGTCAGGATAAGATGAAACATACTGATCAGACTATGTTAGTCAAGATAAGATGAAACATACTGATCAGACTACGTTAGTCAGGATAAGATGAAACATACTGATCAGACTACGTTAGTCAGGATAAGATGAAACATACTGATCAGACTATTTTAGTCAGGATAAGATGAAACATACTGATCAGACTACGTTAGTCAGGATAAGATGAAACATACTGATCAGACTACGTTAGTCAGGATAAGATGAAACATACTGATCAGACTATTTTAGTCAGGATAAGATGAAACATATTGATCAAGACCCTACCTCACTTCCAAGCAGTTCTCTCTGGAAACAAGCGTTTTATTGGCAGTCTGGCTAACTGTAATCTCCATAATAGTAAACTTTCTGAATAGTCTCACATAGGAGAGGACTCCGACCGAATTTCCTAAGTGTGCCTCAGAATGTGATGAGAGCCACTGTAACCAGTCACCAAAGAAAGTCGTTAAAAATATATAACTCACTACGACTGTCATCAGCAGCAACAATAGCTACCTTTTTATCATAGATGAACTCTTGAAATAATATTTAGATTTTACCGGATTCAGGCATAAAAGAATGGTTTCTACAACATATGGTAAGTTAGCGGGGTTACAAATGATGATATCTCAGCCCATGTCAACAGCGGGATTACAAATGATGATATTACAGCCTATGGTAAGTTCGCGGAATTACAAATGATGATATTACAGCCTATAGTAACAGCGGGATTACAAATGATGATATTACAGCCTATAGTAACAGCGGGATTACAAATGATGATATTACAGCCTATAGTAACAGCGGGATTACAAATGATGATATTAGAGCCTATGGTAAGTTAGCGGAATTACAAATGATGATATTACAGCCTATAGTAACAGCGGGATTACAAATGATGATATTACAGCCTATAGTAACAGCGGGATTACAAATGATGATATTAGAGCCTATGGTAAGTTCCCGCGATTACAATTGATGATATTAGAGCCTATGGTAATTAGATGGATTACTTATTTAGAATCCTGGTATTCAAATAGACATTTGTACCTGCTGCCAGGTAGCCGAATTCTATCTGTAGTATTTTCTTTATTCGATTTTACATCCAGCAGCTTATTAGGGCTGGGAAAAGTGTGTGACGTATTGAGCAGGAATTTCATTATTTGCTACATTCCATTCAAAGCTCTATTAGATTTTCAAATCTGACGAGTTATTTTACATGCGTATTGTCTACACGGGGCCAAGGAGTTTGTCGTCCGTCCATGATAGGACTAGGTGCTCGTTCTGAAACCAGGAGTGGCTTGAAACTTTTGGTTTTCGAACGCCTGCTGTTTTGTCCTTCTGCGTGTGTCTTACCTCAATGTCTAGATGTTTACAGAAGTTATTTTTCACTGTTTACTTGACAATATTCAGACATCAAACAAATTACTGTCAGTCTGAACAAAATATATGTTTATAAAATGTAATTTCAGACACACAGACACACGTGTGAAGAGTACCATTAATCGGTCTCACTAAGTCGCCTTCCTTCCCCTTGTTCCTGTTACAGCAAATGGTGGGGTGTGAGTTCAACTCGACTTTTGGTTTACCCTAACCTCTCACTCCGAATGGTGGAATATAGGTCCAACTCGACTTTTGGTTTACCCTAACCTCTCACTCCAAATGGTGGAATATAGGTCCAACTCGACTTTTGGTTTACCCTAACCTCTCACTCCAAATCATGGGATATTGGTCCAACTCGACTTTTGGTTTACCGTAATCTCTCACTCCAAATCGTGGAATATTGGTCAGCCTCGACTTTTGGTTTACCCTAACCTCTCACTCCAAATGGTGAGATATTGGGCCAACTCGACTTTTGGTATACCCTAACCTCTCACTCCAAATGGTGAGATATTGGTCTAACTCGACTTTTGGTTTACTCTAACCTCTCACTCCAAATGGTGAGATATTGGTCCAACTAGACTTTTTGTTTACCCTAACCTCTCACACCAAATAATGAGATATTGGTCCCACTCGACTTTTGGCTTACCCTAACCTCTCACACCAAATAATCAGATATTGGTCCCACTCGACTTTTGGTTTACCCTAACCTCTCACTCCAAATAGTGAGATATAGGTCCAACTCGACTTTTGGTTTACCGTAACCTCTCACTCCAAATGGTGAGATATAGGTCCAACTCAACTTTTGGTTTACCGTAACCTCTCACTCCAAATGGTGAGATATAGGTCCAACTCGACTTTTGGTTTACCGTAACCTCTCACTCCAAATGGTGAGATATAGGTCCAACTAGACTTTTGGTTTACCCTAACCTCTCACTCCAAATGATGAGATATAGGTCCAACTCGACTTTTGGTTTACCGTAACCTCTCACTCCAAATGGTGAGATATTGGTCCAACTCGACTTTTGGTTTACCCTAACCTCTCCCTCCAAATCGTGAGATATAGGTCCAACTAGACTTTTGGTTTACCCTAACCTCTCACTCCAAATGGTGGGATATAGGTCCAACTCAACTTTTGGTTTATCGTAACCTCTCAACCAAATGGTTAGATATAGGTCCAACGACTTTTGGTTTACCGTAACCTCTCACTCCAAATGGTGAGATATAGGTCCAACTAGACTTTTAGTTTACCCTAACCTCTCACTCCAAATGATGAGATATAGGTCCAACTCGACTTTTGGTTTACCCTAACCTCTCACTCCAAATGGTGGGATATAGGTCGAACTCGACTTTTGGTTTACCCTAACCTCTCACTCCAAATGGTGAGAAATAGGTCCAACTAGACTTTTGGTTTACCCTAACCTCTCACTCCAAATGATGAGATATAGGTCCAACTCGACTTTTGGTTTACCGTAACCTCTCACTCCAAATGGTGAGATATAGGTCCAACTTGACTTTTGGTTTACCGTAACCTCTCACTCCCCATGGTGCCAAATTTGTCCAATTCGACATTTGGTTTACCGTAACCTCTCACTCCCCATGGTGCCAAATTTGTCCAACTCGACATTTGGTTTACCGTAACCTCTCACTCCCCATAGTGCCAAATTTGTCAAACTGGACATTTGGTTTACCGTAACCTCTCACTCCCCATGGTGCCAAATTTGTCCAACTCGACATTTTTTTACCGTAACCTCTCACTCCCCATGGTGCCAAATTTGTCCAACTGGACATTTGGTTTACCGTAACCTCTCACTCCCCATGGTGCCAAATTTGTCAAACTCGACATTTGGTTTACCGTAACCTCTCACTCCCCATGGTGCCAAATTTGTCCAACTCGACATTTGGTTTACCGTAACCTCTCACTCCCCATGGTGCCAAATTTGTCCAACTCGACATTTTGTTTACTTTGACCAGATTTTGTTGCAACAATTATTTGTATTGCAGTTTCATAAGCAATGGTTTTAACTTGGTGAAGTTGTCAACCCCTTTCGCAGCCCTCCTTAGTCGCCTATTACGGGATGTTGGGAAGGAAATTGCGTGTGCTTCATAAGCCATGATATCAGCTGATTCATTGAGATTATGTTTTTGCATGGTGATGGCAGTAAATCTACTTAAATCTCTTGTAATTGAATGCTGTATATCTGCTTTTCCCATTATGCCTTAGCCATCCCATCTGGACCTTCTGAAACTTGGGTTAAATTACTGTCTCCGTGTCACTCAGGCCTGAGGTTGTTGCAATGCGTTGATGTAAACACTAGTAATGAACGGTAACCAACGGTACGACTAAAATAGGTTTCATTGTTTTTATCATATTCAATTCACTTTTGTCGTTGTGTCTTGAGGAGGTGTAGTTTTATTAGGTGTAGTGCCAGATGTATCGCTGATGATATTATTCTTCCCTGTTTCTTCAGTGTCTTACTAATACATTCTATCCATCTTTTTTTCTGCATCGTTCTTGCTCTGCAACCCTGTTGTCTAGTATTATAGGACCACTCAGTTGGTATGTTTGGTTGCATTCTTGCCAGTTGTCCGAACCATTTTATTCTCTGCCTTTCTATGTATTTCATGCACGATGTTTCACCTACCTTCTTTCTGATTTCTTGGCTTCGCCCCCTGTTCAGCCTTGAGATCCCTGTTTCATTCTGCATTGTCAGCTTTGTTTAGCCTAGCAACATGTTTCTCCAAGTTGTACCCGGATTGAAAAGAGCATGCTCACTGTCTCTTACGAAACAAGTCAAGGTGAATTAGCGAGGGGGATGTATGGGTCTGGCAGCCTCATCAAATACAGCTGTTGGTATTAAAAACTACCACTGCAAATACTCTGATAGATAATTCTGTAAAGGAGCAGATCTAGTACTGGTCTAATGCTTCGTTTGGAGTTCTGTAAAAGGGCAAATCTAGTACTAGTCTAATGCTTCGCTTGGAGTTCTGTAAAGGGGCAGATCTAGTACTGGTCTAACGCTTCGTTTGGAGTTCTGTAAAAGGGCAAATCTAGTACTGGTCCAATGCGTCGTTTGGAGTTCTGTAAAAGGGCAAATCTAGTACTGATCCAATGCTTCGCTTGGAGTTCTGTAAAGGGGCATCAAGTACTGGTCCAATGCTTCGCTTGGAGTTCTGTAAAGAGGCATCAAGTACTGGTCCAATGCTTCGCTTGGAGTTCTGTAAAGGCCCAGATCTAGTACTGGTCCTATACTTCTCTTGGAGTGAAAGGCAAATCATTATCATGGCAACATTTAAAACAATATTTCGTTCACAGTCATTTACACTTGTTAACTACTCTTGTGTGTTGATGTATGTCACCGACGGAAGACGTGTTGGTAGTAACGTTAGTTCTCTCTCTCACTCTCTCTCTCTCTCTCTCTCTCCCTCGCACTCTCTCTGCACCAATTACTACAATAGACTAATGAACATTTTAAACTACGGTGTAAGTGCCTACCCGAAACAAAATCTGAAATATGTTTCCATCGATTCAACTAAGTGATCTCTGGCTCTACATATGTCTCACTTTATGTGCTTACTGCTTCCCTACAATCTGTTTATTTCTCTTTCATCCTCTATCTTTCTCACTTTCTTTTCTTTCTATCCATTTTTATTCCTATTAGTATCTTTCGTTATCTGTTTCTGTCATACTTTTAGTTGTATTCTATCATAATTTTTCTTCCTTCACTATTCATATGTTTTTCACTTTCTCACTCCTTCCCGATCTCTCACTCTCTCACTGTCTCTCTCTCTGTCCCTCTCTCTGTCCCCCTCTATGTCTGTCTG
This sequence comes from Ariolimax columbianus, assembly GCA_036924085.1. Taxonomy (NCBI): domain Eukaryota; kingdom Metazoa; phylum Mollusca; class Gastropoda; order Stylommatophora; family Arionidae; genus Ariolimax; species Ariolimax columbianus. Next base: position 50,661,783 of record JAVGWX010000003.1, read on the forward strand.
TCTCTCTCTCTGTCCCTCTCTATGTCTGTCTGTCTCTCTCTCTCTCTCTCTCTCTCAGTCTGTCTCACTTTTTCTCACTTAATCATATTTCCTTATGTCAACATTTCTCAACCGTATTATATTAGTATGCCTGGCTTGCATCACTTCCTGTCAACTGATTGAAGCTTAAAAAGACGTCGATAATTACTACTTCCTTCTTTATCATCTTATCTTATTTATTTTTAATATACTTATTTATATTTCTTTAAATGTTTTCTCTTTCCTCATCTACTCTTCTTTCCGGTTTAACCAAATGTACTTGTAATAGATAATAACATAAACAGATCCGTCTCAATTAATGCACTGAGACCGTGGCATTAATAACACGACTCCATCCTTACAGGTTTCTCTTTGGTTACCAATAGCTATACCTTTCTTAGAGTTTTACACATTACTTAACGAGATGGAAAGGAAATAATCATTGTATCCTTTCAATCATATCGTAAACAACTAAATTCGACAATAGCAACCTCATAATGAAAAAAAAATACTACATACACTATCACTGACATGGTGCTCTCTTTGTTTGAACACCGTCTTCCTGTGTTAGAAGTATTGTGCGCTGGTCACCTTATAATAGTTGTCCATCACAAGTGATGAAGACCACTCTCTCTGCTCATTCCGCTGAAATGGGTGACTTGCGCGGTGATTTGGATTAAAGTGAGGAAGAAACTGCGCCTTTTGTCAACCTCACTCACAGAGCCTAAGCTACATTTTGCCAGTGGCAAGACATTCATCGAAACGACTGGAGATAGCATAGGATGCAGATTTCGCCTCAGGGTTACCACCGAAGCCTTTCCGTAAACATGTAACCCGCAGGGTAGAAAGGTGGGATGGCATCTAACGCAGTTTGTCGTGCCTTTCCGATAACCACAAGAGGTCGTATGGACAACACTCAGCGTGTGAGTGAGTCTGGCATCTCTCCCCAGCTGTATTCAGCTCATCATAGTAGCATCTAAAATTCCCACACGCCAAATTCGGGAAGGTGAACCGGTAGAACTAACCCGTGAAATACGACACAGGTGTAAGCGTAGTACCATTCAGCCGGCGTCCAGACCAGGATAAAGTAGAAATCACAAAAAAAGAACGAAATAACAAGTCCAGACGGAAAACAACACCACGTTTCCGTGAACACAAGTGTAAGTCGTCGACTAGTGTGAATTCCAGGCAAATCCGTGGTCTGGCGGCATCCATAATGATCCAAAACAGTAGAGAAATGTAGACTCGCAGCCGGTTATGACGCCATCTTTGCCAGATTCAGTCACCTTATGCTTCATCAAAATTAAGTGAAAAACATAAAATAGTGAAAGAGGGGCAAATAATGATAGAATACAACTAAAAGTATGGCATGGACAGATAACGAGAGATACCAATAGGAATAAAAATGGATAGAAAGAAAAGAGAGAAAGTGAGAAAGAGGATGAATGAGAGATAAACAGATTGTAGGGAAGAAGTAAGCACAGAAAGGGAGACATATGTAGAGCTAGAGATCACATACCTAAATCAATGGAAACCTATTTCAGATTTTTTTGGGAAGGCAATTACACCGTAGTTTAAAATGTCCATTAGTCTATTGCAGTAGTAGATGCAGAGAGAAAGAGAGAGAGGCGATTGGGGGGCCTGGGAGCGACAGAAAGAGAGAGAGAGATAGAAAGCGAGATAAAAAGGGAAAACGAAATAGAGAGAGAAAGAAAGCGAGAGAAAAAAGGAGAGCGAAAGAGAGAGACAGAAAGCGAGAGAGAAAGAGTGAGAGAGAAAGAGATAGAGAGAACGAGACATGAGAGAAAAAGCCAGAAATAGATAGATAAAGAGAGAGAAAGAGAAAGAAAGAAAGAGATAAAGAGAGAGAGAGAGAAAAGAGAGAGAACGAAAGAAAGTGACAGAGAAAATGATAATGAGTGGCCCGCAGGGGTGTATGTATGACAAAGACAATAAAATAGCACCACAAAGAGCATGTCGTAAGAAGCGACTAACTGTGTGACATGGCGTAACACCTACCATGGTTAGGTGGTTTGTTAGGAGCAGCATATATTGCGCCTAACGGACTGCTGGCCAACTTTGCTTTAGTATTTGAGTCTTTTGTTTTCAGTTTTTTTTCCGTTCATCTTATTTCTCGAATGCCCAAGGTGGTGTGCGTTGCACTGTGGTTTGTATTTTGCGCCTGTCATCCCAGTGCATCCTACTTCAGCATGCATTTTATGTAAGGGTCTGCTTCCTCCTCCATTTTCTAAGGGTTCACTTCCTCGGGGTAACGGCCGGTGCTGTGATGGGGATCGAGCCCAGTACCTTCAGATTGTGAGCCGTGCGACTTAACCACTAGCCCACGCCATCCCCCGTGTTTGAGTCTATTAAGATGGACTCGCACATCGGTTAACCACCCTCCAAGAAACTGGTTGTAAACAAAACTGCAGAGTATTCTATACCATCATAAAGACGCTAAGTCAGTTAAGATAAAATGTTATGACCATGCGACAACAATTCTGTAGTCAATGATTTTCATGTTATTTCCTCAGAACAGCTACTTCAGCGATAATACCTTTATTTTTACATTCTTCAGACTCCTCCAGGCCAGGACACAGAGATGAAGAGGAGAAGTAAGGACCTGGACACTGAGCTAACCTCCTTCCTGCCGGCAGAGAGTAAGTTTTAACAGATGACAAGGGAGTGAGTGAGGGAGATTGAGGCGGACAGACAGACACACAGATCGGACAGATGACAAATAAGTGTACGTGTGGGGGATTAGACAGGCAAAGAGGTAATTGGGAACAGGCTACACAACACACACACACACACACGCATATATATATATATATATATATATATATATATATATATATATATATATATATAAAGTATGTTGCAGAATTGCTTTTCCCACCCGTTGAGGAGGCGATATACTTAATAGTCCTTCAGCAATAAATGATGAGGTCATCCAACTTATGTCCCAGGTAGATGATATACACGGTCATGGATGAACTCATCACTGAAGATATAGTAGGCAAGGCCATCAAAGCTTTCTCTCCGTCTCCTTGAAATACCAGCAGAGGTATATACTTATGTGGGAACATGAGTCACCATGAAGCTACCTGAACTGTTCTGCAATATGTGGACGGAAATAGTAGTCCGACAAGAAAGAAAGGATGCATCGATAGTTCATGTGCTACATGTACACAAGAGAAAGGAAGGATGCATCGATAGTTCATGTGCTACATGTACACAAGAGAAAGGATGCATCGATAGTTCATGTGCTACATGTACACAAGAGAAAGGAAGGATGCATCGATAGTTCATGTGCTACATGTACACAAGAGAAAGGAAGGATGCATCGATAGTTCATGTGCTACATGTACACAAGAGAAAGGAAGGATGCATCGATAGTTCATGTGCTACATGTACACAAGAGAAAGGATGCATCGATAGTTCATGTGCTACATGTACACAAGAGAAAATGTAATTGCCAGAAGTGGGACAATCACCGAGGAATTTCGCTGCTGTCTATTGCCCACAAGATTCTCATGCGCGTACTGCCCAGTCGTCAGAACAAACATCTTGAACTAGACCGTGACGTCCCTGAAAGTCAGTGTGGATTTAGATCTGGTCGAGGAGCTGTAGACATGCTGTTTGCCGCGCGTCAGCTACAGGAGAAATGTCGAGAATAAAACCGTCATCTGTTTACTACGTTCATTGACCTTACAAAGGAAGTTGGTACAGTCAGCAGAGGTTGGCTATGCCTGATCATGTCTAAATTCGTCTGCCCAGGAAACTTGTAACCCGATGAAACAACTCGATAAGGGTGTAGATGCACGTGTACTTGGCACGAGGGCATGGACCGATTCTCTGCAGCGTGTGACAACTTTGACTTGACCATTTCACTAAGAAAACTGAGATCATGTACCAACCAGTACCAGGCACATCATATAAACAGCTAGTAGTTACAGTGAAGGGACAGACATTACAAGCGGTTGAAAATATGTGTAGCTCGGATATACGCTGTTGAGATCAGTGACTATTGCTGATGAACTGGCTAATAGAATCACAAAGATCAGCACAGCTTTTGATCGAATGTACTCGACAGTGTGGGAACGTGAAGGAATCAGCACAACGGCTAAGCTGAAGATATACCGTGCCGCCAGCCTGCATACTCTACTCAACGCGTGTGAGGGATGGGCAGACTACGCTGATGACGCCAGAATACTAAACCATTTCCCCATGAATTGTCTGAGACGCATACTGCATATTCGCTGGCAAGACCATATCACAGATAATAAAGTGATATCCTAAGTCAACATACCAGGTTTATTTTCTTGCACTTTTGCAAACAACCCAGCTGGGCTGGGCTGGCCACCTTGCTCGAATGTCAAACGAATGGCTTCTAAAGAGGCTCTTGTATAGCGAACTGAGTGAACGAGTATGATTAGATGGGCGTCCAAAAAAATGTTTCAAGGACGGTCAGACGGAGTACCTTAAGTGATGTCAAATAGACATTAACACCGGTGGAAACCTGGCTCAAAATAATTCAACCTTGTCCACATGTCTGGTTGGTTACGTCGGAGCATCATGAAGGCGACGGATGACCTCCAGGTAGTGCTCTCTGGTAATGCTTTGACCTTGTGGTGGGTACTCGTGAATCACAACCCCAAGGGAGTCAAAGAAAATGTTCAGCAGGACTTTCACATTGTTGTGCACCTGCTTTGCGTTTTTTTACCTCGGGAATGATGCATGTTTTCAATGTGGCGACTGAATCTTGATTTTAGGGGCGTACTCATAAACGCACTAGCCATCGCCAGTGATCACAGCGTTCAGATAGTCGGGGCCGTCGGTTGCTCAGCCCAGCATGTCCTGACTTCCAGGCAGAGTTGCTTCTGCTCCATCGTTAGTAGCTTCGTCACGAATTTCGTGGACTCTCCGCATTGCCAAATCCTGCCTCAAAATGGAGTGTGCCGGATCAATGCTTACCCAACCTCATCCGAAAGTTCTCGAATGGTGACACGATGGTTCTGTCAGACCAAGGTCCACACTTGGTCAATGACTTCATCTTTTCGCATTGTTGAGGGTCTAATGGAAAATAATCCGCTCTCCGCCGATGTGTAGTGATCTTCAAAGCGATTGTACCATTCGTTAATTTGTGTGATGCTCATGACATCGTCACCGAAAGCCTGTTGATTCTTCCGAATGGTTTCCACTTGGGAATCGCCTAGCTTTTAGCAAAATGTAACTCCACCCCTGATCAATCCTTGTCGTCATTTCGTGGTGAATGAAAACCCGACGGTTGCTCACCCCACTCAACACTGCGTCAGTCGACTGCCATCGACTGACGCAATTTGCAAGCGGGAAAAATTTTGCGAAGGCGCATGAAGGTCCACTATGCCTTCTTGCCGAAGGACAACACCCATGCTACATTTGTTTCCGCGGAACAATTAATTAAGGTCCGATATTTTGTCACCACATCTCGTATGTAAATATATGTATATATATTTTTTTTAAATTTATTTATATATAATCCACACGCACGTACAGGGCAAACAGACCGACATATACATATATATATATATATATATATATATATATATATATATATATATATATATATATACATACATATATTACGAGGCAGACAGACATATCGATAGATCGATCGATTAATGGATGGTTGGATAAATTGGTGGATGGATGGCGGGCGAGCTGAACAACAGTCAGGCAGGCAGGCAGCAGATAGTCAGAATGACAAAGAGTGGCGGATAGACAGACATTTTCGGGCAGACATATACGAACTGACAGAGAATGACAGGCAGATACGAACAGATATAGAAGGCAGAAATGAGCGGATATACATGTACAGACAGACATGGACGACACGCATGGGCAGACAGACAGGGACAGACAGAAAGGGACAGACAGATAAACAGACAGACAATAAGAGACTGTTATAGACAGAGACAGACAGACATACATAGAGAGACGTCAGGCAGAGACAGGCGGACAAGCCGATGGACAGACATGGAAGGACAGTAAGACAGGGACAGACATCGACAAACAAGGACAGTCCGACAGATACAGATAGGCAAGGGCAGAAATGGACAAACAGACGGACACATAGACAGACAGACGGATGGACGGACGAATGGACAGACATATAGATGAACAGTCAAAAAGATGGACAAACATTCGCAGACAGAGAGACATACATAGAGAGAGAGGCGGATAGAGATGGACAGACAGAGACGCACAGACAGACGGATGGTCGTACAGACAGACAGATAGCTGCGCAAGCAAGTCGACAAACAGGCAGACGTATAAGCGAACAGAAGTACAGACTGGGAAATAGACAGATAAACATTAAATATGTTTTATTTATTGTTTCACAAATGTGTTCGATGACTTACTGATTCTCTAGTTGTTTGATTATTTAGTAATTCTATTTATGGGTTTATTCCTTTGTTGCTTTGTTAATTTACTAACTGTTAATGATTGAACAGTTGACTGATTAATTGATCAATTGGTTTAATGATTTGCTGATTAAATTGCAATGTTCATTTAGTTATTGATTCGTCTATCATATGGTTGGTTAATTTGTCGTATTATTGACATATGTATGTTTTTATGCAAGAAAAATGCAGAGAACAAAATAAGCCCCTGTTCATAGCGTTCGTCGATCTTGCAAAGGCTTTCGACAGCGAGAGTAAACCAGCCCTATATAAGGTTCTAGAAATTATTGGCTGTCCACCAACATTGCTCAAACTAGTTGTCGCCTTCCACGAAGACATGGAGGCCACCATTCAGTTTGATAAAAATACATCTGACAGTTTTGAAGTCAGACGCGGGGTGAAACAGGGCTGCGTTCTTGCTCCTACCTTATTCGGAATTTTCTTCGCAGCTTTGCTGTACTGTGCTTTCAGGCGGGAGATTGGTGACGTCTTTGTCCGCAGTAGGTTTGATGGCTCGATGTTCAATCTGGCAAGGCTCAGAGGTCATTCCAAAACAACGGATAATCTCATCAGAGAGCTATTGTTTGCTGGTGATGCAGCCCTGATGGCGCACGATGAGGACACTCTACAATCATTAGTCAATTGTCTGTCTGATGCCCCTGCGACATATTTTCCTCACTTTAAAACGTAAAAAAACGGTTACCCTAAAACAAGTTGGAACCGCACCAGTAAAAATAATTACGCTAAATAAAGATCCGCTCGATGAAGTTCAAGTGTTCAAATATTTGGGCTCCACTGTAACAACAACACTATCACTCGATGATGATATCAATATACGCATAGGGCAAGCAGCAACAACTTTCGGCAGGCTCAAAGAAAGGGCATGGAACAACAGATAGCTGACGGTAAATACAAAGATCATGAGATATCAAGCATGTGTGCTTGGTACACTGTTAAACGGAGCGAAAACATGGACAACACATTCAACATTCGAGAAAAGCGGTTAAACAGTTTTCAAATGCGATTTCTTCGCAGTATAATGAACATAAAGTGGCAGGACAATGTGACCAACTCGGAAATACTGAAACGCTCCAAGATACCTTCTCTGTTCTCGACTCTGAGCAACAAGAGACTGGGATGGTTGGGTCACATGAAACGAATGTCAAATACCTGCATCCCGAAACAGTTACAACTGGGTGAACTCATATCGGGTACCAGATCACAAGGAAGGCCTAAATTAAGATACAAGAACATTTGAAAAATATCCATGAACGATTTTGCCATCAATCCAAACTGCAGAGGATAGAGCTACATGGAGAGCGACCTTGAGAACGGACATCGAGACATCAGAGCTAGTTCTGACGACAAAGATGGAAGACAAATGACACACAAGAAAGAAGCCTACTCCACATCAATCGAACTTTTTCTGTTTATACTGCTGTCGACCCTGTCAATCGAGATTCGGCAAAATCAGTCACGAAAGTCGATGTCCCCCCAGAACAGATGCAGCCACCACAATATCTACAATATACCAGCTTACTGACCATCTGCCAAGACGGAAAAGGCCAAAGCATGTTTTTAATATTCAGTTGATCGATCGATCGATAAAGGTATTGATTAAATGATGGTTCATTAAGTGATTGACTGGTGACCTGGTTGTTCGGTTTAATGATTTATTTATTGATTTGTTAACTATTTGACTTATTAAAATTATGGCAGGATAATTTATTGAATAATTTATTGAATAATTTATTGAATGGCTAAATGATTGATTGATTGGTTGATTTCTTGACTAGTTGTAGTAGTCTCTTTCAGTCATAACTGACTATAGAATAATGCGACCTTGAAGTCGCAAACTCTGTTTAGTTTTTGGTTTTATTTTCCTTGCGGCGTTATCGTGCCCTCTTCCTTGTTGCAAGAGCTTTGTTCACCCAGCATGACGTGCTTCTTCAGAGTACATCTGCACTTAGATCGTTCTGTAGTTTCGTCTTTCAAAGATGTCAGAAACATGCCCAGCGTCTTCATGTTTCATTTACACACAACTTTAAACCTCAGTTGTGGTAGGCAGACTGGTCTTTTGTCACCTATCTCGTGTCCATAGAAAATATCTTTGGGGATGCGATCTAGCCATCGTAGTCTGTGTTGCTTGGAGACCGCTGTAAAAGTGCATCTCTATATTTGTCACTCTGTCCTTCCATGTAACTAAGTATGAATTGTTGGCGCTGTAGATAGATGGCCTTTTGTTTGCCATAGATGTTCCAAGTTTCGCTACCATGTTACTTAGTTGCCCATCGCAAGCGAAGATGGGAGATAATCAGATGGTTTTGTGTTGAAAATATAAGTTACGCTGTTTTTGGATTATATCGACTAAGAACCTGCGTCGGTCATCAACCTCTGGTCCCGAGCTGCCTTGGACCAGTGGCAAGACAAAAGTCAAAACTACTGGGGGTAATTCAGGATGAAGGCACTTTGGTCCCAGCTTCCGTGAGACCAGAGGTCGCTTGAAACTTGCGGGATTCGATCACCTATCGTTTCCATTCAACGCTTTATACGCGAGTAATATGTAGGGGCGTTCTGACAACTCATGCATTGTAAACCATGGCCTTGGTTTGGATTCTAGTTCTCCTGGCTTCGTTCATTCTCAATCTCCCACTAACAAACACTGAACGGGCTTAAGTAGCAGAATGTAGTCCAGAGAACGGAATGCGTTGTGTCGTAATTTACAGCTTTACTGCTATATTTGCACCTTTCGGTCCAACACATCCGACTTCAGCCAGCCTTTTTTTAGTACCGGGTTAGCATTCCCTCTTCGATCTCTACTCCCTAGCCACTCTGCCTTGCTGCAGCCTGTTATCCAGGATCACCGCGTGGAGATGTAGAAGAGACTTGACAGCTTCGGTTCGCTGGCTCTGACGCTAGCAGTCAGCTATGAGTCGTTGACCACTGCAGCTCATGCGCTGCTCAGCATCTTGATCCCTCTAGTTCTTCTAAAAACACGTTGTGAGACGAGCAAATGTGACATAAGCCTTTTCAAAGCGACTGTAAATTTATAGGGTTAGAGAAAGGTTGTCGTTGATAAGGGGCGCCTGGTATGCGCAGCTACCAATTCGTACTTTTGATGTGAAGAGTTGGTGTGGTATTTACTTCCTGTCCCAGCACGTGTGTTTTGTTGAGACTTATTGTGAGACAAAAATACTTTTACACCTGGGAGACGTGATTTATCAAACTTTGAAGTTTCTGTTGACTGTGGGTAACAATTGCAGCAGCATCAGGGAATAGCAAGTCCCTTATGCTAGCTTTCCTTAAAAAAAAAATACCTCACCATTCGCCAAGTGTGAAGGCTTTATTTGTTGACTGATTGACTGATTGATTGATTTATGGGTTGATCTTTCTACTCACCGCGTGACTCATTAATTGATTAATTTGGAAGTATTTTACATACCGCTGTATATGTGTTTTTATTGGCTGGTTTATTGATTGACTAACCCAGTGGATTGACTAATTGTTTTCTTCATTGAACAATTTACTGATTTGTATGTTCGCTTACTGATAGATAAGTTTTTTGCTTAATTCATTCTTGGAATGCTTTATTTATTTATTGACTTGATCAGTGATTTGTTTTAAAAATTATTTATTTATTGACTCGATCAATTATTTGTTTCATAAATTATTCATTTATTGACTCGATCAATGATTTGTTTTATAAATTATTGATTTATTGACTTGATCAGTGATTTGTTTTGTACATTATTTATTGACTCAAACAGGGATTTGTTTTATACATTATTCATTTATTGCTCGATTTATTGATTATTGGAACTGAGAAGCTAGTCCAGTCAGGCACAACATACTGACCAGGACGTCGCATCAGGGTCAATACACTGACCAAGACCACAATTTCTCTTACATGTACAGCTCCCTGGAAACAGGCTGTTTTTAAGGCAGCTCATCTGACGAGATGTGGTTCGTTGTGATTCCGGTAGTAGTGAGAGCCACACAGAAGAGGCCAAGCATAGTACAACCCCCTGTAAGACCGCAGTCCACCTTCACCAGCATGCTCGGGTTATGAGGAAATTAACGTCCTTTTCAGGGTGCACTTACTCATTGTGGGCATTAAACAACAACAATTTATTGATTAAGTCATGGCTGATTAACTGATAACGTAATGGCTAGTAGACTAGTTGAACGGCTAGTCGATTTGTAATTTATGTTTTTTTTAAATTTATTTGTTGTCTGTAGCTTGGATTGAGGAATTGGTCGGTTATTTGTTGAAACTTTATTTGATTGTTTTATTGATTTATTTATTTATCATTTATTTATTGATTGTTTGATTAGTCTCTTACGATACAATTCTGCGTCATGCACACTTGGTAATGATTGCAAGCATACCGAAGAAACAGTACCTTTGGTGGTATCGTGTATTGAACCTCGTTAAATCAAGCATACATACACAACGGCTTCCCAGCAAACCCTGGCCATTGATCATAGGGTGCAAAGGTTCCCATTTTCTTTGAGTGATTGTCTCTTACCAGGCTAATTCCATCTCATTTGCCTCCCTGGATTGAAAATCGGATTCTCGCGGGTAGGAAGGTTAGAAGATGCTTCCATGCCGTTATGCCATCAACGTTTGATTATGTTTTCTCTCTAAGGATGCGGCGTTCATTTCTATTTCTGTGGGTCTATCTCGCTCTCCTTATCTATTTGGGTATCTGTCTGTCTGTTTATATCGATCTTTCTATCTGTCAATCAATCAATCTATCTATCTATCTATCTATCTATCTATCTATCTATCTATCTATCTATCTATCTATTTATCTATCTATCTATCTATCAATCAGTCAATGAATATATATATATATATATATATATATATATATATACCTATATGTGTATCTGTCTATCTATATATCTATCTATCTATCTATCTATCTATCTATCTATATATCTATCTATCTTCTTCTTCTTCTGCGTTCGTTCTCAATCTCCCGCTACCAAGCCCTGAGCAAGGCTTTGCAAGTATCAGGATGTAGTCCGGAGAATAGAATGCCTTGTGCCGCTAGTTTACAGCTTATCTATCTATCTATCTATCTATCTATCTATCTATCTATCTATCTATCTATCTATCTATCTATCTATCTATCTATCTATTTATCGATCTATCGATCTATTTATCGATCTATCTATCTATTTATTTATCGATCTATCGATCTATTTATCGATCTATCTATCTATATATCTATCTATCTATCTATCTATCTATTTATCGATCTATCGATCTATTTATCGATCTATCTATTTATTTATCTATATATCTATCTATCTATCTATCTATATATCTATCTATCTATCTATTTATCGATCTATCTATTTATCGATCTATCTATATATCTATCTATCTATCTATCTATCTATTTATCGATCTATCTATCTATTTATTTATCTATATAACTACCTATCTGTTAATCTATCTGTTAAGCTCAAGCCGTCTGTCTTGCACCAAGTGCGTTGTGTGGTCAATGTGAGTCCGTGTGGCTGCACAATAACTCTAATGTCATCTATCCACCTGCCTTGCTGTTCCACCTTGCTTAAACACAGTTTTTGAGTTTTTATTGGATGTAAATCTCTGTTCAACCTTGCTTAAACACAGTTTTTGAGTTTTTATTGGATGTAAATCTCTGTTCCAACTTGCTTAAACGCAGTTTTTGAGTTTTTATTGGATGTAAATCTCTGTTCCATTTTCCTAAACACAGTTTTTGAGTTTCTATTGGATGTAAATCTCTGTTCCACTTTTCCTTAACACAGTTTTTGAGTTTCTATTTGAATGTAAATCTCTGTTCCACTTTCCTCATCATGTAGCATGTCCTTTGTAGAACGTCGCTCCCATCACAGTCTGTCTGAAAGAAACTCGTTCCCTTGCCAAAACTCCAGCTTCCGCCACTGTCATACTCAGGCACTCCTGGATATCTTGGTGCCATCGTCTTCTTGGTCTACCCCTTCCTCTTTTGCATGGCACCATACCTTCCATCACCGTCCTCTCAAGACCGTTGTGTCTCTTGATGTGACCAAAGTATTTGCATTTTCTAGCCAAAATGGAATTGATAAACCAGTTCTCCTCTATGCTCAACTCTTGCCGAATGTCTACATTTGTTCTTTTCTCTGTCCAGGGTATTCTGAGGATCTTTCTGTAACATTTTGACTCGAAGGATTCGATTCTTTGTCTAGAAGTTTTGGTAATCGTCCATGCTTCACAGCCATAAGCTGCCACAGGAAAAACACAGGCTCTCAAGAATTTTACTTTTATCGTTTTGTTGGTGCCCTGCCATAATTTCTTCAGGCTGTTCTGTCTCTGCATTGCCATAGCTAGTCTTCTTCTGATTTCTTTCGAGCAGTCACCATTTTTGTCGATTCTGGAGCCCAGATATTCAAAATGTGTGACCTGATCTATTTCCTCACCACCCACTGTAAATGTATGCTGACATTGTGTTTTATCGGTGGTCATTATCTTTGTTTTGTTTATGTTTATGAACAGATTTTGATCTTTACTATGTCCATTAACGGCTGAAAGTAGCTGCTCTAGCCCTTCCGCACTTCTTGATAGTATCACTGTGTCATCTGCATATCGTAACTCTGGAATCTCGTATCCCCCAATCGTAAATGGGTCGAAACTTTCAATATTCTCATCTTCTCGCACATTTCTCATTATACATTCCGCATATATGTTGTACAGATTAGGTGAGAGTATACATCCCTGTCGGACTCCCTTTTGTACTGCAAACCAATCTGATGTTTGCCCAGATACTCGGACAGCGGCTTGTTGATCTTGGTATAATGTTTCAATGAGATGGACTATATGCAAAGGAAACCCCATTTCCTTCATGATTCTCCACAGATTTTGATGTTTTACCGTGTCGAAGGCCTTAGTGTAATCAATGAAACATGTGTACGGGTCTACATTAAACTCTCTACATTTTTCATAGATATTCCTTAAATTGAATATGTGGTCCCGGGTCCCTCTGTCTTTCCTAAAACCTGCCTGGACTACGTGAATTTCAGATTCAAACCTTTTCTCTATCCTTCTTAATAGGATTCGCAGGAGTGTCTTGCTAGCATGGCTGATCAGTGCGATAGTTCGGTAGTTCGTGCACAGCTTCTGGTTGCCTTTTTTGGGGAGGGGAATATAAATTGATTTCTTCCATGCTTCTGGCCACTCTGCACTGTGCCATATCTGTTTACACAGCTTGTGGTAGACTCGAGCACATGCCTCTCCTCCTGCTTGTATTAGCTCTGCTGGGATATCATCGCATCCTGGGGACTTTCCCTTTTTCAGGCTTTTAATTGCAGAGCGTACTTCTTCCAATGTTGGTTCAGGTTCTTTCTCATCCTTTGGTAGGATTGTAACTGAGCGCTTTGTGCTGTCTCCATACATGGTTCTGCAGTACTCTCTCCATCTATTCAGTATGTCTTTGGTTTCTGTTAGTGTGTTATCCTCTTCGTCATTTATGACATGTGGAACCGGACGGAATTCCCTTGTCAGTGTTCTTATTGCTTTGAATGCATCTCTTTCTTTGCCTTGTTGTTGTAGGTTTTCTATATCCTTACATGTTTCTACTATGTATCTTCTTTTATCTTTTCTTATTTCTCTTCTAACTTTTCTTGCGCAGTTTTTATATGCTGTGTTGGTCCCCTTACTTCCCATTTGTTTTAATTGTTGCCTTTCTGCAATGAGTTTCTGTGTTTCGTCTGTTATATAGCTCTGTGTCTTGTGCAATATCTTTGGAATCATTTCTTTTGCTGTCGAGATCAAAATCTCCCTTGCGTACGATGTCAACTCCTCAGATGTCATCTCTTCCTGTATAGCAAGCAACACCTCAAATTTGTTTTCTACTTTGATGTTGTATTCAGTAGGTATTGCTGATACATCGAAGCGTATTGGCTGGCAACCTTTGTAGATCCTGCGTAGTCTTGTTTGGAAAACTGCAAACAGTAATTCGTGGTCCGTATCGCAGTCTGCTCCTGGCAGTGTTTTTGTCGCCAGCACATTTGATCTCCATCTTTGTTGCACTAGGATGTAGTCTATTTGGTTTCTGTTGTTGCCATCCGGGGAGGTCCACGTGTACAGTCTTCGTGGATGTTGTTTGAAGAAGGTGTTGGCAATGGAGAGGTTGTTTTCCGTGCAGAATTCAACCAGTCTTTCTCCTCGCTCATTTCTGTGTCCCAAACCAAAAGGTCGTCGAACACTTCTCTCCTCTTCGGCTCTTTCCTCTCCGACTTTCGCATTGAAATCTCCAATGATGACCAAGATGTCTCTTTTTTCAACTTTTTCCATCGCTTCTTGCAAGGTGTTATAAAAATCATCCATTTCACAATCGTCTGCTGCTGATGTTGGTGCATACACTTGAATTATTGTTAAATTTCTAGTCTTTTTCTTTAGTCTGATTACAATTATGCGGTCGTTGACTGGATTGTAACCCAGTAGTGAAGGTGCTGTCTTCTTTGACAGAATAAAGCCGACCCCGCTTTTTCCACCCTTGTCCGTCCCAGAGTATATAAATGTTTCTCCTGAGGAGCTGGTACAGTGCCCTTGTCCGGCCCATCTATGCTCAGAGACTCCAAAAATCTCTATCTTGGTTCTCTTCATTTCTCTTCCGATCATGAATAACTTGCCCTGGTATAGGCTCCTGACATTCCAGGTGCCTATTCTTAGTTTTGTTTTTAGTCCCATTTCAGAGTTGTCCACTGTAATGCAGTCAGGCTTTAGGCCGTCATCTCTATTACTTGTACTGACTCTGAAATTGGCCTCTTCCCCAGTTGGCGTCGATGATCTGCCTAGTCTGAGGGCCTCACCATCAGATCTTTGAGTTTCGTTTCTCTCGACTGTCATAGGTTTCTTGGCATTTTACATCCAGTAGTTTGCCATTGCTTTCTGGACATTGTTCTGGCCGCTTACCAACTATGGTCTCTGGTGCGCCCTTAGCCCGATTCCAGGCGTTTCCAGCTCCCACTTTCAGAGTCGTTGTCGCACAGGTCGATCTTCCGCCTCTTCCACCAGCAGCTGTGTGTATTTGTCAGGGGTGGACTCCCCTTCTTGTCATTTCACCCACGTAGTTTAGCCGGCCAGCCAAAGCCGTTGCCCGGGGGGTGGCACTGCCGTACACAGGCAGACTCTAGGAGCCATACGTGAGCTAGACAGAAGTGGGGGAACCAAATAGGATCCTGGCCATCAAGGATGTGGCTGCCTCTCACCGTGAGGTGCTATCCCTTACACACTTCTGCCCTACCCCCCTCCACTTTGCTAAACACAGTTTTTAAGTTTCTATTGGATGTAAATCTCTGTTCCACTTTCCTAAACACAGTTTTTGAGTTTCTATTGGATGTAAATCTCTGTTCCACTTTCCTTAACACAGTTTTTGAGTTTCTATTGAATGTAAATCTCTGTTCCACTTTGCTAAATACAGTTTTTAAGTTTCTATTGGATGTAAATCTCTGTTCCACCTTGCTAAACACATTTTTTGAGTATTTATTGGATGTAAATCTCTATTCCACCTTGCTAAACACAGTGTTTGTTATTCCTATTCTACTCCTGACTTTTGTTTCGAATCTTCCATCCACCGTCTCAAGTTTGAGGATCTCCTAGCATGTTCTAGTATTTGATCGCTGATTATTATCTGCGTAGCTAGTTTTTTTTACCTACCTTGCTGATTATCTTTTCTCGGCGTTGTCGTCCAATCCATATTTGACTTATGCTGTTTACTTTATTGACTCGTTTCTGAAATTCTTGTTTGCTTTTAGCGAGCAGAACATTATAATCCTCATATCTGAGATTGTTTATTAACACTTCATCAATAATTTGTCCTGGCATTTCCTCTTTCTATTTAAACATGTTTTGTGAAAATATTAAACAGACAAGGGACATTACGCAACCATGCCTCGCACCTCATTTTACATATATAACAGTTGTCCAACGCAAGCGAATTTGCGACAGCATCAGATTTGTGCTGCTAGATGTCATATTATATGACTGTAAAGTTTAATCCTGGCATGGCAAACTTTATCGCACGTGGGTCATATAAGCGAGGAGTCGGCGTTCTGTTCTTTCTGTCAGCTCGTTCTCTTTGAGTCTCGTCGTAATGAAGAGACAAATCTGCTGGATTTGATGAGTCTCGTCGTAATGAAGAGACAAATCTGCTGGATTTGATTGTGACAGTTTGCTCTCATCAAATTATAGTATATTGATTATTCTGGTGTATTTTTCTTACATGTCTGTGTCTTTCAAACAATTAATTATTTTATCGTGTTGACTGTTAGAATTCTTTTAAAATCTATAAAGTAGACATGCAATCTTTTTAGTACTTATTTCTACATTTCTGCTTGAGCGCTTATAACAAATATTGATTTTCTTGTTCAGCTGTTTCTTAGAAATCCAAATGGTTCTTCTAGAGCTGTCTAATTCGTGCCTTACTCCCTCCTGTATGGTTTGGGCCAATATTTTAATTGTGAAGCTGTTATTCAGGATGACTGTTCTAAATAGTAGAACCGTCGATTGCACCAGTTTGAGGAATGTTCTCCTTATACAGTTTTTTGTGTATAGTTTTTTTGTGTATAGTTTTTTTTTGTGTATAGTTTTTTGTGTATAGTTTTTTGTTTAGTTTTTTTGTAGTTTTTTTTTAATAGTTTTTTTTTGTGTATAGTTTTTTTAATGTTTTTTGTTGATAATTTTTTTGTGTATAGTTTTTTTGTGTATAGCTTTTTTGTGTATAGTTTTTTGTGTACAGTTTTTTGTGTACAGTTTTTTGTGAAGTGTTTGTGTATAGTTTTTGTGTATAGTTTTTGTGTATAGTTTTTTGTGTATAGTTTTTGTGTATAGTTTTTTGTGTATAGTTGTTTTGTGTATAGTTTTTTTAATTGTTTTTTAAATAGTTTTTTGTGTAGTTTTTTGTGTATAGTTTTTTGCGGAGGGGAGAGGAAGAAGGGCAAGAAGGATGGGTAGTGAAAGAAAGACTCATGTAATCAGGTCATTTGGTATAAATTATGTATTGTAGATGACATTACACGATCAGTGTTTTTATATGTATCAAAATCATTATGGAGTATCGTTTCTGCATTTTAAGCTGTCCATGTCCGTTATTTTCGATTTCCATTATTTTTATTTTTATTGATTTATCTAAATCTATTTCTGATCTTAAAAAAAATTCTTGTAGGCTCATTAATAAATATTGATGGCCAGTGCCATGACTTATCATCCAACATTTCGCCTGTCTGTGGTACATATCCTTCTCATCCAGTAGGGTATTGTACTAATATATTATATTCTGTTTTTTCTGAAGTAGAGCTGAACGCAATACACGAATTGCTCTTCACAGATGTTATGTCTGTTGTACGGTGATGAAAATAAACTTCAAAATCACATGAGCACTCTGGCGACTACTTGTTCTAAATATACTATGCGAATTAACGAGCTATAAGCAAAAAATATGTAAACCAGCAGAACATCTGGACCACTCAGTTCAATTCATCCCGTAACCCATTAGGTCGTTGGGGCACACTTGAAGACACTCCCATAATCCCTCGCCATCTCTCTGTCCGCTGCCACCAGTCGTGTCTCACCGGG
Organism: Ariolimax columbianus; assembly: GCA_036924085.1. NCBI lineage: Eukaryota > Metazoa > Mollusca > Gastropoda > Stylommatophora > Arionidae > Ariolimax > Ariolimax columbianus. The sequence continues at coordinate 50,679,855 of JAVGWX010000003.1, forward strand.
ACGAAGGTTTGACCTCTTAGTGATGTTGTCTGCCCATCTCTTCCTTGGACGTCCACGCCCTCTCTTTCTCGGTTCGGAACCATGCAGTATCGAATTTGTAATTCCGCTGGACCTCAAAACGTGGCCATACCAAGCCATATTTCGCCTTTTGATAGTCGTGAACAGATCATCAAAAGGCCCAATTGCGTTTTCCATTCTTCGTCGTATTTCTACGTTCGTGACACGATCCTTTTATGTAACATTTAAGAGTCTTCTAAAGCACCTCATTTCCATTAGAAGTATTCTGTACTGGATATCCGCAGTAATGGTCAAAGTCTCACAGGCATACACAAATATTGAGAACACCAATGAGCGCATTGGTCTAACTTTTATGCTGAGGACGAGCCACTTATCCTGCCATACGGGTTTCAAACACGTAAGCGCCGCTATTGTCTGTGCTATTCTGACAACTATCTCAGGCTGCGAGCCCTCGTCACTGATCAGAGATCCCAGATACTTGAACCAGTGTACAACTTTGAGTTCCAGACCATTTGCTTTTATCACAGATGTAATTCCTTCCGTGTTATTAGTAATCAGCTTTGTTTTCTCTACATCTATCTTTATGCCATAGCTCTGCGCCGCCCTGTCAAATCTACTAATCAGCTCCTGGTTCCGTTTCCGTGCTATCTATGGCATCTGTAAATCGTAGGTTTGTAATCGTTTTGTCCCCTATTCTGACCGTACTAACAAATCCCTCCAGGGCCGCCTCCATTATTTATCCAAGAATACATTCAAGAGTGTTGAGAGTATACAACACTGTCTCACTAAAACATACGTGCGGAACCATTCTCCTAGTATTCCGTCTACAGAAACTGCACTTGACGGCATCTCATAAAGGTTCTCAATTACCTTCACAAGATTACTATTGATCTTGTAATGCGTATTTAATATATGTATATATTCATATATATATATATATATATATATATATATATATATATATATATATATATATATATACATATATATATATATATATTTATATTAATCTATATATATATATATATATATATATATATATATATTTGTATTTATAACTACTTTGCCTGGCTGTCTGTCTATCTATCTATAGATATATGTCTCTATATGTCTACATTTACGAGGCGTGTTCGAATGTAACCGGACCAAACTACAACAAGTGAACATACGTACGATAAGCATGATGACGTAACTTCTAATGTAAACAGCACACACCAAACGACAAGTTTGCCATGATGACAAAAGTATGTCGAAGACAACAGCGATGAACTGGACAACGATGTTTAAAGAAGGACGTGAGCTAACGAAAGATTGTCCGAGGTCAGGTCAGGTCAGGTCAGGCGCATTTTATTGCGTTAACTCACGTCCTTCTTTAAACATCGTTTACCAGTTCTACACTGTTGTCTTCGAGACATGTTTTTCCCATGCACTGCCTGCATTCTAGGATGAATGTCAACTGTTCGACATCGTTCAACTGTTAGAAATCGAATCCCCGTTCGCTGATCAACTCTGGGCGGATTCCGTATCACACCCGGCATGTTTTCAACGGTTTGCTGAGGAAACTATGTCGGAGATTAATGAAATTTTGCAAACTTGACTGTTAGTAAGTGCTGTTTGCATTAGAAGGGACGTCATCATGCGCATCGTACGTATGTTTACTTGATACACTTTGATCCGGTTTCATATGAGTACGCCTCGTATATATATATATGTATAATATATATATAATGCACTCAACTACATAATGGCCTGCCTATGTATAATGACGTGGATTTAAACATAACAAAACTGAACAAAATATTAATATTAATTCATCGTATAGTTTAACTAACAGGAACCAACCACAATGGGTCCAATATCCACTTGAATTATTTCTGTAGTCAGTATTAAAACTTCTTCTCGTCAATGGGTATTTGTTCCTGAATAAGACTTTTTGAAAATCTTAGAAAGCATTTCACCTGAGCCAGCTATTCGCATCTCATATAATTTTATTATTGAGTGCAGTTATTAGTCCATTCCCCTATCGATGTTTTCTAATTTAATTTTCTGTCTCGAATTCTGTTACTAGCTTTTCATAATACTACAGTAATTGTATACTCATGTTAACTTTGCTAGTGATCATTTGATTAAAATTCAGTATCAACTGAAGCACATGATAGTTCCAGGTGGATCTGGCGTTTCTTTTGAAAACTCATTAGCGTCGCTAGATTGTATGTTGTATCGATCCATAACTGAAGTTGGTTTAGTACGACATTGTTATCTCATTGAAGTACGCCCACCTATCCGTTGTTTACTACCTGGTGTGTGTCTTACCTACAAGGCAGTGGGAAAAGATGAACATTGAATGTTTCTCTCTCGTTTAGTGAGATTCAATGTTGTTGTTGACATGTTTCAAACATTATAATTGCCCTTCGCTATACCTAACCTCTCCTTCATCGGCAGCCCTTCCCGGCTGTTTACCTAACCTCTCATTCATTGGTAGCCCTTCGCGGCTGTTTACCTAACCTCTCCTTCATCGGCAGCCCTTCGCGGCTGTTTACCTAACCTCTCCTTCATCGGCAGCCCTTCGCGGCTGTTTAGCTAACCTCTCCTTCATTGGCAGCCCTTCCCGGCTGTTTAACTAACCTCTCCTTCATTGGTAGCCCTTCCCGGCTGTTTACCTAACCTCTCCATCATTGGCAGCCCTTCTCGGCTGTTTACCTAACCTCTCCTTCATCGGCAGCCCTTCCCGGCTGTTTACCTAACCTCTCCTTCATTGGCAGCCCTTCCCGGCTGTTTATTTAGTAGCCACAGGTAAAGGCAGTCCCATAGTAGATACTGCTGTCGGCGATGGAGTTTTAGGAACTTCATTGTACGAGGCGGCGGTATGTTTATGAGATTAGGTGGTCTATGGTTGAGAGCTCGGTTTACAATTCCAACGTTTCTCTTTCTGTTTCTAAAAATCGATGTCACTGAACTTCACAGGAGCTCAGACTCTCTCATCACATGGTGCAGGGTCTGGATGCTAATGGTCCCTGTAGCTCGCTGGATATACACTCTCCTGCTCCGTCCTCTCATACGCCCCACTTCGCTCGAACCTCGTTTGATGTCGAAACTTTGCAGTCTATGGATTGCTGATTCATCTATTTAGGTGCCCTCATCCAACAAACGGTCGTTGATTGATTTCAAAATGTAGCAATTTCAGAGCGGAGGCAGAGGCACTGAGGGCTACAGTAGAAGAAATGGTGACATGCAAAAGAAATGAAAGCCATATAGTCCTGTTTACAGATGCCTTGGCTGTAGTCACAGCGCTAAAAAGCCAGAAAAATACTGAACTTAATTATTAAAGAGCAGTACTCTGTCAACTATGCCAGCAGTCCGCACCAAAAAGAGTAGTGGTACAGTGGGTTCCATCCCACTGTAACATCCAAGGCAACGAGGAGGCAGACAGACTAGCAAAAGAAGGTGCAAGACTACCACAACCAGAAACTAGTGTAACATACGAAGAGTCGAAAAGGCTTATTAGAGCTAGATACACAAATAACGATGCCTAGTACCAGTTGAACAGAAGAGAGCAGGTCGTGATCTTCAGACTTCGCACTGGCCACAATAGACTGAGGCACCACCTATTCAATAAATTGAAGATAGGTGACACTGACGAATGCACGTGCGGTACTGGGAAAATGACCGCTGAACATCTGCTGCAAAACTGCCCGACATACGAGGATCAGAGAAAGCAGATGTGGCCATCACCAGTGGCAACACTAGACAAGCTCTATGGCAGTGTCGACAGCCTCGGGATGACCGCTGCTTTTTTCGAAAAAATAAAGGTTAACGTCTGACAGCGTACGAAGAAGAAGAAGAAGAAGAAGATTTCAAAATGCCACTCCTGTCCATCACTATCGTGCCCATGATTTGGTCTTATGAAGCCAAGATGTCAGCTCTTTCGTTGACCTCAACCCCAGCTTGACCAGGACAGTAGATCCGTGTCAATGGCAACGCACCGGGTTCCAATCACGTCCATATAAGTTTAATAGAACGGGCATGTCGGGGGTTTTCTATGGTATGATCGCTTCTTCCGGTTTACCTAGATGTAAATGGATACCTGACTAAGTCAGGGGAGCTACGGAGTTCGTGCTCTGTCGTCGGCACTTAAACAATGAAAGGGGCTGAGCACATCTGGGGGCGTTTAGGTACAGTGAAGTCGATTCTCATATGAACCATTTTCCATTTTTAGTTTCTTTACGAGGTGTGGTTCGCAGTTCTCTTTCTCGCTGTTGTTGCCTTCTCTCACATTAAGTCTGGTACCAATATGCGAATTAATTAGTATGGTGAATGGCTTTGAATCCAGTACCTTTGTTGTGAAAAACGAGTGTTCTATCACATTAAAACCTTACTCCTTGTGGGCATTTGAAACAACAACATAGCCTCTGTATTGATAAAATCTGTCACTACACACTGCACCGTGGAAGCGCTTAAATATAATCGCGATTCAAGTGCCATGTTTATTAACGAATTATTGTTCTTATGATCTCTGGAAGAAAAACTTACTCATTCTGTCCTTTGATTTGAAAAGGATTTGTTCACACGGATTGGTTTACTTCACACTCAGAAGACTATTGGCAGTAATAGAAAATCATGAGTTGGATAGTCTTCAACTACAGTGCGATCTAAACCGTATTGTGTCGCCTCCTATGACACGATCTCAGTGTGGCAAGAGGCTTATTCTCCTCTCTGTCACACAGTAGTCTCGAATTTGTCACACATTAGTCTTGTCTCTGTTACACATTAGGAATGTCTCTGTCACACATTAGTCTTGTCTTTTGTCACACATTAGTCGTGTCTCTGTCACACATTAGTCTTGTCTCTGTTACACATTAGGAATGTCTCTGTCACACATTAGTCTTGTCTTTTGTCACACATTAGTCGTGTCTCTGTCACACAGTAGTCTTGTCTCTGTTACACGTTAGGAATGTTTCTGTCACACATTAGTCTTGTCTTTTGTCACACATTAGTCTTGTCTTTTGTCACACATTAGTCGTGTCTCTGTCACACATTAGTCTTGTCTTTGTCACACATTAGTCGTGTCTCTGTCACACATTAGTCTTGTCTTTTGTCACACATTAGTCGTGTCTCTGTCACACATTAGTCTTGTCTTTTGTCACACATTAGTCGTGTCTCTGTCACACATTAGTCTTGTCTTTTGTCACACATTAGTCGTGTCTCTGTCACACATTAGTCTTGTCTTTTGTCACACATTAGTCGTGTCTCTGTCACACATTAGTCGTGTCTCTGTCACACATTAGTCGTGTCTCTGTCACACATTAGTCTTGTCTCTGTCCCACATTAAGAATGTCTCTGTCACCTATTATTGTTGTCTATGTCATACATTAGCCTCGCCTCTGACAACATGCTCTCAGCGCGACAGGCGCCTATTCTCGACTCTGTCACACATAATTACCCGAATGGTAATCACTCACTATACTATGACGGATAATATTTAATGAATACTTATTTATAGATAACTGTTAGCGCCATGTTGTCTCCATTTTGACGCTCACTGCACTGAATACGAGTCGAATACATGATCAGCTTTTCCTGCATACACAATAGTTTACTTAGCTTATTTGATGCATTGGCTCGCTCAATCTATTAATTATTAAAGGAAAATAAAAGACAACATTGTCGAGATAGCTGCAATGAATCACGCACAGTCAGAACGGCAGCGGCACACTATGTGATTGAGCCGGCTTCGCCATTCTTCTTTATAGAACATACCAATTTTACTAAACGGTGTCATATGTGATTTGAACCCATATTATATCCGATCATACCCTTATTATTTTGTGCACTGGTAAAGCTGTTTGCTCTTTTTCTACTTAAAGATTTCGGTTGTTTTAAGGTATTGCTCTGTAGCTTTACACTGGTGATCGCACTGCATGTGTTCGTGTTTCTTTGTTTTATTTTTCCAAATAGACAATCCCATTGCGGACACTTCAGTCGAGGATGAAGTGCTGTGGAACGTTATTTTGAGATTGGGTGATCAGTTCCCTTCATTGCTGTCTTGCCTTTTCTAATTGAAAATCGGACGCCCCTGGCTGATTGGGGCTTGTTTCGACTGAGACTATTTAATGACCTATACAAGAGTTCTAAACATTGTTTCAATTGACTTTCTAAAGCGTATTACGAATATAAAAACATACTAGTATATGAAACTTTATAGGCTTGTTGTTGTTCTTGTTGCTGGTCTTGTTTTTGTTGTTGTTGGTCGTGTTGTTGTTGTTGGTCTTTTTCTTGTTGGTCGTGTTGTTGTTGTTGTTGTTGGTCTTGTTGTTGTTGGTCGTGTTGTTGTTGGTCTTGTTGTTGTTGGTCGTGTTGTTGTTGTTGTTGGTCTTGTTGTTGTTGGTCGTGTTGTTGTTGTTGTTGTTGGTCTTGTTCTTGTTGGTCGTGTTGTTGTTGTTGTTGGTCTTGGTCTTGTTGTTGTTGGTCGTGTTGTTGTTGTTGTTGTTGGTCTTGTTCTTGTTGGTCGTGTTGTTGTTGTTGTTGTTGGTCTTATTCTTGTTGGTCGTGTTGTTGTTGCTGTTGTTGTTGGTCTTGTTGTTGTTTTTGTTGTTGTTGTTGGTCTTGTTGTTGTTGTTGGGCTTGTTCTTGTTGTTCTTTCTGTTCTTGTTGGTCGTGTTGTTGTTGGTCTTGTTGTTGTTGTTATTGTTATTGTTGGTCTTGGTGTTGTTGTTGTTGGTCTTGTTGTTGTTGTTGGTCTTGTTGTTGTTGGTCTTGTTGGTCTTGTTATTGTTATTGTTGGTCTTTGTGTTGTTGTTGTTGGTCTTGTTGTTGTTGTTATTCTTGTTGGTCGTGTTGCTGGTGTTGTTGTTGTTTAATGCCCACAGTGAGTAAGTTTACTCTTTTGTGCGCCCTGAAAGTGGCGGGTTGTAATAGCTTTTCTCACATCCCGAGCCTGCTGATGAAGGTGGACCGTGGTCTTCCAGGCGGTTGTGATATGTTGGACTCATCTGTGTGGCGCTCACTACTACGGGGATCACGTTGATCCACATCTCGTCAGCCAGACTGCTATAAAAACAGCCTATTATTATGGAACCCTACACGGAAGAGAGAGCATGGTCTTGATCAGCGTATTGTGCCTGACCCTGACCCGACGTCCTGACCAGTATGTTCTGCCTGAGCGGACTAGCGCCCCAGTGCCCCACCATATAAGCTTAGAATATGGGAAACTACACCAGAAGATGACCCATGGAGATGAAGTGAAAGGAATCCGGAAAGAGCTTTTCTGTACATGTATACTCATAGCAAAGAAAGATTCGCAACAGCTTATGTTATAAGCTGGACAAGTAATAGCAGAAGCTAGGATGTTTCACTAAGACAATGAAAACGGGGAGGAACGCCGGTTTGAAAAAATATAGACTTCTTATCCAACTTGTAAATGAACACACAATGGGTTGTGTATCCGTCTTTCTGTGCTGAGAGTTAGATTATACATAACAAACCTGGCTAGATCTTCCTGAATATGTTCAAGATATCAGTTAGCAACGCTCCCTTTTGGAATAATAATAGGGAGGAACAAAACCTCAATGGGCCATAACAAGCAGGTCGTAAGAGGCAGCTGATGAAAGACTTGTGTGAAACTAGAAACTTAATCGTGTAAAAGAACCCGTCTACGAAACAAGGAATTCATATGCACAACCAGTATCGGTACAAATTAAACAAAAACGACAATGAACGATACGACAAAAATATTTTCACCCGGGATAACCGAAACAAAAACATGTGAACAAATCTAAATGAATAAGATGTACGCAGTAAATGCTGCTATAATAAACTACCCTAACTCATATTAGTCATGCAGCCTTTATATAGTTAGTTTCTTGTTGTTTGCGAATGCCCATAATGCTTATGTTACTCTTTTGTGCGCTCTGAAAAGGACGTTAAGTGGCGGATTGCAGTAGCTTCTTCATATCCCGATTGAGCTGATGGAGGTGGACCTGAGTCCTCCAGGCGGTTGGGCTACGCTTGGCTTCAACTGCATGTCACTCACTACTATGGAGATCACGTCGATCCCTCACCTCGTTACCAGGGAGGTCTACTCGGAAACCGAGGTGAAGGTCTTGACCAGTATATTTTACCTGACCATAACTAACATGTTTGATCAGTATATTTTGCCTGACCCTGACTAACATGTTTGATCAGTATATTTTGTCTGACCAGACGTTATTAAGTCTTCCTCCCCCTATAGTTGGGTAAACTTAAGCCAACCCTGACCAAGTTATAATATCATTTGCTTTATTGCAACATACACAGACTTTACCAGCTCTTCTGGTCGCTAACATTTATAAATACTTACATGTAAACCTTTCTCTGGGATCAAGATGCTGAGCAGCACATGAGCTGCAGTGGTCAGCGACCCATAGCTGACTATTAGCGTCAGGGACAGCGAACCATAGCTGCCAAGACCCTTCTACGCCTCCACGCGGTGATCCTGGATAACAGGCTGCATCAGGTCAGACTGGCTAAGGAGAAGGGATCGAAGATGAAATGCTAACCCGGTACTCACAAAATGCTTGCTGAAGTCGGATGTGTTGGACCGAAAGATGCAAATATCGCAGCCAAGCTGTAAACTACGAAACAACGCATTCCGTTCTCTGGACTACATTCTGCTACTTCAGCCCTTTCAGGGTTTGGTAGCTGGAGATTGAGAACGAACGAAAAAGAAGAAGAAGAAACCTTTCTCTTATTTCATTTTTTATATGGACATTTTCACATTCTTTGTTTATATTCTTCACCACCTTAGTATTCTCCTTCTTCTTCGTTTTCTTCTTCTTTTTTTCCAACCAAGTGCTTACATGCGTCACTTGAAATATATATATACACACACACACACACACACACACACACACACACACACACATACACACACACACACATAGGGCATTACAAAATGATTGGAATGGTTTCAGCCTGCTATATTTTATTCATAAATTGTCAAATTGAGATGTATTTTCACACATTTATAATGTAGATGTCAAAGTTCAATGGCCAATGGTTAGCTCAAAGTTACTTCACAAATGTTCAGTGTGAGCGCCTTTTTGTTACTCTATAAATGTCAATGCGGTAATCGAACTCCTTCCAGACGCGTTGCAGCAAGTTTTCATCAATAGTTTGCACTGCATCTGTAATACCATCTTGCAGTTCACGCACATCTTGGGGAAGTGGTGGTTTCTAGACAATGTCTAATATATCCTAATAAAAAATGTCATATAGCGTGAGGCCGCATACATATATATATAAATATTGTAGAATGACTAACAACGAAGTGTTGGACCGTGCACTGATTGTCAACTTAGTTACGATTCTCCGCCAGCGCCGCTTGTGGTGGCTTGGTCACGTGTGCAGAATGGAGGATGAGCGAATAGCAAAAGATAACATCTACGGAGAGCTGACCACGGGTATGCGTAAAAAAAGGTTATATATATAAATATTATCAGTTGTCATCCTGAGGTTTGTCTTGGAATATCATTTGAAATATGCCATCTCTATTCTCCATCTGTTGCACACTTTCGCGGCATATATTGAGCAGTAAGTATATCAGCACAACAGCTACACTCATCGGTAACTCACTTCTTGTGTTTGGGAAACATGCGGTATGCCGATTTGTTGTGGTATGTAGGAAATATAGGGGAGGCACTATTTGTTCACCCTTGTTGAATTATTTCTAATGATTTCTGATTCCTATTATTTCTAGTGTCCAGGAGGGAGGAGAGGTTTCACGATGCTGCAAGGCTTAATGATACTATTGCTTTGCAAAGTCTGTTGAAGGAGAAAGTGAATATAAACTGCAGAAATAGTGTAAGTATATGGAATATGATGTATGTTGATAAATTAATTATGTGAGAACAGATCTTAAGTGAACATCAATAAAACCTAATTTTTTCTTCTACCTTGGGGTGTAGAGGTTTGTCAGGAAGAACGCCAGACTATTCTTTTCGATGTCTTCCCTTTGTTCTGGTTCCAGTCTAGTGCACGATATCTTATAGACTGTCTTAAATTATCATCCAAGCGGACAATGGGTCATTCTAGAGGTCCGTGTACTTGGCTCTTTGCTCCCCATGACTGCCTAAAAACCAAACTTAGTTTATTCTGCAGACATGGTCAAACTACCGGTGTTGCTCCACTCGAGTCTACATGGTCTGGGTTTCGAGATCGTGCAATAATTTCTGCATTTATTACTCTGATTATATTTCTTTAAAATCTGATTTTGCCAAAAGGAGCTGAGTTTTGGCCGTTACCAATGATTCACATCCGAAAGTCAAAACAGACCATCCGTCTTAGCTAGTTTTCTTACCTATTTCAATTTTCAGAGGAATCTATTATTTTTAGGATGTAATGTCTATCAGTTGATGACCTTCGAGCAGCCAACTCACTTCAATACATCCCCCCCCCCTTCCCCACCCACTCTTCCTTCTGGCTCATTGATCTGTTATATTATTGAACTGCTTAACCTGTTCTAAAAACTGTTCTCTCAGCAAAATGTGATGCGTTATGTCACCTCTGGAGACCACCATACGATTTGCTTTTAACTGTTAATGTGCGTCTATTCGTTCTCCAATTCCTCTTTCCATATTTGAAGGTTGGTCTGGAGATGTGTTTTAACAAATTTCAGAAAGCCTAGTTTTTTTTTCCTTCCTTGGTGTCCTGTAGAACAATTTCAAGTTTTTCCGGCATTCTTTCCCAGTCTTTCTCCAGCGTTTCTCCTGAATTTGTGGTTTAGTGTCAACTCGTTTTTCTTAGATTTCTTTCTGAGCGTCACAAATTCTTGTTATTTTTATTTTTTATATTGTATTGTTGGTTTTCAAGTATTGTTCCCATGTATTTTCATTTTCACTTTTAAATCATTTTGACTTCTGTCTACCCCGGTTTCCTCCCCTTCTTGGCTCTGACAACTCGTCATGTCCATGCTGCAACTACCTTGAAGAAGATCTTGAATTTTATTCAGAGAGCTCGTGGAGGAGCGGAGGGGCGGGGGGCGGGGCGGTGATGTTCTTCTGCACTTCCCGCTGCTGTGGATATAATCCTTTGGTATTGTGTCATAACTTATGGATCTCATAGCTTGTATGCCTGTATTCTTGCTTCTCCTCGCCTGGGGCTTGGTGTCTTACTTGAATGTGGATGTTTTGGTTCTTTTATTTATTGTTACGAATTAGTGGTCACTTGAAGCTCTGTCATCTCTCACGTACTTAAATTACTATTCCCTCACGATGGCATGATCAGTGATGGATGTCTCCTTCTCTGTCAGTTCACATCCTATAAGTAAGTGTGTAAGCGTTTGTGAGGAAATTGTGGAGCCGCGTAGCGTAGTGGTTAGCGCTCTGGCTTCGCATCTGAGTGGTCCTGGGTTCATTCCCCAGCTGAGGCGGTAATGTTTTTTTCAGGCCGCAATGGCACCCGGGTCGACCCAGCCTTAAATGGGTACCGGTTCAGTCCGGAAAGTAAAAGCGGCGAGGGAGAGGAGATGGCTACCGCTCTCATATAGCCGAGCCTTTGAAATGTGAGATCGCTAACACCTCACACCCCTACGGCAGTAATGCTATGGGATACTTTTCTTTAACGACACTGTCTTGCTTGTTACAGGATCTCAGGAGTCGCCTTCCTGTGTTAGTTAATGAGAACATCTTGACCGTATCTCCCATGTATGAAGCTCATTTCCCATCCTGACATTGGATTCTCCCAGAAGAATAATTTCATCATGACAATGATCAACTGTCTCTTGATTCAGCTCAACAAATTTTTTTAGCATCTTCTCTCTCTCTCTATCTATCTCTCTCTCTCTCTCTCTCTCGCTCTCTCTCTCTCTCCTCATACAATTCGCAAACAATGACGAAGTTGACTATCGTACCATCTTGTTTGAGGTCCAAAACAATGATACATTCATAGAAAAATCGTCACCCTTTGGTGGTGTCCCTTCGATTCCACAATACAGCCCATATCTTATAAATCTATTAGATTCAGATGGAAAAGGTTAAAGAAATATTGATAAGACAAATACAACTAACTATAAGGTCGGAGGTACAAGAAGATGGGTGCAATATACAACAAAGCATAACAGAGAATTAATTGAAATTGTGGATTAATATGTTACGATTATTTAATTAAACTAGGAGAACGGTATGAAGAAATGAGAGAAAGAGAGAGTGAGAGTAAGGAATAGAGGTGTAGGGATAAAACGTTAATTATCTCATTTGCTAACGTTGATATATCTATGAGACTCGTAGTAAACTGACCCATTATGTGAAAACCTATGTGACATTACATGAGGTTGTGGTTCTCCTGTCTCTCCCCACTTCAACAGTCCTAACCACCAATGCATATTTGACATTCGTGGGACCTGTATCGCTGCCTTCTACTCTGAATGTAAACACTCGTCTTTGTTGGTAACGGTAACACTTCCCGAGGAGGAGTTTCAACCAAAATTTACTGAACAGATTCTAGTACTTTTCGAAGGAAACTCCAGTTTTCTTTCATGTCCGTCTACTGTATTATTCTTCTTCTCTTTCTTCTCCTCCTACCATTCACTCCCTTCATTAATTATATAAACGTAACTTTCAAATCCTCTTTTTAAAATAATTCTCTTATTCACTTTTTTATCCTTCTGGTCTGACGTTTAATTTAGTTGAACATAGACACATCTTTTTAACCGTGTTCATCTTAGTCGTTAATATATGTCAATATATGTCTCATCTATTTTCTCTATGAGTTTTGTAAAGACCTTTCGATGATAAGATAGATTGTTTTCGTTTTTTATGTCACAACTTATCTAGTACGTTTTTCTTGTTGTTACAAGTTTGTCATTTCAGTTTTTTAAAATTGTCCTTATTCTTAATCCCGTAACATTTATTTGAACGAGTGTTTGCAGCAATCTATAAGAATTCGCAATCAACAAATAATTTCATGCAGATGAAAGTATTGGTTACTTAAGCTAGATTGTGAATTATCACTTAATAAGTAATACAACCATTCCTGTAATAAAGAAGCGAATTGTTGGAAATAATCAAACGAACGAAGTGATGTACATAAACTACAGATTTATGCTTTTTACAGAGAATACACTAAGAATCCTATTGAAAGCAGATTATTACGCCTATCAAATAGTCCTGCTTTTAGGCTTGTTTTGAAAACGGGAGGTTCACATGAAAAATTGGCGGAAAAAGAGATAGTGTATGACAATGTCGAGTATAGTGGACCATTCAATACTAGGACTCAGTGGTCTCGGGGTAAGGTTTCCGTCTCGGATGCCGGAGATCGCGGTCTTGAATCAGGATGAAGACCGGGATTTTTTTTCAAGTGGACCTTCTGGTTAAATATTTCCTTGTGATCTCTGGTTAGTGAGATTGGACTACCGTGTGCACGGTAAAAATCCCTTGGCAGTTGGAAATCGAAAATAGTAGGCTTAACGGACACACATTCAAGTTAAAAATCTTCCCAAGTTATTTGTACCTTTCCCCAGGTGGTTTGTTAAAAGCAGCTATAGATAATGCCTAACTGGCTGCGGGTCTACTTAGCTCTAGTGTTTGAGTCTATTAAGATGGACTCGCACATCGGTTAAACCACCCTCCAAGAAACTGGTTGTATACAGACTCTGTAGAGTCTTCTAAATCAGTATACAGACGTTATGTTAAGTTAAAATAAGTTAAGTTAATTTAAGTTGATACATATGAATCAACAACAAAATTGTTAACGAGCATTCAATTAAGACATGTCTAATATTGAAAAAGCAGAGGTAGATATGTTTAGTCTCTTTTGATTATTTGGGTTTAAAATGTAATTCTTATTATTTGTTGTTCGTTCTCAAACTCCCGCCACCAAGCCCCGAAAATGGCTTTGCAAGTTGCAGAATGTTGTCCGGAGAACGGATTGCGTTCTGTCATAGTTTACAGCTTGACTGCAATATTTGCACCTTTAATTCCGACACATCCGACTTCAGCAGACATTTTTAGGTACCGAGTTAGCCTTCCCTTTTCTATCCATTCTCCTTAGCCAGTCTGCTCCGTTGAAGCCTGGGATCCAGAATCACCACGTGAAGACGTAGAATGGTCTTATCAGCTATGGTTCGCTGGTCCTGACGCTAGCCGTCAGTGTTGGGTCCCTCGCCGCCACAGCTCATGCACTGCTTAGCATCTTGATCCCTTATATTTGATTGATTCCTTATTTGGAGTCTTGAGTTTTTAATTGACAACGAATTAATAGACTCACATTCTCTTCATGCAAGCAGTAAAACGACGAAGTGGGCTATCAGCCTCAATATATAAAGCATAGTACGACGGAAACTACAATACGTAGAATCTCAAAGCTCAACCCCTGTAGACACAAGTGGAGCAGTCCCAACTGCACTGGTTCAGCCATGTCTGTAGAATGGGGAATGATCGGATACCAAGACGGTAAGGAGAGATTAAAAGTCATGGAAGCAGGCCACCATGACGTCCCAAAGTGCGTTGGGAAGACAACACTCTACAGTCCCTAAGTGATTGGGGGGTGGATTGGAAAGAATCTAGCAGAAAGAGGGTGGATAGAACAGCTTGTCATTCTCTCTGGCAAACCTCTACATCTCACGGTAGAAGAGAAGCGACTGTAAGTTCCACGGAAGCGACTGTAAGTTCCACGGAAGCGACTTCTGCAAATACGTAAACTGTGGTTGTGGAGGTTACACAGCCCTAGCACATATAAAAGGTAGCCCCATAGCAGACATTGCCTTCGGGGATGAAGTGTTAGATCCTTCTTTGTACTAAGTCATAGCTTTGGGATGGGTTGGGTGACCAGTTCCCTTCCTCTCTGCCTTTTTTCTTCCCTACCCGTCAGCCACGTACCCATTTACAGCTGGATTGACTGAAGCTGTCGGTAACATGTATAGAACCCGTACCTTAGCCATAAAAAGCGATTGCCCCACATCTGCTCTAATCAGCCGCTCATACTACTAGTGGTATGAACAAAAGACACTTGATGATGCTGATGATAATGACACGTACATTTCTCGACTCTGATTTACTTTGATGTTCTCTTGTATCCGACCACACAGCTAGACAGAACCGCGCTCCACTGGGCAGCAGCTAATGGCAACCTAGCAGCCGCTGAGGTTCTTATAGAGAACGGGGCGGACCTGGAAGCAAAAGACAAGGTACGGATTCATCACATGTTTCAGTCTGCTGCTCCCAATCCTGTAACACTCATCCAAACACATTTTCATATTTTACTTATTTGTCTTTTCTCTCGCATATACTGTTGCATGTCCTATGTTATTTGTATTAGAATCCGCTTAATCTTCCTGATTGGCTGTCTCAAGCCAATAGTCTTTTGTCTACTGTTATCGTTATTTACTGCTGTTTTATCGTTGTTATTTATTTTTATTGATGCATTTTCTAACTTCCATATTTAGTTTGTCGTAATGAAGGATATGATTTAAGAAATGATAAGTATTTGTCTATGTAGCAAAGCTACGAGTCATAATTTTTCCTTTTTTTAGAATCGAACCTAGTATAATTTTTGCCACAGTTCTGCATTATTTATTGAATACATTAATCAATCAGCCTACTGATGTTGTGTCAGAGAGAAGTGACTCCTCCAACAAACGCCCACGGGTAGTGGACTGTGGAATTGCCTCCAGGTATACAATGTGTGATACAATTATTGACGATCTTCCCACAGTATGACACTTTTACTGCTACAAGTATTACGTGTGTCTACTACTATTTGGCAAACGAAAAAACACGAAATGTTGTAATGCAGATCTATGAAATGACAGAAACATTCAAAGATCGCCGTTTCGACTAACATAAATTTTTGAGCAAGGACAAATCACACGATAACAACACAGAAGAAATTAGTAAAATACATTTATTAAATAAAGCAAGGCTGTAAACGTCCAAAAGACTTCAATAATACAATAAATTAAACAAAATCATGAACGTTTCTAATGAACAATATATCTTAGACTCTCGTGTCATCGTCAGTGAATTTCCAGTTTGACTGCAAATCCTTTGAAACTATTAATATGACCACTTTGCAGAAGGGTGCGGTCTGCGTCATTTTTCTAAAAATATTTTAAGTGTCAGAGCATGTTACGCCGTCTGTGAATTGTACATATCGATTGAAATATAGATCTTCAAGAACAATCACGTTTATATCATATTTTGTCTCCAATGTATAGAAAAACAAAACAACTGCAAAGACTTTCAAGAAGTTGATGGCAGCTTTTATTGAGCACACAATTCATTGTGCATTCATTTTCGAGTGGTTTTCTAGATTAATTGATAACTCTGCAACTCATGACTTCACACATGACAAAAGTGTGACGTCTGCCGTGTAGCCACTGAGTTCAAGGAAGCTCTAGAAACAATACCCCGTATTTGATATAGGATTAAATGAGTGAACAACCCCTTTTCTCGGCAATCAGAATAAAAAGAAGAAGAACAAGAACAAGAAGAAGATGAAGAAGAAAAAACAGCTGCATTCATCTAGGCTAACAATCGAAAGTTTATAATTTAATTAACTTTGAGCTTTTTTTCATATTTATACCTTAGGCACGCAAGTATGTTTCCTTAGTACCATTGAAACAAATCACAATTGTTATCTGTGTGTGTTTATTTGTTATCTTTTGCTAAATTGATATTTACTATTTATAACTTTCATATTTCATCTGTCCAAATGATGGTTCCTGCGCTGAGATAGCTGCGCATGGGTTTAGGTCCCAAAACAAATGAGATGCTTGCGAAGAATTCTTGGCATTTCATATTTGAATCGCGTTACAAACGAGAGAGTTCTTGAAATTGTTAGGAAGGAGCTAGGTCGATATAAAAATCTATTGACTATAGCAAAAACACGAAAATTGGCATTGTATTGACATATATTTAATCGGTTGGACCAAGACCATCTTGCAAGGCACTGTGCCTAGGAAGCGTGAGAAAGGGTGACCAAAAAAGAGATGGGAGGACAATATAAAAGAGGGAACTGGAAGGTCTGTAGTCGAAACTAATTCCCTGGCAAAAAATCGAGACGTATGGCGGAAAATGGTTCGACAGACTGCAATAACGGTGCTTCAGCGACCTTCTAGATTTTTTTAATGAGGATGATGATGATGAAATAAAGGTTATGGATTAGGAAATGATCCAGAATTGTTCTGGCTGTGTAGGAAAATGTCGAGTCATATCTTTTCTGTTGTAATTGAATGTAGTTTCAGTTCTGCCACAGTTCCACGTCATTAACGTATTGAATTAATCGAAAATGGGCGTGTCAGACAGAAGCGTCCTCCTGGGAGACCGCACAGAGGTAGTGAGGTTGTTGAGTTGCTTCAGTATATAAAAGGTTTACTCAAATCATTTTTGAAATAATTACAAGATTGTGATGATGTTCCGAGTGAGGGCTAATATCATGAAATTAGAAAAACAACATAAATTACAACGCAGTATTACGTATGAACAGTAAAACATTCGAGGACCAACGTTTAGACCAAAATAGAACTGTATCTATATACCAGTGAATATAACCGAAAACAGCTAAGAAGCCAGCAGACTGTGCTAACTGAAGGCGGCAAAAGTCGAAAAGTACTTAAGTAGATCAACAAATTAATCCTTCTGGCGACGAACAATGAATTTTGGACTCTCAAGACGTCGTCAAAGATTTATCCATTTTACGTCAATCCTTTCGAATATTAATACTACCACTTGGCAAAAGGATATGAAGTGGTCCACTTGTTTTAAGTATAAGTGTATCTTGAACTTTCAGCGAATTTACAATATTGAAAAAAAAATTGATTTTAAAGAACATATTTTTTCAAAAATTTTACTTCAGATTTGGATTTTTTAAATGAACAAGTGAAAACAAAAAGAAGCGTATTGTTCTTCTCCTTCTCTTCCTCATCCTCTAGCTTCTTCTACTTTTTCTCCTCTTTCTTTGTCTTAATGCTTCTGATTCTTCGACTTCTGTTGTCGTTACGTACAAACACAAAACATGCAGAAACGATGGAGGGCGGAGATAATCAACGCTATAAGTGGAAGGATAATATCATGAGATTGGCAGAGAAAAGCCTGACAGACTGTACCATCAGAAAAAGAGAAAATACTTTGTTGATCCATTGCAGCCGATAGCCACAGTGGATATGGTGTAGGAGTTATTGTAGAGGCTGGTGTAGAGGCTGGTGTAGAGGCTGTTGTAGTAGTTGGTGTAGAGGCTGGTGTAGAGGCTGGTGTAGCAGTTGGTGTAGAGGTTTGTGTAGAGGCTAGTGTAGAGGCTGGTGTAGTAGTTGGTGTAGAGGCTAGTGTAGAGGCTGGTGTAGAGGCTGGTGTAGTAGTTGGTATAGAGGCTGGTGTAGCAGTTGGTGTAGAGGCTGGTGTAGAGGCTGGTGTAGAGGCTGGTGTAGTAGTTGGTGTAGAGGCTGGTGTAAAGCCTGGTGTAGAGGCTGGTGTAGAGGCTGGTGTAAAGGCTGGTGTAGAGGCTGGTGTAGAGTCTGGTGTAAAGCCTGGTGTAAAGGCTGGTGTAAAGGCTGGTGTAAAGCCTGGTGTAAAGGCTGGTGTAGAGGCTGGTGTAGTAGTTGGTGTAGAGGCTGGTGTAAAGGCTGGTGTTGTAGTTGGTGTAAAGGCTGGTGTAGTAGTTGGTGTAGAGGCTGGTGTAAAGGGTGGTGTAGTAGTTGGTGTAAAGGCTGGTGTAGTAGTTGGTGTAGAGGCTGGTGTAGTAGTTGGTGTAGAGGCTGGTGTAGAGGCTGGTGTAGAAGCTGGTGTAGTAGTTGGTGTAGAGGCTGGTGTAGAGGCTGGTGTAGAGGCTGGTGTAGTAGTTGTTGTAGAGGCTGGTGTAGAGGCTGGTGTAGAGGCTGGTGTAGTAGTTGGTGTAGAGGCTGGTGTAGAGACTGGTGTAGAGAGTGGTGTAGTAGTTGGTGTAGAGGCTGGTGTAGTAGTTGGTGTAGAGGCTGGTGTAGAGGCTGGTGTAGAGGCTGGTGTAGCAGTTGGTGTAGAGGCTGGTGCAGTAGTTGGTGTAGAGGGTAGTGCAAGAGTTGGTGTAGACGCTGGTGTAGTAATTAGTTGTAGAGGCTGGTGTAGTAGTTGGTGTAGAGGCTGGTGTAGTAGTTGGTGTAGAGGCTGGTGTAGTAGTTGGTGTAGAGGCTGGTGTAGTAGTTGGTGTAGTAGTTGGTGTAGAGGCTGGTGTAGACGCTGGTGTAGTAGTTGGTGTAGAGGCTGGTGCAGTAGTTGGTGTAGAGGCTGGTGCAGTAGTTGGTGTAGATACTGGTGCAAGAGTTGGTGTAGACGCTGGTGTAGTAATTAGTTGTAGAGGCTGGTGTAGTAATTAGTTGTAGAGGCTGGTGTAGTAATTAGTTGTAGAGGCTGGTGTAGTAATTAGTTGTAGAGGCTGGTGTAGTAATTAGTTGTAGAGACTGGTGTAGAGAGTGGTGTAGTAGTTGGTGTAGAGGTTGGTGTAGTAGTTGGTGTAGAGGTTGGTGTAGTAGTTGGTGTAGAGGTTGGTGTAGTAGTTGGTGTAGAGGTTGGTGTAGTAGTTGGTGTAGAGGCTGGTGTAGTAGTTGGTGTAGAGGCTGGTGTAGTAGTTGGTGTAGAGGCTGGTGTAGTAGTTGGTGTAGTAGTTGGTGTAGAGGCTGGTGTAGACGCTGGTGTAGTAGTTGGTGTAGAGGCTGGTGCAGTAGTTGGTGTAGAGGCTGGTGCAGTAGTTGGTGTAGATACTGGTGCAAGAGTTGGTGTAGACGCTGGTGTAGTAATTAGTTGTAGAGGCTGGTGTAGTAATTAGTTGTAGAGGCTGGTGTAGTAATTAGTTGTAGAGGCTGGTGTAGTAATTAGTTGTAGAGGCTGGTGTAGTAATTAGTTGTAGAGACTGGTGTAGAGAGTGGTGTAGTAGTTGGTGTAGAGGTTGGTGTAGTAGTTGGTGTAGAGGTTGGTGTAGTAGTTGGTGTAGAGGTTGGTGTAGTAGTTGGTGTAGAGGTTGGTGTAGTAGTTGGTGTAGAGGTTGGTGTAGTAGTTGGTGTAGAGGTTGGTGTAGTAGTTGGTGTAGAGGCTGGTGTAGAGACTTTTGTAGTAGTAGGATAACATCATGAGATTGACAGAGAAAATCCTGACAGACTACCATCAGAAAAGTGAGAGAGGACTTTGGTGATCCATTGCAGCCGAGAGTCACAGTGGTTATTAAACGTGAAATAACCTGAAATGAAAGCGGGTTTTACTGAACGAACAATTGACAGGATATCAATATTTGTTATTGATTTTCAAAGCTCAGTGGAGATGTGATCTCGGTTGAGGATGGTCAACACTTGGGATGGCCAACAACGAGAAATCTCTTCTTAAGTATGGATCTCGTTCATGTTAAAGACCTTGCTGTGAAACCTAGATGTGTCCTGACTTTACAGATTTCAAATCGGGCAGTTAAGATAGTTCTGAATCACAATTTGAACTTGCGACTGATTTTTATCAAAACAAGATGTAACAACTTGTAAGGTTATACAAAGGTTCCCAGACGCGTCATCCTTGAACGGCCTGAAGAACATAAGTCAAGCATGTACAACGCGCTGCCCGCATTCGGTAACCGCCATGAATCTATCCGGTCCGTGAGGACTTTTTCAATATTTCACTGAATCTGGTCCGCCAGTCACTGACAGATTAGTTTGTCTGTAATCAAAGAAATAATAAAACCACGAGAGCCAACAAAATTGGGGAATTATATTTATAACAAATAAACAATCATGAGTTGATTTGAACTTGGCTCACGAGTCAGGCATGTGAGTTCCGTGTTCACCTCACGTCTGACGTCAACTTGTGAACCTGACAAAGGAAAACAAGTTAAGGTTGGATGAGGTGAAGCTAAAGCTGCAAGAATTGGCCATTTAATTACTCGTACCTAAAAGAAAAGTGTTCAGTAGAACCGTCTCACACAACTGTCAGTATTGAATTGAGTTTCTATAAAGATGTAATGTGTTAGTAAGTTAGTTTTGTTTCCACTTATGCCGTTGAGCGATTGTGTGAGCCTAAGTCGTCTGTCATGCGCCAAGTGTGTTGCGTCAGTCAACGCGAGCCCTTGTCGCTGCGCAATCACTCTAATAGCATATATCCCCCTGATTCGCGGTTGCCTCCTTACCCTATAGGTCCTGATAAGTACCCTATACCCTGATATATCAGTGTTGTAATCAATCAGTGGAAGATGATGAGTGTACATTCTCATGAGATTACCAAACCAGCGTATTTTATGTCTGGAACTGTATTCTGCACAAGACGCAGTGCAGACGATACTGCGAATGTCATCGTTTCGCAATCTGTTTTTCCTAAAGATGTAATATGCGAGTTTATTATTTTTAACTCTATCCCTGCCCTCGGGATTAATGTGACATTGCAATGAATCCTTGTACATGGCGGGCTACCAGGAAACGAGATGGCTGACATATTGGCAAGAACAGGAGCCTCCAAGCAACAATTGGATAGACCATGCACTAACCACACAGTCAAACGAATTATTAAGAATACTACCAACAAAACCTGGATGAACAGGTGGGCTACGGGAACAACCGGTTGCAGTGTATTTAAGCGAAATGCCGCAGCCAAAAGGTAGTGATGACATAAACAAAATACATAGAAGAGATCAAAGTCTCAGCTCAGTCGTGAACAGAACACACCAAAGTCAATAGTCACTTCAACCGTATCAATCCCCAGCGCCTGTCCTTCTGCAGACATTGCTCTCATCCTGATAAAACTAAGTTAAGTCACCTACTCGTTGAGTGCAAAGCGATTGCGGACATGAGGAAAATATTCTTACAAGCACTGTCGACAATTACCAACACACTGTACTCTGCATTGAGCTGTCAAGAGCAGGCTTGTTCAGCAGCTATAGGATAATAACAACACTTCTATTTCTCACTATTTCTAGTATGCAAGATTATAACCTACAACGGTATTATAATACCAAGTACGCCAACTACAGCGATTTAGAAAGCCAGCTAAGAAAAGATCCGAAACGCAATTTTAAAGGAGTATACCTTCCTACTCAACAAATGATTCTCTGCAAAAGCATTAATGAAACTAACAACATTGTTTGGGCAAACTTTAATATTATTGAAAACAATTGTAAAGCACTCGGCACCAAATTTAGAATGAGACGTTGTCAAAGAATGGCTCAGTGATGTCATTAAAGTACTGCGTATTGGTAAAAGTAAAAGAATGGAACAAATAAGTCTTTCAAGTTGTGCGGTAACGTAACAATACCGACATAATGGCCGATCACATCACACGCTTCATCGAACTCGAGTCACATTTTAAAACGTTTTCAATTGTTCTAGATAAGAGCACGGTCGAAACCGATACAACTAAGCTTGTTAAATTTGTTCTCGGAGTCTATGCTCATTTAAAATATACGGATGAAGTGCTTGCTCTTCAACCAATGAAAGAGAAGACATTGTCCGTGAAGTAAAAAAAAATGTTTGTAATGATTTCGTCCTTAATTGGGAAAATCTACATGGGGTATCAACGGATGGAACACCGACAATAATTGAGTCAAACTTGGGCGTCGTTGCTAAATTAAGATCAGAGTTGCCTAATATGAACATTGAAAGTCTGATCATAAACAACTGCTGCCTTGCAGATAGGCTGGGGACAGCCAAAGGCTAAGGAGGGCATCCCTACAGAAACGCCTGTTGAAATCGGATGCACGGGGCCGCAAGCCTAACAAAACAGTGCAACGTAAATCACAGTATGATGGCAGTACAACCTATTCGAAAAACGCATGGCGCTCATCCTGCGGAGTCCCGCCAGGCAGCGATAGTGCCGGGCCCCACGCCTCGAAGGGGCCCACCCTTGACTACTGGTGGTCACCCACCCATGTGTCGTGGAGTCAAGGCACATGGCTATGGGGCAACCTCTATTGGCCAAAACCTCAAGACCCTCAAAATACTACAGTGGAATGCGGAGGGAGTCATTAACAAAACACTTTCCCTAACACACCACCTGCATGAAGGTAAGATTGACGGGGCATGTATCCAGGAAACGCACCTCAACAATAACCATAAATTCTCAATCAGAGGATATCAGACCTTCCGTCTAGATAGAGAAGGCCACAAAGGAGGGGTCCTGATACTGACCAGAAACAGCATACCGAGTAGCGCGGTACCTGTCAATCACACCGGACAAGCAGAAATTGTAGGAGTTGACATAATGGCTCAAGAAACGAAGCTCCGCATTTTCAATCTGTACGGACCACCAAACAGAGACCTATCGCTCTCGAGTATGGAGGTCAGAGACTCCAACTGCATAGTAGTTGGAGATTTCAACAGCCACTCGGAGAGATGGGGATACTCTGACACAGACAGCAGAGGTGACGAAGTGGAAGATTGGGAGATAGATGCAAATCTCTCCCTAATCAATAGGCCGGAGGATAGCCCTAGCTTCTATTCAAGAACATGGCATACCACCTCGACTCCAGACTTGGCCTTCTCCACACAGGACATACACCATAAAATAGACCGCCAGGTGCTAAATCAACTGGCAGGTAGCGACCACAGGCCGATCAGGCTAACCATTGACATGGAAGTAGGCCCACAGGAAACAAAACCGCTCCCACGTTGGAATTACAAACGAGCCGACTGGGACAGATTTGCAATCCTGACAGATGGGATGTGTGAAACCATCAACACACGAAACACCAAAATGAAGCCCATGGTAGAGAGCCTAAGCAAGGCAATAATGCAAGCCGCCACTGAAACCATCCCAAGAGGAGCTAGGAAAAACTATAAGCCCTACTGGAATGATGAGTTGCAGAAAGTGGAAGATGCAGTAACAAATGCTAGGAACATGGCAGAACGAGAAAAATCCATGGAGGCAAACATCGCCCTCAAAGCCGCCGCGGCGAAGTACAAACACACGCTCAAGCAAACAGCAAGAGAAAGCTGGAAAAATAAAACGGAAAGTCTAAACCTGGACAAAGACGGGAACAAGCTATGGAAGCTAGTCAGAGCCATGACCGACGAAACCCCGTCAAATAAACAAATTACTATCAAGTAGGGCGAGAACTTGATCACAGGTAAGAAAGCCGCAAACGCCTTTGTCGATCACTATGCCAGAGCAAACCACATAGAGGTCCCTGCAGAAAAGCATACAGACATTAGCGAAGAGCTAAAGGGACACGAAAACATAAATACGGCTCCCGAAGAGCACATGATGGCCAAACTAACAATGCGCGAAATGGAAGAGGCTATAAGAACACTAAAGAAAAGGAAATCTCCCGGAAAAGACGGGATAACAAACGAAATGCTGATGGGGCTGGGCCAAACAGCGAAGACGAAACTACTATCAGTCCTGAACCAAAGCTGGAAAAGGGGTATTGTACCCCAGGCATGGAAAGATGCAATACTGGTACCAGTACCAAAAAACAGGAAAGGATAAAACAGATCCAAATGGATACAGGCCCATAAGCCTACTGAGCTGTGTCGGCAAGCTGAAGGAACGGATGATAAACACCAGACTGATGTGGCATCTGGAAGAAAAACGAATACTAATTCCACAGCAAGCCGGCTTTAGACAGCACAGATCCACTGAGGACCAGGTCATCCTCATAGCCCAGGAGATAGAAGATGCCTACCAGGCACAGAAACACACAGTAGCTGTTTGGGTGGATCTGGAAAAGGCATTTGACAAAGTCTGGAAGGATGGACTTAGAGTCAAGCTAAGAAGAAGTGATGTCTGTGGGAAGATGTACAAGTGGATCAACCACTACCTCAAACAAAGAACGGCCAGAGTCCAAGTACAAGGGCAGATGAGCAAAAAGGTGACACTCGAACAGGGAGTACCCCAAGGGGGAGTTTTGTCACCCACACTCTTCCTGGTATATATAAACGATATTACAGAGAATATACCAAGAAGAGTCCATAGCTCAATGTTTGCAGACGATCTGGCTATGTGGACCTCTGAAAAGAATCTCACCATAGCAAGAAATCGGATGCTGACGGCCCTAACATCGCTGGAAAAGTGGGCGAACTCATGGCTGGTCAAAATAAACGAGGAGAAAACCACGTGCACAATATTCTCGCTCTCATTAAAACCCCAAAGTACCAAATTAAGTCTAAATGGCAAAATCCTGCAGCCAAACGACAACCCAACCTATCTGGGAGTCACATTTGATCGGCGCATGACATGGGAAAGTCAGATCGAGAGAAACCGAATGAAAGCCAGAGAAAGAATGGCAATCATGAGGAAACTTGCTGGCACAAGCTGGGGAGCAGACGAAGGTATACTAAAGAAACTGTACACTGGAAGAGTGAGACCAGTTCTCGAGTATGGCATTGCGGCATGGACAACAGCAGCGAAGGCGAACTTCGATAAAGTTAACAAACTTCAGAACCAAGCCATGAGAATTATAACAGGTGGCATGAAGTCAACGCCAATTGTAGAACTTGAAAAGATTACAAAACTGCAATCCATGACCGATAGAAGAGACTGCAGAGCCCAGCTGCAGTCAGAGAAACTCCGAAGACTGACGGACCATCCAATGTACCAGAGACTAAACAATTTGGGAAATGGGAAACTAAAGCGGAGAAACTTTGCAGAAATAGCCAAAGCAAAGATGCACGAAGATCCCACAAACGCACAAACAACACCAAAACCCATCACTACTGTACGAAAACCTACCTGGAGGCAGGATATATTTCCAGAGGTGGTAGAAAATATACCAGGTATTGCAAACAAAAACTGCCAGACTGAAAAAGAAAGGAGAGACACTACCCTAAGCTTCATAACGAAAAGCTACCCAAGCATGGACTGGACCCATGCATACACCGACGGTTCTGTAACAAATACTACACAGAACGGAGGGGCAGGAGCATTCCTGAACCTACCAAATGGCAGACAAATAACACTGTCATTCGCTACTGGTAAGTACACAAGCAATTTCAGAGCGGAGGCAGAGGCACTGAGGGCGGCAGTGGAAGAAATGGTGACACACAGTGAAAATGAGAGCCATATAGTCCTGCTTACAGATGCTCTCGCCGTAGTCACAGCGCTAAAAAGCCAGAAAAACACTGAGCTTAATGACCTAAGAGCAGCACTCTGCAAACTGTGCCAGCAGTCCGCACCAAAAAGGGTAGTGGTACAGTGGGTTCCGTCACACTGCAACATCCAAGGCAACGAGGAGGCAGACAGACTGGCAAAAAAAGGTGCAAGACTACCACAAACAGATACCAGTATGACGTACGAAGAGTCAAAACGGCTTATCAAAGCCAGATACATGACCAACTGGGAAACCGAACATACTGGTTACACCAAAAACGATGCCTATTACCAGTTGAACCGAAGAGAGCAGGTCGTTGTCTTCAGACTTCGCACTGGCCACAACAGACTGAGGTACCACCTATTCAACAAATTGAAGATAGGGTGTACCGACGAATGCCCGTGCGGTACTGGTAAAATGACCGCTGAACATCTGCTGCAGAACTGCCCGACATACGAGGATCAGAGAGAGCAGATGTGGCCATTACCAGTGGAACTGCAAGACAAGCTCTATGGCAGTGGCGAGAGCCTCAGGACGACCGCCGCTTTTTTCGAAAAAATAATGGTTACTGTCTGACTGTGTACGCAGAAGAAGAAGAAGAAGAACATTGAAAGAGAACATGTGTGTTGTTCTGCCTCGCGACATTCTAAACCAACAAAATGTATGTTGTTCTGCCTCGCGACATTCCACACCAACAAAATGTGTGTTGTTCTGCCTCGAGACATTCTACACCAACAAAATGTGTGTTGTTCTGCCTCGAGACATTCTACACCAACAAAATGTGTGTTGTTCTGCCTCACGACATTCTACACCAACAAAATGTGTGTTGTTCTGCCTCACGACATTCTACACCAACAAAATGTGTGTTGTTCTGCCTCGCGACATTCTACACCAACAAAATGTGTGTTGTTCTGCCTCACTACATTCTAAACCAACAAAATGTGTGTTGTTCTGCCTCAGGGCATTTTACACCAACAAAATGTGTGTGGTTGTGCCTAACGATATTCTACACCAACATAATGTGTGTGCAAAATCAATCAAATTGGGCGGTGAAATGTCCATTGTAGTTTCAAATTTAAGTCGAGAGCACTAAACCACCGTCAGTTTCAAGAATTTCTGTAAGACCGATGAATATCTCACCTTTGACTGTCAGGTGTGTTGTCTAAGTAAAGGAAACATGACGAGTTGCTATATTGATTTGAAATATGAAGTATCTGTTTGTTTAACGGAAAAACTCCATGGGAATTGGAAAGCAAAGCTTGCTGTATGATCTGACATTGTCTGTAGATGTTACAGCGTATCTTAATGAACTTAATTCTTTCAAACTCAAGCACAGCTGGCTCGTCAGCTGTATGAATACATAAAGCAATTTCAGAGTAAATCTCAACTTTGGCAATATCAACTGAGCGTAAAGTACACTAAGGGTAATGTCATCTACTGGTAAAGTCAACTAACGGTAAACTCAACTACGGATAACGTCAAATATTGATAAAGACAACTACGGATAAAGTCAACTTAGAGTAAAGGTAACTAAAGGTAAAGTCACCTAAGGGTAAACTCAAGTACCGATAAAGTCAACTATTGATAAAGACAACTTAGAATAAAGTCAATTAAGGGTAAAGTTAACTAAAGGAAAAGTCAACTGAGGGTAAAGTTAACTAAAGGTAAAGTCAACTAAAGGTAAAGTTAACTAATGGTAAAGTCAACTAAAGTATAAAGTCAACTAATGGATAAAGTCAACTAATGGTTAAGTTAATTTCGGGTAAAGTTAACTAAGAGCAAAGTTAACTAGGGGTAAAGTCAACTAAGGGTGAAGTTAACTAAGGGTAAAGATAACCAAAATGTAAAATCAACTAAGGGTAAAGTTAACTAAAGATAAAGGTAAATAAAGGTAAAGTTAACTAAAAGTAAGGATAAAGTCAGCTAAGGAATAAAGTCAACTAAGGGTAAGGCCATCTACTACGCGCATAGTCAACTAAAGGCAGACAATACATATTATTTTCCCACGCTTGCGACCCACACCAAAAATGTTGTTTCTAATTCATTTGCTTGCTAGTTGACATCTTTGAATGGCGACACCCCTAACACATCACCTACATGAAGGTAAGATTGACGTGGCATGTATCCAGGAAACGCACCTCAACAATAACCATAAATTCTCAATCAGAGGATACCAGACCTTCCGTCGAGATAGAGAAGGCCACAAAGGAGGGGTCCTGATACTGACCAGAAACTGCATACCGAGTAGCGCGGTATCTGTCAATCACACCCGACAAGCAGAAATTGTAGGAGTTGACATAATGGCTCAAGAGACGAAGCTCCGCATTTTCAATCTGTACGGACCACCAAATAGAGACCTATCGCTCTCGAGTATGGAGGTCAGAGACTCCAACTGCATAGTAGTTGGAGATTTCAACAGCCACTCGGAGAGATGGGGATACTCTGACACAGACAGCAGAGGTGACGAAGTGGAAGATTGGGAGATAGATACAAATCTCTCCCTAATCTATAGGCCGGAGGATAGCCCTAGCTTCTATTCAAGAACATGGCATCCCACCTCGACTCCAGATTTGGCCTTCTCCACACAGGACATACACCATAAAATAGACCGCCAGGTGCTAAACCAACTGGCAGGTAGCGACCACAGGCCGATCAGGTTAACCATTGACATGGAAGTAGGCCCACAGGAAACAAAACCGCTCCCACGTTGGAATTACAAACGAGCCGACTGGGACAGATTTGCAATCCTGACAGATGGGCTGTGTGAAACCATCAACACACGAAACACCAAAATGAAGCCCATGGTAGAGAGCCTAAGCAAGGCAATAATGCAAGCCGCCACTGAAACCATCCCAAGAGGAGCTAGGAAAAACTATAAGCCCTACTGGAATGATGAGTTGCAGAAAGTGGAAGATGCAGTAACAAATGCTAGGAACATGGCAGAGCGAGAAAAATCCATGGAGGCAAATATCGCCCTCAAAGCCGCCGCGGCGAAGTACAAATACACTCTAAAGCAAACAGCAAGAGAAAGCTGGAAAAATAAAACGGAAAGTCTAAACCTGGACAAAGACGGGAACAAGCTATGGAAGCTAGTCAGAGCCATGAACGACGAAACCCCGTCAAATAAACAAATTACTATCAAGCAGGGCGAGAACTTGATCACAGGTAAGAAAGCCGCAAACGCCTTTGTCGATCACTATGCCAGAGCAAATCACATCGAGGTCCCTGCAGATAAGCATACATACATTAGCGAAGAGCTAAAGGGACACGAAAACATGAATACGGCTCATGAAGAGCACATGATGGCCAAACTAACAATGCGCGAAATGGAAGAGGCTATGAGAACACTAAAGAAAAGGAAATCTCCCGGAAAAGACTGGATAACAAACGAAATGCTGATGGGGCTGGGCCAAACAGCGAAGAAGAAACTGCTATCGGTCCTGAACCAAAGCTGGAAAAGGGGAATTGTACCACAGGCATGGAAAGACGCAATACTGGTACCAGTACCAAAAACAGGAAAGGACAAAACAGATCCAAATGGATACAGGCCCATAAGCCTACTGAGCTGTGTCGGCAAGCTGATGGAACGGATGATAAACACCAGACTGATGTGGCATCTGGAAGAAAAACGAATACTAATTCCACAGCAAGCCGGCTTTAGACAGCACAGATCCACTGAGGACCAGGTCATCCTCATAGCCCAGGAGATAGAAGATGCCTACCAGGCACAGAAACACACAGTAGCTGTTTGGGTGGATCTGGAAAAGGCATTTGACAAAGTCTGGAAAGATGGACTTAAGAGTCAAGCTAAGAAGAAGTGATGTCTGTGGGAAGATGTACAAGTGGATCAACCAATACCTCAAACAAAGAACCGCCAGAGTCCAAGTACAAGGGCAGATGAGCAAAAAGGTCACACTCGAGCAGGGAGTACCCCAAGGGGGAGTATTATCACCCACACTCTTCCTGGTATATATAAACGATATTACAGAGAATATACCAAGAAGAGTCCATAGCTCAATGTTTGCAGACGATCTGGCTATGTGGACCTCTGAAAAGAATCTCACCATAGCAAGAAATCGGATGCAGACGGCCCTAACATCTCTGGAAGAGTGGGCGAACTCATGGCTGGTCAAAATAAACGAGGAGAAAACCACATGCACAATATTCTCGCTTTCATTAAAACCCCAAAGTACCAAATTAAGTCTAAATGGCAAAATCCTGCAGCCAAACGACAACCCAACCTATCTGGGAGTCACATTTGATCGGCGCATGACATGGAAAAGTCAGATCGAGAGAAACCGAATGAAAGCCAGAGAAAGAATGGCAATCATGAGGAAACTTGCTGGCACAAGCTGGGGAGCAGACGTAGGCATACTAAAGAAACTGTACACTGGAAGAGTGAGACCAGTTCTCGAGTATGGCATTGCGGCATGGACAACAGCAGCGAGGGCAAACTTCGATAAAGTTAACAAACTTCAAAACCAAGCCATGAGAATTATAACAGGTGGCATGAAGTCAACACCAATTGTAGAACTTGAAAAGATTACAAAACTGCAATCCATGACCGATAGAAGAGACTGCAGAGCCCAGCTGCAGTCAGAGAAACTCCGAAGACTGACCGACCATCCAATGCACCAGAGACTAAACAATTTGGGAAATGGGAAACTAAAGCGGAGAAACTTTGCAGAAATAGCCAAAGCAAAGATGCACGAAGATCCCATAAACGCACTAAATACACCAAAACCCATCACTACTGTACGAAAACCTACCTGGAGGCAGGATATATTTCCAGAGGTGGTAGAAAATATACCAGGTATTGCAAACAAAAACTGCCAGACTGAAAAAGAAAGGAGAGATACTACCCTAAGCTTAATAACGAAAAGCTACCCAAGCATGGACTGGACCCATGCATACACCGACGGTTCTGTAACAAATACAACACAGAACGGAGTGGCAGGAGCATTCCTGAACCTACCAAATGGCAGAAAAATAACACTGTCATTCGCTACTGGTAAGTACACAAGCAATTTCAGAGCGGAGGCAGAGGCACTGAGGGCAGCAGTGGAAGAAATGGTGACACACAGTGAAAATGAGAGCCATATAGTCCTGCTGACAGATGCTCTCGCCGTAGTCACAGCGCTAAAAAGCCAGAAAAACACTGAGCTTAATGACTTAAGAGCAGCACTCTGCAAACTGTGCCAGCAGTCCGCACCAAAAAGGGTAGTGGTACAGTGGGTTCCGTCACACTGCAACATCCAAGGCAAATAGGAGGCAGACAGACTGGCAAAAGAAGGTGCAAGACTACCACAAACAGATACCAGTATGACGTACGAAGAGTCAGAACGGCTTATCAAAGCCAGATACATGACCAAATGGGAAACCGAAAATACTGGTTACACCAAAAACGATGCCTATTACCAGTTGAACCGAAGAGAGCAGGTCGTTGTCTTCAGACTTCGCACTGGCCACAACAGACTGAGGTACCACCTATTCAACAAATTGAAGATAGGGTGTACCGACGAATGCCCGTGCGGTATCGGTAAAATGACCGCTGAACATCTGCTGCAGAACTGCCCGACATACGAGGATCAGAGAGAGCAGATGTGGCCATTACCAGTGGAACTGCAAGACAAGCTCTATGGCAGTGGCGACAGCCTCAGGATGACCGCCGCTTTTTTCGAAAAAATAATGGTTACTGTCTGACTGCGTACGCAGAAGAAGAAGAAGAAGAAGAAGAATGGCGACACCAACACCAGGTTACGTCATTTTCGAAGACAAGAAACAAATGTAACTTCTCAATTTGATGTTGACGTGCAACAAGCTGATCTTTCTTTGCAAACGGAACCAATAGAATTGCTGGAAACGATCAAAATCAAGGATGTTTCACTTAAATGACTTTTATCAGAAATTTGTCACGAAGGGCAAGTATCAGAAACCTGCAGCTTTTACTCGTGGAGGAGTATGCTCTGTTTGGAAGTACATACTTCTTCTTCTTCTTCTTCTGCGTACACAGTCAGACAGTAACCATTATTTTTTCGAAAAAAGCGGCGGTCATCCTGAGACTCTCGCCACTACCATAGAGCTTGTCTTGCAGTTCCACTGGCAATGGCCACATCTGCTCTCTCTGATCCTCGTATGTCGGGCAGTTCTGCAGCAGATGTTCAGTGGTCATTTTACCAGTACCGCACGGGCATTCGTCGGTACACCCTATCTTCAATTTGTTGAATAGGTGGTACCTCAGTCTGTTGTGGCCAGTGCGAAGTCTGAAGACAACGACCTGCTCTCTTCGGTTCAACTGGTAATAGGCATCGTTTTTGGTGTAACCAGTATGTTCGGTTTCCCATTTGGTCATGTACCTGGCTTTGATAAGCCGTTTTGACTCTTCGTACGTCATACTGGTATCTGTTTGTGGTAGCCTTGCACCTTCTTTTGCCAGTCTGTCTGCCTCCTCGTTGCCTTGGATGTTGCAGTGTGACGGAACCCACTGTACCACTACCCTTTTTGGTGCGGACTGCTGGCACAGTTTGCAGAGTGCTGCTCTTAAGTCATTAAGCTCAGTGTTTTTCTGGCTTTTTAGCGCTGTGACTACGGCGAGAGCATCTGTCAGCAGGACTATATGGCTCTCATTTTCACTGTGTGTTACCATTTCTTCCACTGCCGCCCTCAGTGCCTCTGCCTCCGCTCTGAAATTGCTTGTGTACTTACCAGTAGCGAACGACAGTGTTATTTTTCTGCCATTTGGTAGGTTCAGGAATGCTCCTGCCCCTCCGTTCTGTGTAGTGTTTGTTACAGAACCGTCGGTGTATGCATGGGTCCAGTCCATGCTTGGGTAGCTTTTCGTTATGAAGCTTAGGGTAGTGTCTCTCCTTTCTTTTTCAGTCTGGCAGTTTTTGTTTGCAATACCTGGTATATTTTCTACCACCTCTGGAAATATATCCTGCCTCCAAGTAGGTTTTCGTACAGTAGTGATGGGTTTTGGTGTTGTTAGTGCGTTTATGGGATCTTCGTGCATCTTTGCTTTGGCTATTTCTGCAAAGTTTCTCCGCTTTAGTTTCCCAGTTCCCAAATTGTTTAGTCTCTTGTACATTGGGTGGTCCGTCAGTCTTCGGAGTTTCTCTGACTGCAGCTGGGCTCTGCAGTCTCTTCTATCGGTCATGGATTGCAGTCTTGTAATCTTTTCAAGTTCTACAATTGGCGTTGACTTCATGCCACCTGTTATAATTCTCATGGCTTGGTTTTGAAGTTTGTTAACTTTATCGAAGTTCGCCTTCGCTGCTGTTGTCCATGCCGCAATGCCATACTCGAGAACTGGTCTCACTCTTCCAGTGTACAGTTTCTTCAGTATGCCTTCGTCTGCTCCCCAGCTTGTGCCAGCAAGTTTCCTCATGATCGCCATTCTTTCTCTGGCTTTCATTCGGTTTCTCTCAATCTGACTTTTCCATGTCATGCGCCGATCAAATGTGACTCCCAGATAGGTTGGGTTGTCGTTTGGCTGCAGGATTTTGCCATTTAGACTTAATTTGGTACTTTGGGGTTTTAATGAGAGCGAGAATATTGTGCACGTGGTTTTCTCCTCGTTTATTTTGACCAGCCATGAGTTCGCCCACTTTTCCAGCGATGTTAGGGCCGTCTGCATCCGATTTCTTGCTATGGTGAGATTCTTTTCAGAGGTCCACATAGCCAGATCGTCTGCAAACATTGAGCTATGGACTCTTCTTGGTATATTCTCTGTAATATCGTTTATATATACCAGGAAGAGTGTGGGTGACAATACTCCCCCTTGGGGTACTCCCTGCTCGAGTGTCACCTTTTTGCTCATCTGCCCTTGTACTTGGACTCTGGCCGTTCTTTGTTTGAGGTAGTGGTTGATCCACTTGTACATCTTCCCACAGACATCACTTCTTCTTAGCTTGACTCTAAGTCCATCCTTCCAGACTTTGTCAAATGCCTTTTCCAGATCCACCCAAACAGCTACTGTGTGTTTCGGAAGTACATACAATTGAGAGCAATTTGTTTCGGTCCATGAGCCATTAAAATTACTTTTATCAGTTATTGTACCATCACATTTAGCTTAATTAAATCCTTCATTCAGTCCGTGGTTCGTTAAAATTACCTTAATTCAGTCTTTGGGCCATCAAAATTACCTCCATTCACTCCTTCGACCATAAAAATTACCTTCATTCAGTCCTTGTACCATCAAATGCATTTCCATTCACTATTTGGGCACATTCAATCCTTGGGCTATCAAAATTATTTACATTCAATCCTTGGACCTTTGCTTTGCAACCATAGAAAGTGCCGTCACCCATCCTCTTGTACTATCTAAGTGGTATTTATTCGGCCCTTTAAGTATTAGATCCATAAGCCATACTTTATAATATCAATCTCTGCTCTATAATAGCCTGTGTTTAATTGTTTCCATTGTTTACTTCATCGTCACAGTATGGCATGAGGCCAGTTTTATGGGCAGCCTGGTTTGGACACGTCACCGTACTTAAAGTATTAATCAACACTGGTGCTAATACCAGAGCTACCAACAAGGTAATCATGTTTCTATTACCGTCATGTTTTAGATTTATTCATCATCATCATATAGCATGTTCTTTGGAGAACGTCCATCTCATCACAGCCTATCTGTGAAAGTCCCTGTCATCCGCCTCAGTCTTCCCCCCTGCTCCGTGGACAACGTTATCTTCCCGTCTTGTATCCTTCGTCGTCTTTGTCAGCCCGTGCCTCATCTTCCATGAACTCTGCCTTCCAGAACTGTTCTTACCAGTCCATTATGCCATTTAATGTGGCGGTAAAATTACAGTTTTCGAAACATAACAAGCTAGTTGTTGTCTACGTTTAGGCATTCCAGGATAGCTATATTTTGTTCTTTCTTTATGCAAGTAATTTTCAGGAATATTATGTAACACTTGGCCTTGCACGCTTTTATCTTTTTTCTTAATGCATGTGTGATAGTCCATGTCTCACAACCATATGTTAACACGGGAATAATGCATGTTCTCAGGATTGTTAGTTTCATTTGTTTATTTGTTTGGTTTGTGCTATGAATGCTTCATACTTCTTAGATTTGGCATTGAAATAGTAAATTGCCTCATTACTTCCTTTGTACAGTCTTCACTGGTGCATAATACAGAGTCTAGGTATTTAGTTTTATTATTTGCTGTTGTTACTATCTTGTATATGTTTATACAAATCTGCGAACATGTAACATGTGAGGATCGCTACTTTTCTGTGAAGATTTCTACAAGTACTTACACAAGAACGTCTTAGTGACCAGAGCCATTAAAGTGGATAGTAGCAGAGGTAAAAAAATCTCAGAGAGATCTGATAGAAGTGTTGGCAAACACGTCCACAAAGAATATTTCCAATTTTACTTGCCACAGGGCAGCAGTTGCATTTGATAGAGGAGATAACTTTGTCAAACTAACATGTAAAGCCATTATGAATAATAAATGTGGCTTTTAGGGATTGTACGTTACGTGTGTGAACCATGTCATCACATAAAGCTTCGAATCATCTAATTGGAAGTGTACCAGTGTGGCTACTGGAGTTAGTATGCAAGCGACGTCTTGTCCGATCAATAGGTCACTAAAGATGTACCCTATAAAGATCACGAGTTACTGGCTCGGACTGGGGCCGAGAAAAATGTTGAAATAAAAGTTATATGAACTAACTATGTGGGTGGAAAGTCGAGACAATTTGAACTCTGTCGCATTTTTGGCAAGAGTACCAGCATCTTTTGTGTGCGATACTGGTCGTTGCTGGTACTTTTGATAAGCTCTTCACTTTTGGCGACGCTCCTTTGATAGCTGATTGCAGTAGTTTTTCTTATATTCTGAAGAAGGTTTACCAGCATCCTCCTGACTGTAGTACAATGCGAAGCTTCTCAGTGCCGATCATCGCCTCGCTGTTTATCATGATGTAACAGTGCGTGTTTCAGGATCACGTCGGGGACAGGAAACGATGCTGTGATCAATATATGTCGCCTAACCCTGAGAAAGTGGAAGAATATTCTTGGAATATAGCCAACCATATATCGTCCAATCACAATGGACGAAGTCTGAGAAAGAAGGCCAAAGATTCCCAACATTGCATGGGGATGGAGAAAGTTGTAAAAGAGATTAAGTTTATTGCAAATTGAGATCCTGAGATCACATGGAGCGAGTCTGAGAGAAAAGTTATGACATTTTTAGTAGAAGAGATTAATATGTCAAAGTGGAATAGGATAACCGGATTAGATTTACTGATGACAGCGATACACCTGGACAAGTCAGCTTCAGGCTTCTCAGTACCATTATCGATGTTACATCGATACAGACTGGAAAAGGGTCATGGTACTTCTTCCATATCTGGGATTCATGGTAGCCCATAGAGAAACAAGAATAACTGACACCCATTTCACTGCATAAAGTCACGACACTGGTCAGAATTTTAACAAACCGGCTATTTAATTCCAAAGAATTAAAATATAGCTCAAATTCAGCGAGATTGGTGAGATGTGATATTTCAAAAAAGTAGTGCAAGTTTTTCTATCTAGGAATAACTCATGGAAAGAACTCATGTAATTGATAAACTGTTTATTCCATTTATTTAACGTTTATTCTGTGGGGAAAGTCTGTTAAGTGCCGGAAATAGTATGTGGATAATGACGTCACTCTCAAACGTGACTACTGGATAGCTTGAAGTATTTAATCAAGCTAATGTACTTAATGATTGCGCAAACAGTTTTAATTCAGGTCAGCACGCGCAAAATTGTTTCTCTTACTGCTAAATCATTCAACAGTTGTTTTTTTTTTGTAAAGCCAAGGTAGTCAATGGAGCAGGCACTGCCATCGGAGATGGAGTGTTAGATACTTTCTCGTGCACAGTATTTACTTTTTGATTACATGTGAGCTGTCCTCTTTTTCTAAGTTTTACAGCATGCAAACCATTTGCAACTGAGCAGACATGAGCTTGTTGCGACCGTTGCGCAATCAGTACTTTTGCTGAATGACATAGCGCTCTAACCTTTTTGCCACTCGGTGGTCCATTGACTAGTATATATTTATTTAGCTTACTGATGAGACAGGAGTTTCATGTTCTGTCTTCAAATTACTTACCGAGGCTAAAGAGATTAGTATTACTGTGACCTTCAATACATATAGTGAAAGACGACTGCAGAGAGCTGCGATTGGAGCTAGTAACCTCTTCATGTTAAAAAAAACATTGATATTATAATTATCATCGCAAAAGCTAGGATACATACGTGCGCAACTGGACGAAATCTGGAGGAAATATCCCTGCTTCACAGTGGAGCCGAAGTGAAATAATGACTGCCATTGAAAGTATTTATATGTGACGACATGTATGAGGGAGTTCCAACATTTTGCGACAAAGTGTGATGAGGGGGAGCGCAGGTTGAATAAATATGGCGTAACACAAGTAATTTTATTATCGTCTTTTATTTCAAATGTATTCTACCACATTATTTAATTTCGTATCTACTATTTACTTCTACTATTTACTATTTACCGCTTGTGAAAAAAAGTAAGATGGCCGCGCATTAATGGCTGCGCTTTCGACTCGCTCCAGTATTTGTGTCAAGTTTCGTGGTCCTTGTTCGGTTTATATATATATATATATTATATCAGGGACTTTATTCTGTGGAAATGATGTCCATCGGTTATCCTGTTTGTTATGCTCCATTTCGCTGCATTTCAAGCCTGGCTCAAGCCGTGGGAGACCAGTCTATGACGGAGTTCAACGTTCCGCTTAACTACACACCAGAATTCAGTCCAGGTTATCACTACTCGAGGACACTTCTGCTGGATCTGAAGCCGACTTCCTCCTGCCCGCCGATCCCTCCACCGGATGTTACACGATACCTCTCGCAACCTCATACTCTCAGCACATCAAGGGTCGCGCTGACCAAAATGTGGACACAATAAGTAGCCTCGGCGGTGGGACACGGAAAAACAGGGATTTTGACACGGACAGACACAGAAATCTTGACACAGATATTGGTTTAATACACTGCTCAAGGCCCCCATCCCAAGACAGCGGAGTACACTGTTCCAGCTGGGGAATCTGTAGGGATTTCGGTCGACACACCACACATTAACACAGCCTCAGTAGTTGGACATGGTAGTAGTCGATCGACGCAACGGCCTTTGACGCCTACGTGAACATTATTATTATTATTATTATTACACAGCAGAAATTTGTGGGTTGATTTTTTTTGGTTTCGGTGATCCAGGATGTTTCCATTGCATGCTATCAGTTTTGCTACTTGGCTTAAAGTGGTGGCACCACGATTCATCACCTGCCACTATGCGCAAAAGAAACTAATCAGCCTCCTCTTCGTTACACAGCAAGTGGTTCAAACTCCATCATATGCGTTTTTCTTTATGGCGGTTGGTCTGCAACCGAGGTTCCCATTGTGAACACACCTTCCGATACTTTAGTTTCTTGCTAACCCCCATTTGAACTGTTCCTAGCGACAAAGCGAATTCCTCTGCTAGTGAACGTAAGCTCCGGCGATGATCCACCCAAATTGCTGCATCAATTTTAGCGATGGCATCTTCAGACGCAACAATTTGCGCCTGACCTGGTCTCGGAAGATCTTTCGTTAACTCGCGTCCTTCTTTAAACATCTTTGTCCAGTTCTTCACTGTTGTCTTCGACACACTTTTGTCACTATACACTGCCTGCATTTTGCGATGAATGTCAACTGGTCGACATCCTTCAGCTGTTAGAAACCAAATCACCGCTCGCTGTTCAACTCTGGACGGATTCTGTATCAAACCCGACAGTTTTTCAACGGTCTGCTGAGGAAACTATGAGTTGGAGGATAATGAAATTTAGCAAACTTGACGGTAGGTATGTGCTGTTTGCACCGTAAGTGAAGTTATCATGTGCATCGTACGTATGTTCACGTTGTGCAGTTCGGTCCGGTTTTAATTGGAACACGCCTCGTGTATATTTATATATAATAATAATAAAAATAATAATAATAAAAATAATGATCTCTGTCCACATCATTGTCAGTAATGAAAGGTCGAAAACTGACGTAGTTTAGGAATGTAGCGAGACATGACTGCATCTCAAAAATAATATTGCAGGGAACAATTGAAGGCGGAAGTCAGCGAGGAGGACAAAGAAAGTCATAGGTTGATAACTTCAAAGAGTGGACAGGACATGATTGGTCCAGGTTGGTTCGCCGGGATGAGGATAAAAAACTATGGACGACTTTTTGTGTTGATGTTTCCACCATGGCGCCCCTGCGACCGTAACGGGTTAAACCTTTATTGATTGATGAAAACCGCCGACATCATAAATTAAAATATCATATTTGTGTTTATGGACTTGTGTGTGACTGCTCAATCCGATGCGAGTAAGAAAAGTTCGGTCACACGACTGGCACGCGTTATCTGCAGGTAGTATTTAACTGAACTTAACGTCTTTATACTGGTTTTGAAGACTGCGGAGTCTATAGGCAACCAGTTTCTCGTTACAGTCGTCTAGTCTCGTCACAAAGTGACCAACGGATGATTGGGATGGCCTCCCGAAGTCGCCCCCATGCGATCATGGTGTAAGGGAGGGGTCTGGGCTGTTGGTCCTGGGGTTGGCATAGGTCATCTCTTACCTGATCAGCTGGCCAGACTTGAGTAGCGTCGTTGGTTTCACCACTTTTGTCCGTTTCACCACTTTTGTCCTTTTCACCACTTTTGTCCGTTTCACCACTTTTGTCCGGCTCCTGCACCGCTCTCCATACTGCGCCATCCACCCCCTACTAGTAATTTGGTTGGTACAGGCGCACTGTTGATGAGTCTGGAACATAGAATTCTTCATGAAATTCCCTTAACATGTGATGTGTATAAAACAAATTACTAGTAACGTTGACGACTAAGCGAGTAAATTTCCTCTTCGCTATGTATACATTTGTGTGTACTCGTATGTGTATATAATAAATATAAACATTTATCATTTTTATTTCTATTTTCAAAAAGAAAAACATTTGTTTGAAAGCATTCGTTTCTTATTGCTATCACAGCAAGGTATGGGCATGTTGCATTGTGCTGCAGAAAACAATCACGCCGCTGTCATTTCTTTTATATTTGAATCCTTGGAACACTACGACGTCAATTACAAGGATAAGGTATAAATCCATGTTTGTTTGTCGGTACATTTGTTAGTTATCTATGCATTCCAATTACTCAATTCTTTTCCTTTGGTTTTAAAATGCAGTTTTACTTGAGAGCAATTACAGACGTGGAGATGTGGAAGAGTCTTGGCAGCTCTGGCTTGCTGGCCCTGGCGCCAGCAGTCAGCTAAGGGTTGCTGGCCGCTGCAGCTCATGAACTGCTCAGCTCTGATTCCCTGGCCCTGGCGCCAGCAGTCAGCTAAGGGTTGCTGACCCTGACACTAGCAGTCAGCTCTGGTTCACATGCCCTGGCGCCAGCAATCAGCTAAGGGTTGCTGACCGCTGCAGCTCATGGACTGCTCAACACCTTGACCTCAGAAAGACGATATCAAAGAGTAGAGGCATCAATCTGAACTATAAGTCTCATGTAAACCCCCTCCCCGACCCCAACCCCACACTATGATGATAGGATCAATGGCCATACAGTACTATTCCCTGCGACTCCACTTCCATCTCCTAGTTCGTTCATATGTGCATTCTGAACTGTTGCCTGTGTATCCTCCAAACGTTCTTCTCGAACCTTTCTCTTCCCTTGAGCAGCATGTAGTCATCGCCACAACGGTTACTTACAGGAAGCCTGTGTCGAAACAGTCTGTGCGTACCTACAGTGGTGGCTGCTGTTTCAATTTTTGTTACAAGATATAGGCAGCTTCACGCACAATTCTCTGGGTGTCAGCTTTAACGACACGTTTAGAAGGCTCGTACAGCCCTACTCATTTCATCCATGGCTCCACACGTTTAGGACAGAGTTCTTTTGTAATATATATTTTCCATTTGCTATTTGACTGTCCATTTTCGTTTCTGTGCAAGCTTCTTTTTATTACCTCGCAGATTTGACTGTTTTAACCTCAATGAATATAAAATTAATATTCCCATTCCCATATTTGTTAAGTTTCTCTGGTAGCTTTTGTTTTCTTTTATCTCCTACAGTCTTTCATTTTTCTAACCTTTTCTAGCCATTCATGTTTGTTGTTCATTTCAGGAATCTTGTCCATACATTTATGTAATCATTTCCTGATACATTTTATTGGTTTCTTTGTTTTGTAGTTACCATATTCTTGTTTTGTGCATCAGCGCTAGTCGCTGGTAACACGGCGGCCTTAGAACGTGACCTGATCTCGACAAGTTCAAGGTTAACCCACCTGTTGATCGAAGCGGCTCGTGCTTAGTTGACTTAATCACGTTTCTTTTATAGCCGGCTATAGTTGCTATTCGTACATGGAGATACGTACTTGAGAAGGTGGACATGGCAGTAGTGGCTATTCCTACATTGATTTCCGTACTTGAGAAGGTGGACATGGCTGTAGTGGCTTTTCCTACATTGATTTCCGTACTTGAGAAGGTGGACATGGCTGTAGTGGCTATTCCTACATTGATTTCCGTACTTGAGAAGGTGGACAAGACTGTAGTGGCTATTGTTACATTGAGGTACATACTACGGAAGGTGGGCATGGCTGCAGTGCAATGCGAGGCTCTTCAGTATGCAAGCTTAAGTATGGAAATTACAGTGTTGGTCTATACCTTGTTGACCAGACTATTGTGGTACAGCCTGAATTACAGTATTGATCTCTACCTTGTTTACCAGACTACTGTGGCACAGCCTGATTACAGAAGCACAAACGAAGACGT
Source organism: Ariolimax columbianus (assembly GCA_036924085.1). Lineage (NCBI taxonomy): Eukaryota > Metazoa > Mollusca > Gastropoda > Stylommatophora > Arionidae > Ariolimax > Ariolimax columbianus. Next base: position 50,721,685 of record JAVGWX010000003.1, read on the forward strand.
CCGGGGTAACCTTGATCAATATGCTTCCCCTGACCTTGATTACTCTTTGCTCTCTACCCCGACTGTAAAAATGTGCAGGCGACAAAGCTGTTTCTCATGGAGGAGATATGAAAGAAATGTGAGGTTTAACTGTAACAGTTTTATAAGCATGTTGAGATAGTCTGATAAAGAGGGTTATGTATATAGCTAGTAACCTCATCAAGTGAAACAAATTGCTACAGAATCCACAAAGCAAAGATTACATAAAATATCTGCCACAAAATAAACAAGTTTCCTACAATGGGGCGACTGCAGGAAGGAGGGAAGTTCTGTATTTCGTAAGGTACAAAAACGGGATTAAGAAAAAGATGATGAAGAGGAACCAGGAAAAGTAGTGAGGCCGTAAGCGAAGAAGAAACAATTGAAGAAAAAATAGAACAAGAAGAACAAGACGAACAAGAAAAAGAAGATGATACCGTTCTTCTTAAGAGAAAGCTAGACAGCAAGGAAGACAATCAGAAATCCCACATAAAACAGCTGTCCCTAGTACAATTAGACGTTGAACTCTCCATTACGACCGACTGCCTCTTTTGTAAGTCTCTTGATAATTTAGATCACAACAAACTCAATATTTACTTTTAAGATCCACCAAAATGGATCTCTGTTCTCGCTTCTATCGAAATTAAATCTGATACAAGAATACTTGGAATCCTGGTATTCAAACAGCCATCTTAATATATGTTGCCAGGTAACCTAAGGTTTCGGCTATACGTAGTAGGTATTTTAAAACTTCCTGCGGCATACTAGGCTTGGGGAAAGTACAAATAATTAGGGAATATTTTTAACTTGAATTCTTGAATATTGTCCGGACAGCGGCCGCTTTACGCCTACTCATTTCGATTTTTAACTGCCAGGGAATTTTTTACGACACCGTACACGCGAGTCCGATCTCACTACCCAGATATCAGTAGAATTTTTACCAGAATATCCACGTGAAAAAAAATTCCGTTTTCCACCGTGAATCGAACCCGCGACCTCCTGCACCCGAGACAGACCTTACCCGGAGACGACTGAGGCTCCCCCCCCCCCCACCCCCCACCCCCACTCCCCACCCACCCACCCCCCTATTAAATCTGAATATTTGAACAATACAGTAACACTGTAAACATGCATTCACTGTATTTGACAGAATGAAAGAACTCCACTTCATTCAGCAGCAGAAGGTGGACACGTGGAGGCGGTCAACAGACTTCTAGAAGCCAAGGTGGATCTACACAAAAAGGACAAGGTGAGAACAATCTAGAAGCATGCAGTTGTGTGGTTATTATTCTGGTCTATTAGTCTGGAGACGTGGGATTGAAGCCTGGTAACGCCTATATTTTGTTTCTTCTTCTTCTTCTTCTTCTTCTTCATTTTGTTCGTTCTCAATCTTCCACTACCAAGCCTTGAAAAGGGCTTTTCAAGACGCAGGATATAGTAAAGAGAACGGAATGCATTGTGTAGTAGTTTACAGCTTCATTGCGATATTTGTACCTTTCGGTCCGACACATCTGACTTCAGTAGGCATTTTTTGAGTACCCAGTTGCCTTCCCTCTTTGATCCCTTCTCCTTATACAATCTGCCCTATTGCAGTCTGTTATCCAAGATCACAACGTGGATGTGTAGAAGGGTCTTGACAGCTCTGGTTCGCTGGCCTGGACGCTAGCAGTCAGATATAGGTCGCTGATCGCTCAGCGCACGCACTGCTCAGCGTCTTGATCTCATCTGTTGTTTAAATCCAGGGTGAAATCTGTCAATTGTATGAACATTCCATCTACCAAACCTGGCAGTTTTCCTAAATGCCAGTTACCTTGTTTCTATATCTGCATCACGCCATTAGCCCGCTGAACATAGTACATGTTTCTGTCTTCGATGATTCAGTTGTATATTTATTTTTAGTTGACATCCATATTTGTTGGAAGATTCTGTGGCTTATAATTTAAACATATAATGAGGTAGCCGGCCTCAAACCCAACCCTCTATAGTCGTTTCTTACGATATGCTTGACATGTTTACAGTGTTACTATTATGTGACCCTTTTCGGGCCCCCGCAACACTTGGATAACATCCTACTTGCATGCTGTACAATGTGACTAAAGTCCGTTTTTAATTCATAAACAATGTCCAAAGCAATTTTCTATTAAAATGCATGCCAGATCCAAATGAGTTTACGTATGCAACCTTAGATTATCCATGACGTTAAGTAAATATTGTTTTCTAAGAAATTGGATGTATTTTGAAAAATGTATTCATTAGGCTATATTAAAAACAATCTCACCGAATTAGATATAATTTTTTAATGTATTAGGTATTCAGTCGTGCTGTTCTTAAAATAGATGTTTTGACATTCAAATACATTTAGTTAAAAACAAATTCTTGCTTATCATGTGCCGCAATTAGACATTTTGTAGAATGCGGAAAACAATCAAGGTCATTCACGCGAAACTGTCGTTCAGTTACAGGTGTATCCGGATATCATAGTTTGTGGGGTCGTTATTGTGACGTATGGTTGCTTTTTCAAAAGATACATTCAAACAATTTCAAAATGAGTTTGAACTGAACATTTATTACTATGCAGAAGGTTACTGTTTTACTATAAAAGTTTTTCCGCAGGGAATCTAAGATGGGTCATTTATATTGCTATATTCATGACCCAGAGAAACGAACGCAATTGCCGCTTGGTCAGGATAGATCATCTTTTAACTGTTGGATTAGACAGGACATAGTGCACTCATTTCAAGCAAGGTAGGAAACGAGACATTTGACGATTTCGACAGAGATGTCATAAAACTGTTGAAGAAAAATCAATTGTTTACTCTCCGGAAACTAAAAATAACATTGCAATCCGACTGCAGTTTTGAAGTTTCCAAAAGTACTATTTGAAAAATTGTAAGAGCCACCGGTTTTACATTCATAAAAACTTCAGGCGGCAGGAAAATAATATGCGAAAAGCCACATTTGATTGCTGCCCGAAGCAAATACTTGAGACAGGTACGTGAATGGCGTAGGCAAGGCTATAATATTGTATACTTGGACCAATCCTGGGTCAATGCTCACAACACTTATGATTAGGAATGGCAATCAGTTGACGGTGAACAAAAAAGACAAATTCCAAGCAGCAAAGGGCAGCCCATTATACCAACGTGAACCAGAAGCAATGAAAACGGACTTGTCCGTGATGCTGAACTTATTATCAAAATAGAAAATAATGACGATAGAGACTACCAAACTGAAATGAATGGACAAATTGGCAGGTACTGGAGACGAATGATCTGCTTCCAATTCTGGATAGACCGCCATGCCTAGTAATGGATAATGCATCCTATCACAATGCAGTATCAGAGGAAGACAAAGAACCAACTGCATCAAATATAAAAGCTCAAATTAGAACATGGCTAGCTAAGGAAAAAGTGAATTTCGACGACACGTACTTGAAGCCAGAGTTGTTGTAGCTTGTGAGGAAGACAAAATAGACAAAGGTGTATCATATTGACAAAATCATTGAAGAGTACGGTCACACTTCTCTGCGACTAACTGCATATCATGGACATCTAAACCCATTGGAGCTTGTGTGGGCTAAAGTCAAAGGACAAGCTATCGAACAGAACAGAATATTTAAAATGTGTGATGTTGAAGTGCTGACATGTGGGTACCTTTCAAAAATAGACATTCAGTTCTGGAAGAAGTATGTTGAACATCTGCTCCGGAAAGAAGTACAGTACTGGAAACGAGATGGATTACAATTTGTCCAGCGAGAAACAATTATCAATCTCTTTGAATCGACAGATTCGGATGATTAATATCATCTTTTGTAGACATACTGATTAGCAGACTTGGATGAATTAGAGTATGTTTATCAAAACAATTAGGTGTACATACAATGGCAACAAATTCATTTCAATATTCCTATGCTTGACACAATATAAAATTAACTGCACAGTTGATACAACCTTGGGGGTCTAATGGTGACCTAAGGGCTGTACTAACTGTTGCCATTTTCACGATTGTACATAAAGGGCAACACAAACAATCAATTGATCTATCAAGACATTAAGGAGTTACGCCTATGAACAAAATGTGACGAGAAATTAAGCTGGGTACTGTACAATCTTAAATTTAATGCCATTTCTTTTCAATGGTTCTAAAAGATCAAAAGAATTTGCCGATGTGCAAATGTCTTAATATCTATGGACTAAAAAATATAGATTTTTTAGCGCCATGGATATTCTTAGGCGGCATGCGAAAAATCATTTGGATCGGACATACAGTGCTCTGACAGCATACGAAGAAGAAGAAGAAGAAGAAGGAGAAGAAGGAGAAGAAGGACATGCAGTTTAGTAGAACATCGTTTCGAACCATGTTCGGGAAATAAAAGAGTGACTACGTAGTTGTTAAAGGGGCTGGTCAAGGCCTACTTCAGATAGGCTGTCTAACACCGGAGAAACCCCTCGAAACGTCACATTTTACCGTCGACTAAATGACGGAACTCATATTTTTGCCAAGATTGATATTAAATCCATGCTTCACACAGAGAAATAAAACAATTTCGGGTACAAAACACAACAAATCACTATTGAGAGTGACCCTTTCACAGAATCCTGCCTTGAAATCAACTGTATATCCATCTTTGTTCTTCGAACATGCTATTAATCTGGGGTAGTTGTCTCGCCGCAGCGACTCAATTTCAACCAGTGTTCGTAAAGCGATCTCAGTCCCGCCAGGCGGAGCGATAGCGCGGGCTTGCGGAAAACGCTCGCCTGCCTTTCCCCGTAGTGCGAATTGGGTGCGGTTTGTGGCAGTGGCTCCTCCACCGAGGTGCCCTAGTCTGGTCCGTATCAGGAAACGTGGTCCGTCCGTGGTGATTTCTCTAAGGCTTATAGCAGAGCTCGACAGTACGTCTCGCTGGTGGTCCGACTCTCGCAAAGAGCTTGTGACCGGCAAATGGAAAGCAGGAATCGTTGCCTCGAGGCCCTGCGTTCTCTCTCTCCCTACGGAGAAGGGGAGAAGGGCAGGCCAAATGGTGTCTCTAGTCCCAGTGAAATTCGTCGCCGAGGTCGTTGGGATCCGTTCTGCACAGAGCGCTGCCATCCCTCCTCGAGCGAGCCCGGTCGGTCGGTCGTCTGGTGCGTGTGGGAGGCCCCTGTCAGGCGGTCCTAGGTCGACGGAGTGAGGGACGGGTGGAACAACCGTTCGTCCGTCCCGTCAGTCGGTCCCTGCGGCCGTCCCAGTGAGGCTTTTTACACACCCTTCCTCCGCCGACCGGTGTGCGCAGTACGTACGTCTCCGACAGATATCTGGTTGATCCTGCCAGTAGTCATATGCTTGTCTCAAAGATTAAGCCATGCATGTCTAAGTTCACACTGTCTCACGGTGAAACCGCGAATGGCTCATTAAATCAGTCGAGGTTCCTTAGATGACACGATCCTACTTGGATAACTGTGGCAATTCTAGAGCTAATACATGCTTACCAAGCTCCGACCCTCGCGGAAAGAGCGCTTTTATTAGTTCAAAACCAATCGTCGTTTCCCCTCGCGGGGTTGCGGCGTCCCCACTGGTGACTCTGGATAACTTTGTGCTGATCGCATGGCCTCATGTGCCGGCGACGCATCTTTCAAATGTCTGCCCTATCAAATGTCGATGGTACGTGACATGCCTACCATGTTTGTAACGGGTAACGGGGAATCAGGGTTCGATTCCGGAGAGGGAGCATGAGAAACGGCTACCACATCCAAGGAAGGCAGCAGGCGCGCAACTTACCCACTCCCGGCACGGGGAGGTAGTGACGAAAAATAACAATACGGGACTCTTTCGAGGCCCCGTAATTGGAATGAGTACACTTTAAACCCTTTAACGAGGATCTATTGGAGGGCAAGTCTGGTGCCAGCAGCCGCGGTAATTCCAGCTCCAATAGCGTATATTAAAGTTGTTGCAGTTAAAAAGCTCGTAGTTGGATCTCAGGCGCAGGCGGGCGGTCCGGCTCGCGCCGGTTCACTGCCCGTTGTCTCCTGCCCTACCGTCTGCCGGCTCTCTCCCACGGGTGCTCTTCGCTGAGCGTCCTGGGTGGCCGGCGCGTTTACTTTGAAAAAATTAGAGTGTTCAAAGCAGGCCTCGGCTGCCTGAATAATGGTGCATGGAATAATGGAATAGGACCTCGGTTCTATTTTGTTGGTTTTCGGAACTGGAGGTAATGATTAACAGGGACAAACGGGGGCATTCGTATTGCGGCGTTAGAGGTGAAATTCTTGGATCGCCGCAAGACGAGCTACTGCGAAAGCATTTGTCAAGAATGTTTTCATTAATCAAGAACGAAAGTCAGAGGCGCGAAGACGATCAGATACCGTCGTAGTTCTGACCATAAACGATGCCGACTAGCGATCCGCAGGAGTTGCTTCGATGACTCTGCGGGCAGCTTCCGGGAAACCAAAGTGTTTGGGTTCCGGGGGAAGTATGGTTGCAAAGCTGAAACTTAAAGGAATTGACGGAAGGGCACCACCAGGAGTGGAGCCTGCGGCTTAATTTGACTCAACACGGCCAACACTGAAATGAGTGACATGCCGAGACCATTCCTCTGGGGTCTAATATGGAACTGGTGCTGGACTTAGACCCCCAGAACTCTGGGGTTATGCCCCTGTGGCTCGGTTCTGTCTGCATCCAGTGTGTGATAAAGGAATTGACGGAAGAGCACTATCAGGAGTGGAGCCTGAGACCTAAGTTAACTTACCACGCCAGTGCTGCAGAATGACTATCAAAAAGTACACCTTCGCGGGGTCTAATAGAGAACATGTGCTGGAATTAGACCCTCGAAAATTTTGGGGCTACCCTCTAAGAAACTTGATTGTCTCGCTAAGGGAATTGACGGAAGGGCACCACCAGGTGTGGAATCTGCGGCTTAATTTGACTGAACACGCCAATACTGTAGAACAACTGACAAATCGAGAGCACTGCCGTTTGGGTCTAATAATGAACGTACGCTGGTATTAGACTCACGGATGACAAGTCAGCTCTCAAACACTCAAATGAAAGAACGCTACGAAAATCGTGTTTTAACTCTGCAGAAACCGCAGATTTCAAATACCTGGTCATTGACAAACAAAAGCCCTCAATAAGTTCGTCTGACCAAATAGTGAACGGGTGCTGGAAATAGATCATCTGAAGACAGGTCAGTTTTACCCTACAAATGACTGGGCGTTGCTACGGAAAACCAGCTCAAATCGAGAGGAGCCGCAGACACTTTGGTTCACGTACCAGGCTGATAAGCCAAGGGCGCGAGGCTACCATGTGGGGGATTGCGACCGAACCCTTGTAAGCCGCAATCCCGCCCAAAATCTCAGCACCACTGCAATGGGGGGCTCCTACATGCTCGGGACCTGGGGCTTGCGCCCCAGCCCTATCAGGTAGAGCCACAGTAAGAGGTCCTTGCCGCCCGCAAGTCAAAGTGGGCGGACAACTGCTTGATACTCACCCTATACGGCGATGGGGTGCGAAAAAACACCAACCAAAGACTTAGTACCTGGTCGGGGTGTCGAAAACAGTAGAGCAGCCACCTCACTGTGAACTGTCAAGACTCAACCACCGACCATGAGAGTTGTCCGCACACCAGGCGAACAACATCTCGGTGACATTACCAGGCTTGTCCTCTGGCTGAATGCACTCCGGCTACGATATCTACCTCTGTACGTTATCAGCCATATAACTATCATACTGGACGCAGAAGAGATGCAGACCAGCGGACATTGCACACCTGCCCCACTGTGTCAACACCCCAGGTGGCGGGGAATGCTAGGCGTACCATCCCTGCATAGAAGCCAAGAAAATAAAGGGAAAAAGAGATACCCCACTCAAATGCAAATGCTACGTTTCTGGCAGGACGTGACGATCCTGGGATACAGACACACTGGACTGCCTCTCTTCCGGGTAAACCAGTCCATCTCATATATCATCATCATTGCACCCTATAGACACGAGTAGTGAAGACTCGATAGTCTGGTAAGACAACTTCCATAGGAGAGAAAACTCTGATCGTAAACAACTGCTGCCTTGCAGATAGGCTGGGGACAGCCAAAGGCTAAGGAGGGCATCCCTACAGAAACGCCTGTTGAAATCGGATGCACGGGGCCGCAAGCCTAACAAAACAGTGCAACGTAAATCACAGTATGATGGCAGTACAACCTATTCGAAAAACGTATGGCGCTCATCCTGAGGAGACCCGCCAGGCAGCGATAGCGCCGGGCCTCACGCCTCGAAGGGGCCCACCCTTGACTACTGGTGGTCACCCACCCATGTGTCGTGGAGTCAAGGCACATGGCTATGGGGTAACGTCTATTGGCCAAAACTTCAAGACCCTCAGAATATTACAGTGGAATGCGGAGGGAGTCATTAACAAAAAACTTTCCCTAACACACCACCTGCATGAAGGTAAGATTGACGTGGCATGTATCCAGGAAACGCACCTCAACAGTATCCATAAATTCTCAATCAGAGGATACCAGACCTTCCGTCTAGATAGAGAAGGCCACAAAGGAGGGGTCCTGATACTGACCAGAAACAGCATACCGAGTAGCGCGGTACCTGTCAATCACACCGGACAAGCAGAAATTGTAGGAGTTGACATAATGGCTCAAGAGACGAAGCTCCGCATTTTCAATCTGTACGGACCACCAAACAGAGACCTATCGCTCTCGAGTATGGAGGTCAGAGACTCCAACTGCATAGTAGTTGGAGATTTCAACAGCCACTCAGAGAGATGGGGCTACTCTGACACAGACAGCAGAGGTGACGAAGTGGAAGATTGGGAGATAGATGCAAATCTCTCCCTAATCAATAGGCCGGAGGATAGCCCTAGCTTCTATTCAAGAACATGGCATACCACCTCGACTCCAGATTTGGCCTTCTCCACACAGGACATACACTATAAAATAGACCGCCAGGTGCTAAACCAACTGGCAGGTAGCGACCACAGGCCGATCAGGCTAACCATTGACATGGAAGTAGGCCCACAGGAAACAAAACCGCTCCCACGTTGGAATTACAAACGAGCCGACTGGGACAGATTTGCAATCCTGACAGATGGGCTGTGTGAAACCATCAACACACGAAACACCAAAATGAAGCCCATGGTAGAGAGCCTAAGCAAGGCAATAATGCAAGCCGCCACTGAAACCATCCCAAGAGGAGCTAGGAAAAACTATAAGCCCTACTGGAATGATGAGTTACAGAAAGTGGAAGATGCAGTAACAAATGCTAGGAACGTGGCAGAACGTGAAAAATCCATGGAGGCGAACATCGCCCTCAAAGCCGCCACGGCGAAGTACAAACACACTCTCAAGCAAACAGCAAGAGAAAGTTGGAAAAACAAAACGTAAAGTTTAAACCTGGACAAAGAAGGGAACAAGCTATGGAAGCTAGTCAGAGCCATGAACGACGAAACCCCGTCAAATAAACAAATTACTATCAAGCAGGGCGAGAACTTGATCACAGGTAAGAAAGCCGCAAACGCCTTTGTCGATCACTATGCCAGAGCAAACCACATCGAGGTCCCTGCAGATAAGCATACAGACATTAGCGAAGAGCTAAAGCGACACGAAAACATAAATACGGCTCCTGAAGAGCACATGATGGCCAAACTAACCATGCGTGAAATGGAAGAGGCTATGAGAACACTAAAGAAAAGGAAATCTCCCGGAAAAGACGGGATAACAAACGAAATGCTGATGGGGCTGGGCCAAACAGCGAAGAAAAAACTACTATCAGTCCTGAACCAAAGCTGGAAAAGGGGTATTGTACCCCAGGCATGGAAGGATGCAATACTGGTACCAGTACCAAAAACAGGAAAAGATAAAACAGATCCGAATGGATACAGGCCCATAAGCCTACTGAGCTGTGTCGGCAAGCTGATGGAACGGATGATAAACACCAGACTGATGTGGCATCTGGAAGAAAAACGAATTCTAATCCCACAGCAAGCCGGCTTTAGACAGCACAGATCCACTGAGGACCAGGTCATCCTCATAGCCCAGGAGATAGAAGATGCCTACCAGGCACAGAAGCACACAGTAGCTGTCTGGGTGGATCTGGAAAAGGCATTTGACAAAGTCTGGAAGGACGGACTTAGAGTCAAGCTGAGAAGAAGTGATGTCTGTGGGAAGATGTACAAGTGGATCAACCACTACCTCAAACAAAGAATGGCCAGAGTCCAAGTACAAGGGCAGATGAGCAAAAAGGTGACACTCGAGCAGGGAGTACCCCAAGGGGGAGTACTGTCACCCACACTCTTTCTGGTATATATAAACGATATTACAGAGAATATACCAAGAAGAGTCCATAGCTCAATGTTTGCAGACGATCTGGCTATGTGGACCTCTGAAAAGAATCTCACCATAGCAAGAAACCGGATGCAAACGGCCCTAACATCGCTGGAAGAGTGGGCGAACTCATGGCTGGTAAAAATAAACGAGGAGAAAACCACGTGCACAATATTCTCGCTCTCATTAAAACCCCAAAGTACCAAATTAAGCCTAAACGGCAAAATCCTGCAGCCAAACGACAACCCAACCTATCTGGGAGTCACATTTGATCGGCGCATGACATGGAAAAGTCAGATTGAGAGAAACCGAATGAAAGCCAGAGAAAGAATGGCGATCATGAGGAAACTTGCTGGCACAAGCTGGGGAGCAGACGAAAGCATACTAAAGAAACTGTACACTGGAAGAGTGAGACCAGTTCTCGAGTATGGCATTGCGGCATGGACAACAGCAGCGAAGGCGAACTTCGATAAAGTTAACAAACTTCAAAACCAAGCCATGAGAATCATAACAGGTGGCATGAAGTCAACGCCAATTGTAGAACTTGAAAAGATTACAAGACTGCAATCCATGACCGATAGAAGAGACTGCAGAGCCCAGCTGCAGTCAGAGAAACTCCGAAGACTGACGGACCATCCAATGTACCAGAGACTAAACAATCTGGGAAATGGGAAACTGAAGCGGAGAAACTTTGCAGAAATAGCCAAAGCAAAGATGCACGAAGATCCCACAAACGCACTAACAACACAAAAACCCATCACTACTGTACGAAAACCTACTTGGAGGCAGGATATATTTCCAGAGGTGGTAGAAAATATACCAGGTATTGCAAACAAAAACTGCCAGAGTGAGAAAGAAAGGAGAGACACTACCCTAAGCTTCATAACGAAAAGCTACCCAAGCATGGACTGGACCCATGCATACACCGACGGTTCTGTAACAAAAACTACACAGAACGGAGGGGCAGGAGCATTCCTGAACCTACCAAATGGCACAAATATAACACTGTCATTCGCTACTGGTAAGTACACAAGCAATTTCAGAGCAGAGGCAGAGGCACTGAGGGCGGCAGTGGAAGAAATGGCAACACACAGTGAAAATGAGAGCCATATAGTCTTGCTGACAGATGCTCTCGAAGTAGTCACAGCGCTAAAAAGCCAGAAGAACACTGAGCTTAATGACTTAAGAGCAGCACTCTGCAAACTGTGCCAGCAGTCCGCACCAAAAAGGGTGGTGATACAGTGGGTTCCGTCACACTGCAACATCCAAGGAAACGAGGAGGCCGATAGACTGGCAAAAGAAGGTGCAAGGCTACCACAAACAGATACCAGTATGACGTACGAAGAGTCAAAACGGCTTATCAAAGCCAGATACATGTCCAAATGGGAAACCGAACATACTGGTTACACCAAAAACGATGCCTATTACCAGTTGAACCGAAGAGAGCAGGTCGTTGTCTTCAGACTTCGCACTGGCCACAACAGACTGAGGTACCACCTATTCAACAAACTGAAGATAGGGTGTACCGACGAATGCCCGTGCGGTACTGGTAAAATGACCACTGAACATCTGCTGCAGAACTGCCCGACATACGAGGATCAGAGAGAGCAGATGTGGCCATTGCCAGTGGAACTGCAAGACAAGCTGTATGGTAGTGGCGAGAGTCTCAGGATGACCGCTGCTTTTTTCGAAAAAATAATGGTTACTGTCTGACTGTGTACGCAGAAGAAGAAGAAGAAGAACATGCTATTATAGCTGCACTGATAATTGACACATACAAGTTATTTAATTAGCTTTCAAATGTGACGTTTCAAAGGGATTTTTCCGTTAGTTAAAAGTCCTGTATCTAAGCTGAAGGCTGGTGGTCTGATCGCGTGAAACAATACTCCACAGATGACACATGTACGTGCACACACACAAGATCATCTCAGGCTTCCAACATGAAGGAAAACTCTAATGGTGGTGTGTTCCTGCTGGATTGAAAAGGGAAATTTTTGTAAAAGTTAGTTGCCCATCCCAAGCTATGATGGCAACACGATCAGGCGGTTTTGGACTTGATTATGTAACTTGCTCTGTATTTGGATTATAGTTAGGAAGAAGCTGTGCTGGTCATCAACCTTACTACGAGCCACGAACTACCTTGGGCCAGCGACTAGACATAAGTCAAGATGACTGGGGGTAATACAGGATGCAGGCATTCTGGTCCCACCTCTTTTGAAACCAGGGGTCGCTTGAAACCTTCAGGGCTCGTACCCACGCCGTTTCCGTTCATCGCTTTGAGAGACGAGTACCTTACCTGTCGACCACAACGACCGCCAAAAGGGACGTAACTTTAACGATGACCACAATTATAAGCAAATTTACAAGTCAGAAAACCCGATCAGATATACATGGAAATATTTAGTATAACGCCAATGATCCACACAGGACATATATCTCGTTGATGTCATAATGACTGTTGTTGATAATGCCACTTAAATTTCAAATCAGATTCACTCACTTGTCATTACCACATCGTTGATTGGCTGTAGTCGAGCCGTGCCTCTTGCCTTGATGGTACAATCTTATAGGCTTTACTTGTTCATTTTTTTATATTATCCTCCCATTTATAGCGGCATTGTCCTCTGTCACGTTTACCTTCTAATAGTTAATCTAATTTTCTATCGAGTACAATTTTCTATGATATTACACAGTAGTTCCCAAACTGTGTGCCACGGTACTCTGGAGTGCTGTGCCTGGTTTACATGGGTACTGTGGAACATTCCAATATTTTCATCAACCGCGTACTGCAACTGTTAAGTATGCTTATTTTCTGACTTGGGGTGCCGTGGACAAATTATGATACACTAAAGGGGCCGTGAACAAATTATGATACACAAAAGGTGACGTGGACAAAATATGATACACTAAAGGTGATGTGGACAAATTATGATACACTAAAGGTGCCGTGGACAAATTATGATACACTAAAGGTGCCGTGGATCGAAAAAGTTGGGAACCACTGATATAACCAAAACATCGTAAATGTCCGACTGATTTCATTTTTAAATTCTCTTATTCTCTTTTTAGTCCGAACTTCTCCAAGACCTTCACATGTTTCGTCCTTTCTTTCATCTTAAACGTAATGTAGCAGATGGATTGTAGTCGTGCTTTGTAACCCGTTGAAAGGAAATGGGTAATTCCATGCTGCGTCTTCATTACCTTTAACAATGAAGCTTAACGAAGCTAAAATATCGCATTCTGTGAGCCGGCTTTCTAAATACTCAGGGCTAGCATCTAGCCGATCTGACTACATAAATGTCGTCCTCTATTTAACCTTCATCGCTATCAATCAAAGCCAGTCGCTCCTCTCTGTGCATAGACCGTTGACACCATCCAGGCAGCATACACGGGCTTCGGCTCTTCTTTCTGCCTCTCTCCAGGTATAATCAATTAATCTCAGTTCCTTCTGTCTCTCTCTCCAGGTATAATCAATTAATCTCAGTTCCTTCTGTCTCTCTCTCCAGGTATAATCAATTAATCTTAGTTCCTTCTGTCTCTCTCTCCAGGTATAATCAATTAATCTCAGTTCCTTCTGTCTCTCTCTCCAGGTATAATCAATTAATCTCAGTTCCTTCTGTCTCTCTCTCCAGGTATAATCAATTAATCTCAGTTCCTTCTGTCTCTCTCTCCAGGTATAATCAATTAATCTCAGTTCCTTCTGTCTCTCTCTCCTGGTATAATCAATTAATCTCAGTTCCTTCTGTCTCTCTCTCCAGGTATAATCAATTAATCTTAGTTCCTTCTGTCTCTATCTCCAGGTATAATCAATTAATCTCAGTTCCTTCTGTCTCTCTCTCCAGGTATAATCAATTAATCTTAGTTCCTTCTGTCTCTCTCTCCAGGTATAATCAATTAATCTCAGTTCCTTCTGTCTCTCTCTCCAGGTATAATCAATTAATCTCAGTTCCTTCTGTCTCTCTCTCCAGGTATAATCAATTAATCTCAGTTCCTTCTGTCTCTCTCTCCAGGTATAATCAATTAATCTCAGTTCCTTCTGTCTCTCTCTCCAGGTATAATCAATTAATCTCAGTTCCTTCTGTCTCTCTCTCCAGGTATAATCAATTAATCTCAGTTCCTTCTGTCTCTCTCTCCAGGTATAATCAATTAATCTCAGTTCCTTCTGTCTCTCTCTCCAGGTATAATCAATTAATCTCAGTTCCTTCTGTCTCTCTCTCCAGGTATAATCAATTAATCTCAGTTCCTTCTGTCTCTCTCTCCAGGTATAATCAATTAATCTCAGTTCCTTCTGTCTCTCTCTCCAGGTATAATCAATTAATCTCAGTTCCTTCTGTCTCTCTCTCCTGGTATAATCAATTAATCTCAGTTCCTTCTGTCTCTCTCTCCAGGTATAATCAATTAATCTTAGTTCCTTCTGTCTCTATCTCCAGGTATAATCAATTAATCTCAGTTCCTTCTGTCTCTCTCTCCAGGTATAATCAATTAATCTTAGTTCCTTCTGTCTCTCTCTCCAGGTATAATCAATTAATCTCAGTTCCTTCTGTCTCTCTCTCCAGGTATAATCAATTAATCTCAGTTCCTTCTGTCTCTCTCTCCAGGTATAATCAATTAATCTCAGTTCCTTCTGTCTCTCTCTCCAGGTATAATCAATTAATCTCAGTTCCTTCTGTCTCTCTCTCCAGGTATAATCAATTAATCTCAGTTCCTTCTGTCTCTCTCTCCAGGTATAATCAATTAATCTCAGTTCCTTCTGTCTCTCTCTCCAGGTATAATCAATTAATCTCAGTTCCTTCTGTCTCTCTCTCCTGGTATAATCAATTAATCTCAGTTCCTTCTGTCTCTCTCTCCAGGTATAATCAATTAATCTTAGTTCCTTCTGTCTCTATCTCCAGGTATAATCAATTAATCTCAGTTCCTTCTGTCTCTCTCTCCAGGTATAATCAATTAATCTTAGTTCCTTCTGTCTCTCTCTCCAGGTATAATCAATTAATCTCAGTTCCTTCTGTCTCTCTCTCCAGGTATAATCAATTAATCTCAGTTCCTTCTGTCTCTCTCTCCAGGTATAATCAATTAATCTCAGTTCCTTCTGTCTCTCTCTCCAGGTATAATCAATTAATCTCAGTTCCTTCTGTCTCTCTCTCCAGGTATAATCAATTAATCTCAGTTCCTTCTGTCTCTCTCTCCAGGTATAATCAATTAATCTCAGTTCCTTCTGTCTCTCTCTCCAGGTATAATCAATTAATCTCAGTTCCTTCTGTCTCTCTCTCCAGGTATAATCAATTAATCTCAGTTCCTTCTGTCTCTCTCTCCAGGTATAATCAATTAATCTCAGTTCCTTCTGTCTCTCTCTCCAGGTATAATCAATTAATCTCAGTTCCTTCTGTCTCTCTCTCCAGGTATAATCAATTAATCTCAGTTCCTTCTGTCTCTCTCTCCAGGTATAATCAATTAATCTCAGTTCCTTCTGTCTCTCTCTCCAGGTATAATCAATTAATCTTAGTTCCTTCTGTCTCTCTCTCCAGGTATAATCAATTAATCTCAGTTCCTTCTGTCTCTCTCTCCAGGTATAATCAATTAATCTCAGTTCCTTCTGTCTCTCTCTCCAGGTATAATCAATTAATCTCAGTTCCTTCTGTCTCTCTCTCCAGGTATAATCAATTAATCTCAGTTCCTTCTGTCTCTCTCTCCAGGTATAATCAATTAATCTTAGTTCCTTCTCACATTCTCTCCTCCGTGTATGTGTGGTTCTGCCTCTTTTTCTACTCACATTAGGATTCCATGTCTGGCTGTATTGGACGGTACCTTTCGTAGCGTAGATCCTAATCAACCTCATTTTCTTCGCTAAATTTGTTGTTCCAGTGACTGTTGTTGGCTCCTTTTCCATAGGTCTTTATTCCTCACCATGTCCTGCCACGTTATGCACATTATCTTTCTTAAGCATTTGTGAACGAAGGATTGGAGTCTTTGTTTGAATGGCTTTGGTCGTTCTCCTTGGCTCAGTTCCAATTCGGTTGAATATTCTAACTTTCGTGTGAATCTTGATTTATCTGGATCTATGTTGTTTAGTGTCAGGAATGCTTCTCTTGCCTTTCCCATTCTGATCCTCACATCTGCTTGTATACGATACTCGAATTGCTCATGACCTATTTCTGGTTTCATCCTCAAGCTTCTCGTGATGATTCGTAGAAGTATTTTCGTCTTGTGACGTAAGCCTAATAGTGCAGTAGCTCAATGTTTTTGTTTTTTTTAACAAAGCTGCGAATATTGACTTCATCAAGTTAGTTAAGATGTATCTGCAGTCATCTATTTTATTTCGTAATGTTGTTATTATTTTTAATCCAAAATATCCCGTGGTCGCAATTTTCACTAGAGAGATGTTATCTAGTCCTGATGCCGTTCCTTTGTTTGTTTGTTGTATTGCGTCTTTTACCTCTGCCGCAATTAGTGATGGCCCTTTCCCAATCGATGTAATCATCTGGTATGTATTCTGTCCACCTGTCCATTATTGTATCCTTTCCGATCAGCATCTTTCCGGCTTTTGATTTCAAATATCCAGTGATTGTGTGTGATCGTCTGCTTGTTAATTAATTAATTGATTTGTTTGTAAATGGATTTTGCGTCTGTTTTGTGTTGCGCTTCGAGTTATAGGCATTTTTGGTCTAACCATGTTTCTTTCGCCTGCCTTCACTTGTGTGTTGTCTCTTCATTCAGCTTGTTGTATTCATCCTTGCCATGTTTCCTTGTTCTTCTATCAATTGTAATATTTCTCTAGTCATTCATTTTATCCGTGCTTGATGTATTTTTGCCGGTAAGATAGCATTAGACAATTGCTGAATTGAATCCTTTAACATTTTCCATTGCTCGTCAATGCTGTGTATTTTGTACACTGTGTATTCATTCTTTACCGTGATGCCAAACCGCCCTTTCATTTATGTGTCAGATTTAAGCAGGTAATTACTATTATTACCAATAGAAAACTGCTTGATCGAAACAAGAAAGAAAACATGAACACCATCACAACAGATCGACCCTGGCATTTGATAAGCTTTGTCCTGAGAAAAGAACATGACAGCATTACCACAGCCCACGGGGAATGTTATGGGCCCTAGAGGGAAGACCAATGAAAGGCTGGTCTAACACAAGTTTGTGAAGAACAGTAGACACTGAAGTAGAATTCCAGAATCAGAACTGAGACACCATACAAAGGATGATAGCAGACTGATTGAAGTTGAAGAAGTTCGTTGTTGCCCTTAAAGACACCATCAAGCGTACTGGTCGCAGACCACTTTATCAGTAACTGGCCAATGATCTCAGATCTAGACTATTATTGTTAAACTAACAAGCAAGATCTCTTCAGATTGATATGCTCTTTGGCGTTGGACAATCAGAAATTAGAGCAGAATTAGGAAAGCTACAGAAATCCTTAACTATAGCGCTCAAATGGCTACTTCCCCACTGCGGAATCACAGGAAACGAGAGGGCTCGCGCTCTAGCAAAAGATAGCACTAAAAAGGCACAATTTAATCATCGATTACCATACAGAGAGATCAAGAACATCATCAAAAACTAATATATACACCAAAGGAGAGAGGATAGAAGCATAGACAGTACACCAGATCCAATTCACCAACTCAAAAGAAACGAACAAATTATCTTATTTCTCCCGAGAACTGGTCACTGCCGACTACTAGAACATTTGTTCCGATGACTAAAGATCTCAGACACCGATGAATGCCCATGTCAAACAGAATCCTGGACATATTCTACAATAATTCTCACTCTATGCTGAAAGGAGATACCTGATCTTGTCAGAGGGTGCCGAGCTGAGACAAAAGCTGGGGGACAGCCGCTCTGACCTGATGAAGACCACAGACTGGCCTGCAGATATAGCATGACCAAAGATCATGAACGCATAGAAGAAAAAAGCGCTGGACAAGAATTTAGATATGGATGCGATCTACTTTTTTATGTTTTTCACTCTGATGTAACATCAATCGATAAGCAGGAAATGGTAAACATGGTAGTTCAGCAAAATGAAAACAAGGCAGTTTAAATAAAATAGACATCTGAGGTGATAAGCGTAACTAAAAAAACAATACTCTCCTAAATGCTGCATGAAAGAGGGCCTAATTGAGACAAGTTAACACGTTTAAATACTTGATCACATACATAACATCAGATGGAAGATGTAATTACGAAATAAAATGCAGAATAGCCTAAGCAAAATCGAGTTTCCTGACCATGAAAGGAATATTGTGCAACAAAACCATGTCACTGGAACTGAGAAAAGGAGTCATTGGATGCTACGTGGAACCAGCACTGATATACGACAGTGAATCATGGACAATCAGCAATCAAGCGCATATGTCTTTGGAAGCAGCGAAGATGTAGTTTTACAAACGAATGCTGCAGATGCCATGGACTGCATGGAAAACTGATGATACACTACTCGAAGAAGCACAACCACAAATACAACTCATTGCAAGAATCAGAACAAGACAGTCATGCTTTTTTCGGGCATGTTATAAGAACAGGCGGGGCTTGGGAGACGTTGTGACAACGGGAAAGATGGCAAGAAAGAGCGACAGAGGAAGGCCGAGAGAGAAGATGTTGGACAGACTGAGATAATGGCAAGGGCGACAATCAACTTTAAAGTTTTTTAACGATACGCGTGATAGAAGTGGATAGAGATTCATGATGGTCAACGCAAACTGGCAGGGCACCTGATGATGATGAAAACATAAATGGATGTGTGTGGTTGAAACTCGTGTCTCCGCTAAACGAAGATTTAATTCTAAATTACAACATGAACAAACCAGCAAGCTACACGAACCATTAGCATTTATACCATAGCTAAATAAATCTGAGCAGCGTTGAGTCGGAAATGATGATTTGTAGGATTAAGCATACAAACATAGCGTTGTGTTTGTGTTTTTAAACCTCTTGTCAAACTTTCGTATTGATTAATTAATATAATTTATAATTTATTCCTTTTTACGGTTCAGTTTAAAGCCACCGATTGCCATGTGGGAAGCCATGGCTGCTCTCTTGTGTCATGTTCCTTGCTTTGACTTCCATCGTGTGTTGTCATTGATTGACATTAAATCCCCATTAACAGCATGGTTATGTTCCTGAAAATCACGCCGCATGAGTCCGCTGTCTACTTACTTCCCTTATTTATATAACAGCAAAGTGCAATAAATAGGACAAAACAAGCTATGAATTGCATAGAGTTACATAATCATTTATATTAATTTTATAAACACTGTGGGATCAGTGGTATTAGACTATAATGGTATGACAGAGAAGCACTAAAGATGTGCCAAAATGGACAATTAATCGAGAAATAGGGGTGGTGGATATGACTTAGAAATAGTCCTATATTTGGACAGTTTTTAAAAGTTGGCTGTGTTATTGTTTGGAATGGAAAAACACAACTGAACCAAGGAATTGTATTAATTTCTTTAAATGAAGAGTAGACACAAATGCAAGATTTAAAAACATAACAGAGCAAATTGCGGAGTCAATGAAGCCAAAGATTGATTATTTTAAGTCTACTCCTTCCTCTTTTGCCTGGCACCATACCTTCCATCACTGTTCTCTCAAGACCATTGTGTCTATTGATGTGACCAAAGTATTTACATTTTCTTGCCAAAATGGAATTGATAAACCAGTTCTCCTCTATGCTATACTCTTGCCGAATGTCTATATTTGTCTTATTCTCTGACCAGGGTATTATGTGGTATTCTGGGGTATTATGTAACATTTTGACTCGAAGGATTCGATTCTTTGTCTAGAAGTTTTGGTAATCATCCATGATTCTCAGTCATAGGCTGCCACAGGAAAAACACAGGCTCTCAAGATTTTTACATTTTTCGTTTTGCTTGTGCTCTGCCATAATTTCTTCAGGCTGTTCAGTCTCTGCATTGTGTAGCAGAACCCACTGTTTGCCCTGGCCGTTATTCTAAATTAGAACATTCTCACACTCATCTACATCATCATGACCATACTCAGTAAATGACATATCACACAGCAGGTGGCATATTTATTATATCATACTCATATCATAGAATGAGTAGAGAAATTACAAACACAATATAATACAAATCTTAACTAAACATTCTACTAAAACGGGAATTGTAAGCATTAGCTATTGATGGAATTCCCAACTAACTAAAACCCAGTTCTATTGCCTTGCAATTACATCACACACACATCGCCTTCCTTAACTGCGTCTTCAACACACCTTATTAAATACTCTTCCTCACTGAAATCCCCTCAGGCGGGCGATCTCGACATAACTCGTTCACAATGTGTCCTTGCTTACAAACACTTTCAGATTATCTATTAATGCAAAACTCACACACCTATTTGAGCGATCCTGTTCTATCACTAAACATTCGTCCAACAGTATGTCAATAGCTCCTCTACCTAATTCGGTAAGTTAAACATACTATCCACGTTCAGTCTCTCTCTCTCTCCCTCACTCTCCTCCATACAGCCTCTCTCTCTCCAGCCTCTCTCCATCCCTCTATCCAGCCTCTCGAGCTAAACTTTGTCTCGAGTTATATATCCTCAAGCAAGGCCAGAGCTTGACCAATCGATCTCAGGTGATGGCCATCTTCAGTCCCATTGGAACGAAACACTTTGCACACCTGTCACTCATTCTCTCGCAGCAAGCCCGGCTGCCAATTTCGTCTGTCAATCAATCTCCCCCTACCAAAATCGGAAGACCAGTGGTTAGTTTCTACCTGTCCACATTCCTTAACCCAACTCTGTTCTCCTTTGCTAAGACGGTGAGTGACCTTGACATGCATTCATGTAGCTTTAGGCTTTAACATGTTCAGTCATCCTAAACTCCCCTTGCTCCGGCGGGAACTGTTACAATTGCCATGGCTAGTCTTCTTCTGATTTCTTTTGAGCAGTCGCCATTTTTGTCAATTCTGGAGCCCAGATTTTCAAAATGCGTGACCTGATCTATTTCCTCACCACCCACTGTAAATTTATGTTGACATTGTGTTTTGTCGGGGGTCATTGTCTTTGTTTTGTTTATAATATGTGTTTATAATATTATATTATTATGCATGTTACTTAGCACTTCCCATACTTTCGTAAAATATCTTCTAAGCATGGCTGGAGTTTCTATTGTTGGAACAGGAAACTATCACGTGATCACATTTGGACAAACTTGCAGTAGTTATGTACCTGTGATTTATAAATAAATTATATAAATTGATTGTTAATGGTCCTTACAAGCTACTGTACAAAAACTTCAACATCTACGAAGCGTGTTCAAATGAAACCAAACTAAACTGCAACAAGTGAATATACGTACGATGCCCATGATGACCTCACATACCAACCGTCAAGTTTGCAAAATGTAATTATCTTCCAACTCATAGTTTCCTCAGCAGACCGTTGAAAACATGGCGGGTTGATACGTAATCCGTCCAGAGTTGATCAGCAAACGGTGATTCGGTTTCTAACAGTTGAAGGATGTCGACCAGTTGATATTCATAGCATTATGCAGGCAGTGAATGGTGACAAAAATGTGTCGAACACAACAGTGAAGAACTGGTCAACGATGTGTAACGAATACGTGAGTTCCCATGCATACACCGACGGTTCTGTAACAAACGTTACACAGAACGGAGGGGCAGGAGCATTCCTGAACCTACCAAATGGCAGAAAAATAACACTGTCATTCGCTACTGGTAAGTACACAAGCAATTTCAGAGCAGAGGCAGAGGCACTGAGGGCGGCAGTGGAAGAAATGGTAACACACAGTGAAAATGAGAGCCATATAGTCCTGCTGACAGATGCTCTCGAAGTAGTCACAGCGCTAAAAAGCCAGAAAAACACTGAGCTTAATGACTTAAGAGCAGCACTCTGCAAACTGTGCCAGCAGTCCGCACCAAAAAGGGTAGTGGTACAGTGGGTTCCGTCACACTGCAACATCCAAGGCAACGAGGAGGCAGACAGACTGGCAAAAGAAGGTGCAAGACTACCACAAACAGATACCAGTATGACGTACGAAGAGTCAAAACGGCTTATCAAAGCCAGATACATGACCAAATGGGAAACCGAACATACTGGTTACACCAAAAACGATGCCTATTACCAGTTGAACCGAAGAGAGCAGGTCGTTGTCTTCAGACTTCGCACTGGCCACAACAGACTGAGGTACCACCTATTCAACAAATTGAAGATAGGGTGTACCGACGAATGCCCGTGCGGTACTGGTAAAATGACCACTGAACATCTGCTGCAGAACTGCCCGAAATACGAGGATCAGAGAGAGCAGATGTGGCCATTGCCAGTGGAACTGCAAGACAAGCTCTATGGTAGTGGCGAGAGTCTCAGGATGACCGCCGCTTTTTTCGAGAAAATAATGGTTACTGTCTGACTGTGTACGCAGAAGAAGAAGAAGAAGAATACGTGAGTTAACGCAACAATATGCGCCTGGCCTGGTCTCGGAAGATCTTTCGTTAACTCACGTTCTTCTTTAAACATCGACGGTAGCTCCACATTTAAACGCTTCCAAGATTTTTTCATCCTTCTTTGCTCTAGTCCGCGTTTCAGCCCCAAACTGTGCAAATGACCAGATATGAGTAGCCATTATTCTTTTCTTGAGTTCAATTCTGATATTCTTTGAGCTTTGCAATTTCTGTTTTTCTCTAAAGGCCTTTCAGTTGTCGATGTAATCTGTTTTAATTTTGTTTGTATCATTTCGGCCATTTTCTGTGATGGCTTGCTCTAAATATGTAAAGTTTTGTACTTGTTATTTATTTCTCCATTTGTTCATATGCTTATGTTACTTGTTTATTGCCAGTCTTTGTCTTTAACGTGTTTGTCTTCATGTCAAACTCTGTGACTGTGCTGTTTTTTTTTCAAACAGTATTTGCATCGATGCTGCTGGTCCTCCCACTTTGCACTGATCATCGGCAAATTAGATGGCATTCATTTTCATACCAATGACTTTGACACCCCTTTTACAACTTCAAGCAACATTTTCTATATTTATCTTAGAATATGCGTTATAGAAACTCAATGAAAGCAAACAATCCTGTCACATCTCTGTCTTATTGATACTGGTTCTTTGATTGAAATAATCGCTTCTTGATTTCATGAAGGTTCTGGGGTAACCTAATAATTAGTATGTCTATAGCTATTTGTTGCAACATCTTAGAAAGTTTGCTCCTGGGACTCGATCAAAGGCATTCTTGTAGTCAGTAAAGAAGATAAACGGTTGTTGTCCCTGATCGATCATTCTTTCTGCGAAAAGCTGCAAATATCGGATGCCATCCCGTGTATCTCTGGCCTTGCGAAATCGAAATTAGTAATCTTTTTTTTTTTTTTTTCCAACTTCTTTAGCTTGCCATCGATTCTCGCATTAATTATCTTCAATCAAATTTTAGATGCATGTGTAAATTATGTTTTTAACATTCGGAATTGATCTCATTGATTGCATTCGATTTTGTTGGCACAAGATCTATCAGTGCCATTATGTACAAATGTCAATGACTGTATTGTCATTACATATTAAATTGCCATGTCACACAGTTAGTCACCTCTTACAACATAGTCTATGTGGGGCAGAGGTGCTATTCTTGTCCGTGTCATACACAAAGACCCCGGCGGACCCCTTGGGATAAACACGCTGCTTAGTTGTGGCAGTACCCGTGAAATATGTCTTGGGATGTGCTTCAATATTGAGCTTCTTCTTCTTTATAGCTCATGATCCTTGGGACTTCAATTCATCCAGTAGATCTCTTCCGTGGTCCTCTCTCGTCCTCTTCTTCTACCACGGTCTCGCATTGGATCAGTATTACTAAGTTACTTCCAAGCAGCCACCTTTTTTTACGCACAGATTTTTGAAATAAATACGAGGTACGAGGAGCATTCAAATCAAACCGGGACGTACTGTTTTAGTTCCGCATAATGGGTTATAGCGTACTGGAACTGCTATCATAGGTAGATGCACGTGACATATTGCTGCTAGGTGGTCCACTTGCCATGGACCAGTCACGTGGCAGATAAATACAAATGTCGGACAACACTGTTAGTGCTTACATGGAACAGAGTGTTGTGATGAAGTTTCTTGTAAAAAAGGTCTCAAACCAGAGGAAATTTACAGAAGACTGCAATCACAATATGGTGATGAGACATTCAGCCACAGTAAGACATTTGAATTGTGTAAACGTTTTAGAAAAGACCGTATATCCGTGAGTGATGATCCCTGCTGTGGTGGCTCGCAGCCCAAAAATGCGATGCGAGTGTTAATTGGGACAAACTTGGCATCATTCATGATGATTTCTGCTTTGTAGTGCCACTATCAACAGTCAACAGTACATACGCATCTTGAGTGATGGGCATAACCGTCTGAGAAAAAACGGCATGCTTCGATCACACAAGGCGTCCTGCTTCTGTAAAATAACGCTCGACCTCATGCGGCTTACTGAACTATGTACCATCTGCAGCAACTCGGCTGTGAGGTATTGCCACATCCACCTTACAGTCCAGACCTCCCTCCAAGCGATTTTCACCTGTTTGGTGCCCTAAAAGAATTCATGGGAGGTCAGCATTTCAGCACTGATGACGAAGTGAAACAGGCTGTCTTGGATTGGTTCAGACATACTGAAGCTTTTCAAACATTACTTAAACGCTGGGATAAGTACTTAAACATTTTCAGGAGATTAAATCGACAAATAAATGTCATTTTCACTACTTCAAAACAACAACTTTGCATTCCTAATCATCGCCCGGAAGGACTTGAAAGCTCTTTTTATTTAACCAATTCAAGGGTGTGTTGCCGATTCAAAACAAGTTCCACCAGAGGCTGACTCATTTAATAAAAAAGAGGCAGACAAGTGAACTAATTCATTTCAATGTAATCGTGTTGCTCTACAACATCGTAATGTACATTTGGCTTCGGTTGTCCAATTAGTGTTGTATCTTCATCTTCTTATATTCGCATGTTCGTTTTATGCTAGCAGATTAGCCGGCTCCATGAAGTAACACGTCAGGTGTAGGTCCTCAATGGCTCCCCACAGTTTCTCTTGCATGTTTCTGTCATTGGGTCAGGACTTCTCACGGGAGCTATGATGCAGTAGGCATGTTTCTAAGATGTGTTCTTTTGTCTGGAACCCCTCTCTAACATGTGCATTGTGCAGAGGTGCCCTAAATAGAAAAGAAAGATCATCAGGCTACACCCCCCACCCCACCCCCACCCCCCCCCCCCCCACCCCCACATAAGAGCCAAGGCTCAAGTGATGGTTGAAGGCAAAAACAGCCCCAAAGAATGGACGCATGTATATAAATAGATTTGCAGAAGGGGTGACAAAAAGTGGTAGCGGTGGCATCTTTATAAGGCCAAAAAAAATGGAAAAGATAACCAATGTCCTTTTCAACGGGGAAAATGTGACTTCAGAATCAATGACACTTCTCCAATCACTGAAAATTGTCACCAAATTAGAATCTCAAACACACGCGAGAATAGTGATCTTCACAGACTGTAAAGCACTTCTCGAATCGGTAAAGAACACAAAAAATGAAGACATAACACATCAAATATGTGTTACAAATTTTTGGATTACCTTCAAGTGCCATTTTTGCAATGTACTAGGTGTGTTCAAAAAGTATTCAACCTAATGTTTTCAGTGGTACTAAATGACGCAAGGGTGATGTCCTTCGACAGGGAGGTATAGGGGACCGTTATGCATCATGCGTGAATTTTTTTCCTGCCCATGGATTGCATCAGCCGATTGGTAGTCAGCCTTTCAGTGTTGAGTGTGGTGAGTACCCGTCGGGTTTTCACTCACCACGAAATGAGGCAATCTAAAACTCATGTTTTCTTTGATTCTCGTGAGGCTGTGCATTACAAGTATGCACCACAAAGTCTGAACATTAACAAAGAGAACAACCTGCAGGTCATCTGTCGCTTTGGTGGTGTGGTTTTACGCAGACGACCGGACCTATAGACAATGGGAACGTGGCTGCTCCATCATGACAACCCACCCGCCCATTCTCTGCGTCTGATTCAGACTTTCTTGGCCAAACACAACCTTCCTCTGGTTCGTCAGTCTCCCTGTTCTCCCGACATGGCCCCTTGCCATTTGTGGTAGTTTCTCAATCTGAAATATCCGCTTAAAGGGACCCGATTTGAATCACTAGAAGACATTATATAGAATGTGACGACCCAAATGTATTTCATTCCCAAAAGAGAGGCCTTCCTGAAATGCTTCCAACATTGGCGGGACGGCTGGGAGAAGTGTGGAGTGCCAAAGAGAAGTGTGTGGAGTCCCAAAGAGAAGTGTGTGGAGTCCCAAAGAGAAGTGTGTGGAGTCCCAAAGAGAAGTGTGTGGAGTCCCAAATAGAAGTTTGTGGAGTCCCAAAGAGAAGTGTGTGGAGTCCCAAAGAGAAGTGTGTGGAGTCCCAAAGAGAAGTGTGTGGAGTCCCAAAGAGAAGTGTGTGGAGTCCCAAAGAGAAGTGTGTGGAGTCCCAAAGAGAAGTGTGTGGAGTCCCAAAGAGAAGTGTGTGGAGTCCCAAAGAGAAGTGTGTGGAGTCCCAAAGAGAGCACTTTGAATGGAATTAGGGTTACAAACCTCCTTTGAGTGTTTGCATTTTTCCAGCATAGCGGTTGGATACTTCTTGAACACATCTCATATATAATTATATTATCTTATAAAAAATCGTCATCACTGCTCAAGACAGACACATAAGTTAACGGCCTATCTCGGGAAATGGCAAAGGGCATGAATAATGATGGTTCATGTAGCTCGCTGGGTAAACACATTCCGATATTCGCTATTCGATATTCTTTAAAGCTGTACTGCTTATTCGACTGACGTTTTAATTCAAACACTTGTATTATGTCTAATTCGCGATTCATCAATTATCTAAAATACGGTCATTTAACGAGTTTATACATGAATATTCATCTATTTGCACCTTCTAACATGAACCTACATTTCTCTCTACCTTCTAACATGAACCTCCATCTATCTCTTCCTCTCTACCTTCTCACGTGAACCTCCATTTCTCTCCCTCTCTACCTTCTAACAATGAACCTCCATCTCTCTCTACCTTCTAACAATGAACCTCCATCTCTCTCTACCTTCTAACATGAACCTCCATCTCGCTCTACCTTCTAACATGAACATCCATCTATCTCCCTCTCTACCTTCTAACATGAACCTCCATCTCTCTTCCTCTCTACTTTCTAATATGAACCTCCATCTCGCTCTACCTTCTAACATGAACCTCCATCTCTCTCCCTCTCTACCTTCTAACATGAACCTCCATCTCTCTCTACCTTCTAACATGAACCTCCATCTCTCTCCCTCTCTACCTTCTAACATGAACCTCCATCTCTCTCTACCTTCTAACATGAACCTCCATCTCTCTCCCT
Source organism: Ariolimax columbianus (assembly GCA_036924085.1). Taxonomy (NCBI): domain Eukaryota; kingdom Metazoa; phylum Mollusca; class Gastropoda; order Stylommatophora; family Arionidae; genus Ariolimax; species Ariolimax columbianus. The sequence goes on from JAVGWX010000003.1 coordinate 50,749,414, forward strand.
CTCTACCTTCTAACATGAACCTCCATCTCTCTCTACCTTCTAACATGAACCTCCATCTCTCTCTACCTTCTAGCATGAACCTCAATGTCTCTCTACCTTCTAATATGAACCTCCATCTCTCTCCATCTCTACCTTCTAACATGAACCTCCATCTCTCTCTACCTTCTAACATGACCTTCCATCTCTACCTTCTAACATGAACCTCCATCTCTCTCTACGTTCTAACATGAACCTCCATCTCTCGCTCTCTACCTTCTAACACGAACCTCCATCTCTCTCTACCCTCTAGCATGACCTTCCATCTCTCTTCCCTCTAGCATGACCTTCTATCTCTCTACCCTTTAGCATGACCTTTTATCTCTCTACCCTCTAGCATGACCTTCTATCTCTCTTCCCTCTAGCATGACCTTCCATCTCTCTCTACCCTTTAGCATGACCTTCCATCTCTCTACCCTCTAGCATGACCTTCCATCTCTCTATCCTCGAGCATGACCTTTTATATCTCTACCCTCTAGCATGACCTTCTATCTCTCTTCCGTCTAGCATGACCTTCCATCTCTCTCTATCCTCTAGCATGATTTTTTATCTCTCTACCCTCTAGCATGACCTTCCATCTCTCTACCCTCTAGCATGACCTTCCATCTCTCTTCCATCTAGCATGACCTTCCATCTCTCTACCCTCTAGCATGACCTTCCATCTCTCTACCCTCTGACATCAACTTAGTCTGTGTATCTATCGACCAGTTCACAATTCAGCGAGTACGTAACTTAGTTAGCCTGTCTATCTAGCGAATAATATACAATTCAGCTGGCGCATATCTTATACAGCATGTGAATCTAGCTATTGCTTTACAATTCAACGAGTACATAACTTAGTTAGTATCCAGCGACCACTCTATAATTCTTATCATTAAATAATTTTGTCAATGATTTATGTAGTTTTAAGCTTTCTAGTGACACGTGCTGTTCAATCATAGGTCCCAATCGCTGTTACCTCCAAGTGAAGCATAAGACCACGGCTACAGCTGGTTCTATTACATGATGTATGTATCAGAACATTTGCAGGGGTAGTTTCAATAGCAATAGGGGTCAAGATGCTGAGCAGCGCATGAGCTGCAGTGGTCAGCGACCTATAGCTGACTGCTAGCGTCAGGGCCAGCGAAACAGAGCTGCCGAGACCCTTCTACACCTCCACACGGTGATCCTGGATAACAGGCTGCAGCAGGGCAGACTGGCTAAGGAGAATGGATCGAAGAGGGAATGCTAACCCGGTACTCAACAAATGCCTGCTGAAGTCCGATGTGTTGGACCGAAAGGTGCAAATATCGCAGTCAAGCTGTAAACGACGACACAACGCATTCCGTTCTCTGGACTACATTCAACTACTTAATCCCTTTTAGGATTTGGTAGAGGGAGATTGAGAACGAACGAAGCCAAGCCAATAGCAATACAAAATGTTTCGGTGGTTACAGTGGTTCTATTCTTATCAACTCTGGTTTGACTCTGGCGCTCGTCATTTTAGACAAATTCAACTAATTTTTTTTTTTATGTTGCTGTCCCCTGTGGCAAGTCTTTAACACATACGCTCCACGTCTTCCCCTTTAACGTCTGTCTCGAAATTACATTCTCGCTGTGTATTTTGTATCTCTATTTGCAAACATTTTCTTTTACCAATTCTGTAGATTTTCTAGATGAAAAAAGTCGAGTCAGATAGCAAATTATTTTCTATGTACTTTAGCAACATATTTCTTGACAAAGGATCAACTTATGTCTTGTTTGGTTGCGATATATTTCAATTTGTAGATGACTTATCCAAATCTAGAGCAGTTTTTGTGGCTTTTATTTTCTGCAATTCTCCAGCTCGTAATCATTACAGGACAGTCTCTGCTCTGGAATTACCAGAGCAAGAGAAGAAGAGGTATACCGAAACACACGGGGTGAAGTGAGCTCGAAACAAATGAAGGAAGCGGCGGACGAGGACAGTTCTGGAACAGTCATTGTGCGTTTGGAAATATGTCCCCTCAAATTGTATCGTATTTTTTCAAAATTCGAATAATGTATCAACACGATGGTTTACTAATGGCCTTGTCTATGTGTGCCATGACATTTAGATATTGTTAATTACAATTGTGAGGACACTACCATTTTATCAAAGCGAATGATTTTCTTTGATCTTATTTAATGAAAAAAATATTTGTTTCCTGTATAAAACACAGTGTATTGATATAAACACCAGCATGTTCAAGAGCCATAGGCGTATCTTCAGTTACCACGTATGGGGATTTCTACAGGTAGTTACAAATAAGATGCATTGATAATTGTCTTGTATTAAATGTATGTTTGTAGTGGATGGTGAAGGGAGTTATATGCCTAGTGTGTATGCATGTGCGTCTATGTGTGGTGTGTGTATGTGTGTATGTGCGTTGGAGGGTGGGGGCGCGACATTTGTGTGTGTGTCTGTGTGTGTTTGTGTGTGTGTATCTTATGTGTGCAGTTAACATTATGAAGTTAGTTTAACGAGGCGTGTGAATATGAAATAACTAGTTTGATTAATTTTTGTGTTAATTGGAATAAAGTTCTGTGGGAAAGGAACCAACTACATCCACTGGAACAACAAATTGGAATGAAGTTCTGTGAGAATGAAGTCAACAACATCCACTGGAACAACAAATTGGAATGAAGATATGTGGGAAAGGATCCAACAACATCCACTGGAACAACAAATTGGAATGAAGATATGTGGGAAAGGATCCAACAACATCCACTGAAACAACAAATTGGAATAAATTTATGTGGGAAAGGATCCAACAACATCCACTGAAACAACAAATTGGAATAAATTTATGTGGGAAAGGATCCAACAACATCCACTGAAACAACAAATTGGAATAAATTTATGTGGGAAAGGATCCAACAACATCCACTGGAACAACACATTAAGTGAAGAAAATGGGACTGGAAAGGATCCAACAACATCCACTGAAACAACACATTAAGCGAAGAAAATGGGACTGGAAAGGACGTCAGCTAAGGAAGGCACCGTCCAATATAGCCAGACATGCTCTTATATTGTATTTACAGGGGAAGAGAAAGAGAGGTAAAATACATGGAGAAGAGAATGAGAAGAAACTAAAATTAAATGATTAGACCTGGAGAGAGGCAGGAAGAGCAGTCCAGGACCGTGCTCGCTGGCGGGATGTTATGGATGGCATATGTACCGTGAGAAGCGACCGACTTTGATTGATTGATTGAATGTGATTATTTGTTGCAAGAAGCATACAAAGAGTGTGAATGAATGGTAAGGTGGCAGTCTAAAACGCATATATCCACTATCCTGCATTATCTATTATCTTTTCCATATGAAATGTCTTTGGCTTATGTGTTTTTGACAAGGGACAACAATTCAGGTTAGAGGTACATTTCTCTAAGGGTAAATGTGTTCATTTGTTAACCACGACGTCCTTTCATCCGTCGTATTAGATGGCGTAGAGAATGTGTCTTCTTGTGCCACTGCATTGTGTAATGATTAATCGTCCACTATCAGGCATGGGTGTCTATCTAATGATTCAAAAACAGGATTTTTTCAATCCACGCCTTTTAATAAATGGCCACTCACCTTTGTATGATAGTCCAGAATGTATGTCGATTTAAAAACGAAAATGAGCACAGTATTCTTCAATAGATCATTATGTCTGCCGCCTGCATTAGATATTATCAGACGCTCTCATGTGCTTCTTTGTACAATTCCTTTCAGTACTATCTAATGCCTGCCATTCTAACAGGGAAACAGGCATATACGTGATGTGCATCTAACAAATTCACATCTAATTGAAGTGGGAAAGGGGGGGGGGTGTCTTTTACAGACTATTAACCGGAGAAGAAAAAACAACTGTTACTAACAACGGGAACATACTCCAATAACTTTTGACCAGAGGCAGAGACACCGAAGGCCGCTGCCGAGCTTGTAATCCAAGATGAAGATGTCCACCAAGAAAAGACAGTATTCCTGACTAATGCCGCGTCACTATTAGCAGCACTTGAATAACACAAAGAGGAAGATCTCGAGCAATGCACGCACTTCTCCCTGGCGCAACGCTCAGTAGGACACCCAAGGTTGGTCATTCGGTGGATTTCCTCCACCTCCAAAATCAAAGGCAATGAAGCTGTAGACAAACTAGCAAAGCTATGAATGAGATTCCCCACAAACAGACCTGAGCATCACGTATAATGAGGCCAAGATAATAGTTAAAGCCAACTTTAGGGAAAGATGGGCTGAACAACACCCACTTCAGAAAAAAAGATAACTACAATGATTTAACTAGATAAGAGCAATATCATCTTCAGACTGAGAACTCAAATGTCATCTTCGTCTTGTGGAACCCAGCCCCGTACTCCTAAACGAAACACCACTAGAATGTTTCAAAGAATACATCTACCTCGGCTGTCTCCCCAGCATGTAAAATAACCTTAAACCTGAGGTTGCCAGGCAAAAGCAAGAGAGTTGGGCTGCCTTCAACTCGGTCAACGCTACAACAGATGCCTCGACAAACACCATACTATAAGGAGACCTATTCGCTATGGAAGTGAAACCTGATCTCTAACAAAAGCCTTGGAAAACGAGCTAAGAACAACATGCCTCGCTTGAGCACCATCTCGTGGGCTTATCACTTAGGCAACAGCGTCAGATGGACCTACACAACATGGACATCCGGGCCATGTCACACGTCAATGGTTGTCATATGGCATGTGAACAACTCCAAGCATCGCAAGGCTGACCATGTAGTCAGAAGGAAAGACAAGTTCTGGACCACAGCAACTACGTGGTACAGGCGCGGCAAAAAGAGGCCTTCCCTGGACGAAGTACTGCTCAAGCCTAGCCAGCTGTGGTGAGAAATGCACCTTCAGGCGACCACCAACTCGCACAAGAACTGGGACCAGCACAAGGGCAATCACTCTTGTAGAAGTATAGGCAGACTAAGACTAAGGGTCATCTTTACAACAAAATGAGAATTGGTACGGATGACAGGTGGTGTCCATGTGGGGAGCATACCATTACCGTGGAACACATCCTACAAAACTGCATGCTCACGCAGGAAGAGAGAACATTACTGGCCTTGCGAGACAGCAATGATTAACATTGATCCATGTTTAGTTTATGTACACGTCATGCCATTCTCTAGGCATTTCTCTTCGCGTAAATACAAGCTTGTACGTTCTTCTGGAAACTATTGTGTGGGACTTTTCACAAATGATTTTCTCCTGTCTGTATACTTGCGAAAGTTGAAGCCTGCACACCTTAATATTGTCCTTAATGTAAACTTTAATAGAGCAATATTTGTTGTTCTTTCACAGCCAAAGTTTCCATTTCTTTATTGTAGCTATTTTTTTAGAATCAAATATTCATTGTACTTCTATTTTGGTTCTCACGTGTAGCCTCCCTGGAGAAATATTTATACAGCTTTGTTGAGATGTTTTTTTAGCGTTACGAATTTAACTTATATCTTCATTGAAATATTTACATCGGATTAAAGTTAATTTAGGCATTCCAAACAATATTCAATTGCATGACAACGGACATTTATCGTGCATTGGGAAACGTTTGGTGTAGTTTTCATGAGAGTGTTTTCCATTTCCCGTTTTAAAAAAACAATCAATAAAATTGCCAATACGTTACTGTAGAACTGGGAAAAGGCTGTTTAGTTAGTGATACTTTGTTTTGGTTGTGTGTTTTGTTTTCTTCTTTTTTTCATGCGTTTTTTTTTTTTGCCTGTATATGCGTGTTGTGTGTGATAATTCTACTAGGTGTCTGGGCCGTGAATAACACACTCCGTTTTCGGCAAACCGGGTTGTGTTATGTATTCTGGGTTGTCTCTCATAGCCGTTCCATCTCCCGGTGGTGACTGCAAGGCAGCGGGTTGGTTTGTTTACCAATGTTCCCTACCCCGTGGCTAGAGCTTATATCGGGTCTTGCTCGCTCAGTGAGGGCAACAGTGTCCCACCCCGTCCTGTTTGGATACATTGCAGTTTGGTACACCCCTGCTTATTGGCCCTGTTGTACCTGGCTTAGATCACAGCTGACGCACCATATCTGGGGGTCATTGCACTATCCGCCACCTCTTGGTGCGCCTGGGTTGGTCGCCCCTGTCCTCCAAGTTAGTTATCCTGTGTGTTTGTGTGTGTGTGTATATATGTATGTGTGTGTGTGTGTGTGTATGTATGTATGTATGTGTGTGTGTGTGTGTGTGTGTGTGTAAGTGTGGGTGTGCGTACGTACGTACGTGTGTGCGTGCACCAGAAATAAGCTCAACTGAAAACTAGCTTCGTGATTCGACTGGGAGAAAAAAATTGTTTCTAATGTCATGATGTTAACATTTTGAAAGCATATTTGCACCAATTTCATTCGCTTGGTGTGTTGTTGAGTTATAGTGAATTTAAAAGCGGTATTTGTTTCCGAACGGACTACAGCCCATAACACGACGATTTAACGTATATTTGTTAAAGACATGTTCTCAACAGGAAGCTGAAAAGTTTTGAAAAAACAGAATTTCAAAAGTGTTTTATTAGCAGATTGGTGGATTCCTTTCTTCTTCCCTCCTTTGATCCACGGTATAGACACGTTCCAGTCCACTCTGTTGTGAATGTACCTGACTTACTGTTAGAAAATGAAAGGCTGCGAGGAATATAATTGGCTACTACATCTCATAAATAGCTGAGGCCTAGTACTATGAGCTCGATAACACTTCATCCTCGACAGCAGTGTCTGGTAGGGGACTTCTTTTTTACATGTCAACTGTGCTCCACTTTTGGAACTACGGTTACTGTACACCATGTTGGTCCGGTGAGGAAGACTAACGTATGGTCCGGCAAAACATACGGATCAGACATGTTAGTCAAGGTCAGGCAAAATATACTGGTCAAGACCCCCACCTCGGCTTCCTCTCAGTCCTTCTTGGAAACGGGCTGGTTTCATGGCAGCCTGGATAACGAGGTGAGGGATCGACGTGATCACCACAGTAGTAAGAGACACGAAGATGAAGCCAAGCATAGCACAACCGCATGGATTACCCCGGCCCACCTTCATCAGCACGCTTAGTATGTGAAGAAAGCAACTGCAACCCGCCACGTAAAGTCCTTTTCAGAACGCACAAAAGAGTAAACCTACAAACAACAATAACACCCATGTTGGTCCGCGAGACGATACAAACGAAGCTGAAGATAGAACAGCAAATGTTTCGTATCAAACAATTTATATTGTGGGACTACGTTTGTCCTGACTAGCCAGACCTTGAACCTTATCTCACAAAACTAATTCCCAGATTCGCCACTGCAAGATCGAATACAATAGCGTAGAGCTGACTTCCGGCATTGATTTATATTTTTAGTTGTGAGTCGAAAGTGCATTGTGCAATTATTTTATTCTGTTAATTGATCCAAGAGCATAATAGTCTAGCTGTGTTTCAAGGCCGAGAAACGATCTATTATATGTTTTGTTTTGTTTAGTTTAATTGCAGTATTTGTTGAATATAATTTGTGCACAGAGTTCTACTTTAGTTGTACACTTATGCTCCGCAAATGACGATGAAAGAAATACGACAGGAAACAATAAAGAAGTTCGTGTCTACAATGCTTCAATTTGGTTGTTTTCACACTCGCCATTTCAAGTTCAGTCTAGTCTAGAGGCGTATTTTACATTTTACGGGTGTGCTAAGTGTACGGCGCACAGCCGGAAGAACAAACAATAACAAAAAATGTAGAATTAAATCACATTTGTTTTTAATATATTTTGTCTAATACATTTTGTCTAATATATTTTGTCTAATATATTTTTTCTAATATATTTTGTCGAATATATTTTGTCGAAAATATTTTGTCTAATATATTTTGTCTAATGTATTTTGTCGAATATATTTTGTCTAATATATTTTGTCTAAAGATTTTGTCTAATATATTTTGAAAAGTTTGAAAGTACACCCTGTTGGAGACTTCACGTTACGCCACTGCAATTAAAGATCATATTACAGTTGGTGAGCACTGACTGATTGGTTTGCTCTGTGGGTATCCCACGGGAAATTCAATCATGTGGCTTTTGTTTTGTCCCAACGCTGATTGCTCGTAGCATGTTGTAGGCAGAAATCAATTACAGCAGAATATCTTACGAACTTCAAAATTGTTGTTTATAATACACGAGCTATAGCAATTACAGTTCTTCCGTCTACCAATCTAACAGCAAGGATATCTGTGAAATTGTTAGAGGGACCAGGTGATTAAGGCGAGTAATGAGATTCAGCAGATCAATAATTGCCACAGTTTTCTATTGTACTTTGGGGATTATGATCCTAGCTGCTCATAGCAAGAGCAGACAACGTTATATTTGTACCTGCCACGACTACTGATTATGTTACTGATACGTAGCTGTCCATCGCATGGGGTTATGGCGACATCATCAGACAGTTTTGTCTTGGTGATGTACTTTGAGCTAATTATAGTGAGAAAGAAACTGCGTTGGTCATCAGCCTCACTCTCTGGTCCCGAGTTACCTTGGACCAGTGGCAAGAAATAAGTCAAAACGACTGGGGGTAACTCAGTATGCAGACGCTAATAATGATACGTCTACTACTTCCACTACCACTATTACGACTACTACTACTACTACTACTACTACTACTACTACTACTACTACCACTACTACTACTACCACTAATACTACTACCACTACTACTACTACTACTACTACTACTACCACTACTACTACTACTACTACTACTACTACCACTACTACTACTACCACTATTACTACTACTACTACTACTACTACCACTATTACTACTACTACTACTACTACTACTACTACCACTACTACTACTACCACTAATACTACTACCACTACTACTACTACTACCACTACTACTGCACCTGATATTGCTACTAATACAGATACTACTGCCACTACTACTACTACTGCTGCTACTATTACTTCTGGTATTACTAAAACTACTACTGTTGGTACTAATACTACTACTACTACTACTACTACTAAAACTATTACTGTTGGTACTAATACTACTACTCTCTACTACTACTACTACTACTACAACTATTGCTATTACTGCTACTATTACTGCTACAGCTACTGTCACAAAATAAGTGTTCCGCTGACATGTTAGCCCTGCTACAAGTACACAAACCTGTTGTGTCAATTTTATGTTTTTAATACAGAAAGATAAGTATGACAGCTTTGGTTGGTATTTCGCCCAGGGGCAGAAAACATTATGCATGCCTGGGTAGGAAAGAGTAAGACAGCTCTCCTGTGAGACTTCTCTCTTGTGAGACAGCTCTTCTGTAAGACAGCTCTTCTGTGAGACAGCTCTGACAACTAGCAACTGCTGCTTTGCAGGCAGGTTGGCGACAACCAAAGGTCAGGAAAGCAGTTCACAACCAATGTATTTTGAAGATGGATGCACTGGCTCAAATGACACAGTATGACGTCATCCACTTCAAAATGACAAGCGGCAGCTATCATCTAGAAAAAAACAGTTAATTAAATGTCACGTGAATTGGAGCACTTGAGTAGTAGAGTGCTCACTTCGCTCTGAAAATGCTCTGAGTTCGATCTCTGATATCAATACGCCCCAGCCCAGCTAACGATGACGGAAACTGGCCACATCATAAGAAACTGAGGTCTAGTACAATGAAGTGTCTAGCCACAGTAGTGTCTGATATTGAACTATCTTTTTCTTCAATGTCATCCCATTATTTTAGTAGTGATAGTTCGCACTGCTTTGTCCCGCTAAACGGGGCGTGATTTAAGCAGTTCGCACCTGGATCTGGTTATGCGTTTGGCCTAATTAATGTTTGCTCTGCATTGTCCTTGTTACCTCGTTATTTCCCATTTCTGGAGTACGGCGGCATGATTTTTAAAAGTGCTGTTGGATATAACTCCGCTTGCACAAGCAGACGTCACATACTGTCCAGGTTAGGTTTCTTTGTCTACTTCCCCGAATAAAAGACATGTACCCTACTTTCTTCTTCAATCAATTGATACTATGCTTCTAGCCTGGTGAGGTTCACCAAGGAGACTAAGTCTTCGTGAACCTCCCCCAAGTTTTCGAGCATGATCGCTCCCCTAGATCAGACTGCCTCTCTTTGGTATGCATGTGATACAGTTCTACAGAATATGCTCTGATATTTGCTTGGGAGCTCCACAATTCCTAAAACCTATTTAGTGAAGGTGGGCCTTGAGTCTGCAATGTCCCGTTCTGAGTCTAAAATTCTTTGTTAGTCTATCTCACCCTAGTTTGTGCATGCTGTCGTTTTCTTGCTTCTATTCTTTGTGCTGGTCTCTCCATTCCGTCCGCATAGATCGTTATATGAGTGTCTTTGTTTCTTTATAGCTATATGGACTGCGAGTCTGCGTGCCACCACTTTCGGATTTTGCAAACTCATCTGCAATCTCGTTTCCAAGCATCATACAGTGGGCCGGAATCCACTGAGTTTGTTTTTATTATTGGACAGCAACCCGATGTAATTATATTTCGTGTCAGAGTCTGCCTTGGGGCATGAGATGGCTTGTAGTACGCTCCTGGAGCCTATCTTGTTTGGAACATGAGATGGCGTGTAGTACGCTCCTGGGGTCTATCTTGTTTGAAACATGAGATGGCTTGGAGTACGCTCCTGAAAGATGAATGGACAAACTACAAGCCAGCTTATCTCCAACATTCAAGACACCACAGGAAGGCTCCTGAACACAGATGAAGAGAATAGTCTAAGTTTTTTCAGTCGATATGTTGCCCAGACTGATAAAGGCGACAGAGATGCCCGTCAGGAAACTCGGAAAGGCATCTTTGACGCAGCCATCAGGGAAGAGGCTTATGTAGACCTTATCACCGAGGCGGAGGTCGTAAATAGTCTACGTACAAGCAAAAACACAGCTCCAGGTCCTGATGGAGTACAGTATTGCCACATCAAGCAGTTGGATGAGACCGATATAAGAAATATGGTGAAGGAGTTCAACCACACTATAGAGAAGGCATATGTGCCTGAGGACTGGCTTCATAGCTATCTGTGCCCACTGCCTAAACCTGGTAAGGACTCAACGCTTCTCGGCAGCTATCGAATAATCACCATACAAAATGTATATGGAAAATTGCTCGAGAAGATAGTGGCCAGGAAAATAATGGCCTACCTTGAACTGGAGCAGATTCTACCCGATACGCTGGGTAGTTATAGAACAGCGAAGGAGACCTGGGCTAAAGCTGGAACTTTCGCGTATGATGTGTACGAGGGGTTTCAGTCAAAGCAAGAAACAGTTGCGGTGGCACTCGAGCTGGAAGACGCATACAACCGTGTCGATTTGGGGACCTTAATTACCTGTCTGCAGCAGTGTGGTTTAAACCCGTGGCTGGTTAGTTGGATATCAGCTGCCCTGATGGAAAGAACAGTTGCGCTACGCGTGGGATCGTGGACATCAGAACCGAGGCAAATATGTCCAGGACTGCCTCAAGGGTCTCCGCTCTCACCGGTGCTGTTCAACATTTACACAGTAAAAGTGGCCAATATTCAACCCACAGGGACAGGGCGAACGTTGACATTTGCTGATGACATCCTAACGTACAGGACTGGCTCAGACAGGCAAAAGTTGGTCAAAGACATCCAGGAAACCTTGCAAGGAATGTCACAGGGGTGCAGCGATTCAAGCTCCAAGATCAATCCGAACAAGGCCTGCATGACGTGGTGCTCTTTGAATAATTCCATAGTAAAGGCTGAACTCCCGGGCATCACTTTTAATGGTTGCACCATCGACAGGGGTGACAGGTTGAAATACCTCGGAGTGACATTTGATCGCAGTCTTTCCTATAACTGCCATGTTGACCACATCGTACAAAGATGCAAGAGAGGGTTAGGAGCACTCAAGACCATGGCTGCTGCCGACTTGGAACAACGCCTCCTGTTCATCCTATTTCGTCAGGTCATGTTGTCTGTCATCGATTACGGACTAGGCATCCTCACATTATCAAGAACACACTGTGTAAGGTTGGACCGCATCCAGAATGAAGGTATGCGTCTGGTTCTGGGCTGCACTAGAGATACCCCGATTGTGATGATGCGGTACATGTTGGGATTGTTATCGGTGACATCCAGACATAAACTGGCACAAGTCAAAGCCTATATGCGTATCACCACAGACACTCGACACCCTCTGCACAGTAGTATCTCAGATATCAAGGGATCAAGAATCAAGAGAGGGTCGTCATGAATGGCACAGGCTGAGACAACAATCGGACACGTCACTTCAGCTGAGACGATAGCCAAATGGGAAGAATGGGTCCACACTGGTGATAGAATGATAGAGTACGAGAGAGTCATCATAACCTTAGGCAAGGAATGCAGAGAACGGAACAACGAGAGTGCAGAGCACGAGGTAAATCAGCTGATAACTGAGAACACCCAGGAGAGTGACGCTGTCATATACATCGACGGATCAGTCGTGCGCAGTGGGACATCAGGCTGGGGTTTCTCGGCTAGAGTGAGAGGAGAGGTCGTGGCTGAGCGCAGTAGGTCATACATGTCAACAACCTCCAGTATAAGAATGGAGACGGAAGCAGTGACCTCAGCACTGAAATGGATATCTGAGACTTCTTTAACAATGGCAGTCATCGTGACAGACGCGCAAGCAGTACTTCAGAAAGTACAGAATGGATGGCTTAGATACGAGTGGATAGCTGCTGTTGATGCCTCAAACCTGCAGGCGCTGACCTGGATCTACTGTCCTGCTCATGCCGGGGTTCAGGGCAATGAAAGAGCTAACATCTTGGCTTCACGGGCTCCCATCATGGGCACATTAGTGAAGGACAGAAGTGACATTTTGAAATCAATCAATGACCGCCTGCTGGATGAGGACACCGCAATAGATGAAGCAGCAATCCAAAGACTGCAAAGTTTCGACATTAAACGAGGTTCGAGCGATGTAGGGCGCATGAGAGGCAGGCGCAGGAGCGTGTACAACCAGCGAGCTACAGGGACCATCAGCATCCATACCTTACGCCATTTGATGAGAGACACTGAACATATATGGGTATGCCCGGAGTGCAGTGACGTCGATTCTTAGAAACAGAAACAGAAACGCTCCTGGAGTCTATCTTGTTTGGGACATGAGATGGCTTGTAGTACGCTCCTGGAGTCTATCTTGTTTTGGGCAATAGATGGCTTGTAGTACGCTCCTGGAGCCTATCTTGTTTTGGGACATGAGATGGCTTGTAGTACGCTCCTGGAGTATATCTTGTATGGAACATGAGATGGCTTGTAGTACGCTCCTGGAGTCTATCTTGTATGGAACATGAGAGGGCTTGTAGAACGCTCCTTGAGTCTATCTTGTATGGAACATGAGATGGCTTGTAGTACGCTCCTGGAGTCTATCTTGTTTGATACATGAGCTGGTTTGTAGTACGCTCCTGGAGCATATCTTGTTTGGGACATGAGATGGCTTGTAGTACGCTCCTGGAGTCTATCTTGTTTGGGACATGAGATGGCGTGTAGTACGCTCCTGGAGCATATCTTGTTTGGAACATGTGATGGCTTGTAGTACGCTCCTGGAGTCTATCTTGTTTTGGGACATGAGATGGCTTGTAGTACGCTCCTGGAGCCTGTTGTCTTTCCGAGATTCGTTCCTTTAGTACCACTCGACCAGTCGCTCGTCGCATATTTTGCATTGAGCTGATAGTGGGATTTTGAATGACTGAGGAATGTAAGTCTGCTTGCCTAGACTGGCGCCTCGTACTGTTCAGACAACGTATTTTATTGTGTTATCTACTTCCTTAAATAATGCATTTGTCTTACCGGGGCTTGAATCGGCATAACCGCTTGGCACCAGTCGTACTTTGGTGATTTTTTCATTTCGTTACTTCTTAAAATTATTAAAGCACTTTCTCTAATCGATTAGCTCATTGAGATTCTAGTTAATAGTGCTGAGGGCGAACAAACTATTCCGGACATTTGTAAAACAGCCAACCAAATGAAGGTAGCCACATTGGTGAACTCTTAAATGAACTTCTTTTCGCTGACGTTCAAGCAGTCACAACAACTTCAGAAATACAATTGCAGCAACAAATTTATAAACTAAATACACCATGTAAAGAATACAGCATTGAAACAAATGTCGAAAAAATTGAGGTCATGAAAATATCTAGAATAGCCGGAGATTAGCAGACGGAAGAATTACAACAAAGATGCAAAAGGCAAATTAGCTCATTGGACAATTAACACCAATACTTAATTGTAATGACGAGACAATAACTACCACAAGAGCTTTATGCAACTCGATTTTCATGCTATCAATGACAAAACTAGACACAAACATCAAATGACAAACGACACATCGTGATAGCAGAAATGAAATGCGTGCGAAAAATATTGGGCGCAACCAGGAGAGATATGATCAAAATCGATAACATCAGGAGACTAGTGGAAACAATACTACTATTGGACTTCATCAGAAGACAGCAACTAAAATGGTTTGACCTCGTAACTACCACCAAACAGCACCCTCAACAAGCAATGAAATTTAGCTACAACGAGTTCAATGTCAAAGGCAGACCACGAAATAGGTGGCCTTCGGAAATATCTGAGGCGGTGAATGCCACTGTGCATGAGGTATACAGACGGGCTCGTTCTAAAGATCTCTTCATAACCTGACGCTGAAAGGCATGACAGGATAAGCGAAAAGGAGGGAGAAGTGATGTGGGTCGTTCCAACTCCGACATGTGTCTGGCTTCTTCCAGACCACAGGGTTACTACACGTTCCAGGTGGTGGATCGTTGATTGCCTAGATGTCACTATCCTTCCCTGATCGACCACCGAGAAATGCATTTTGAAATGGTTTCTTCTTCTTCTTCGTACGCAGTCAGACAGTAACCATTCTTTTTTCGAAAAAAGCGGCGGTCATCCTGAGGCTGTCGACACTGCCATAGAGCTTGTCTTGTGGTTCCACTGGTGATGGCCACATCTGCTCTCTCTGATCCTCGTATGTCGGGCAGTTCTGCAGCAAATGTTCAGCGGTCATTTTGCCGGTACCACACGGGCATTCGTCGGTTCCACCTATCTTCAATTTGTTGAATAGGTGGTACCTCAGTCTATTGTGGCCAGTGCGAAGTCTTAAGACAACGACCTGCTCTCTTCTGTTCAGCTGGTAATAGGCATCGTTTTTGGTGTAACCAGTATGTTCGGTTTCCCATTTGGTCATGTATCTGGCTTTGATAAGCCGTTTTGACTCTTCGTACGTCATTCTAGTATCTGTTTGTGGTAGTCTTGCGCCTTCTTTTGACAGTCTGTCTGCCTCCTCGTTGCTTTGGATGTTGCAGTGTGATGGGACCCACTGTACCACTACCCTTTTTGGTGCGGACTGCTGGCATAGTTGACAGAGTGCTGCTCTTAAGTCATTAAGCTCAGTGCTTTTCTGGCTTTTTAGCGCTGTGACTACGGCGAGAGCATCTGTAAGCAGGACTGTATGGCTTTCATTCTCTTTATGTGTCACCATTTCTTCCACTGCCCCCCTCAGTGCCTCTGCCTCCGCTCTGAAATTGCTTGTGTACTTACCAGTAGCGAATGACAGTGTTATTTTTCTGCCATTTGGTAGGTTCAGGAATGCTCCTGCCCCTCCGTTCTGTGTAGTGTTTGTTACAGAACCGTCGGTGTATGCATGGGTCCAGTCCATGCTTGGGTAGTTTTTCGTAATAAAGCTTAGGGTAGTATCTCTTCTTTCTTTTTCAGTCTGGCAGTTTTTGTTTCCAATACCTGGTATATTTTCTACCACCTCTGGAAATATATCCTGCCTCCAGGTAGGTTTTCGTACAGTAGTGATGGACTTTCGTGTTGTTAGTGCGTTTATGGGATCTTCGTGCATCTTTGCTTTGGCTATTTCTGCAAAGTTTCTCCGCTTTAGTTTCCCATTTCCCAACTTGTTTAGTCTCTGGTGCATTGGATGGTCAGTCAGTCTTCGGAGTTTCTCTGATTGCAGCTGGGCTCTGCAGTCTCTTCTATCGGTCATGGATTGCAGTTTTGTAATCTTTTCAAGTTCTACAATTGGCGTTGACTTCATGCCACCTGTTATAACTCTCATGGCTTGGTTTTGAAGTTTGCTAACTTTATCGAACTTTATGCTGCATCCGATTTCTTGCTATGGTGAGATTCTTTTCAGAGGTCCACATAGCCAGATCGTCTGCAAACATTGAGCTATGGACTCTTCTTGGTATATTCTCTGTAATGTCGTTTATATACACCAGGAAGAGTGTGGGTGACAGTATTCCCCCTTGGGGTACTCCCTGCTCGAGTGTCACCTTTTTGCTCATCTGCCCTTGTACTTGGACTCTGGCCGTTCTTTGTTTGAGGTAGTGGTTGATCCACTTGTACATTCTCCCACAAACTTCACTTCTCCTTAGCTTGACTCTAAGTCCGTCTTTCCAGACTTTGTCAAATGCCTTTTCCAGGTCCACCCAAACCGCTTCTGTGTGCTTCTGTGCCTGGTAGGCGTCTTCTATTTCCTGGGCTATGAGGATGACCTGGTCCTCAGTGGATCTGTGCTGTCTAAAGCCGGCTTGCTGTGGAATTAGTATTCGTTTTTCTTCCAGATGCCACATCAGTCTGGTGTTTATCATACGTTCCATCAGTTTGCCGACACAGCTCAGTAGGCTGATAGGCCTGTATCCATTTGGATCTGTTTTGTTCTTTCCTCTCTTTGGTACTGGTACAAGTACTGCATCTTTCCATGCCTGAGGTACAATTCCCCTTTTCCAGCTTTGGTTCAGGACCGATAGCAGTTTCCTATTCGCTGTTTGGCCCAGCCCCATCAGCATTTCGTTTGTTATCCCGTCTTTTCCGGGAGATTTCCTTTTCTTTAATGTTCTTATGGCCTCTTCCATTTCACCCATTGTTAATTTGGCCATCATATGCTCTTCTGGTGCCGTATTAATGTTGTCGTGCCCCTTTTGCTCTTCACTAATGTCTGTATGCCTATCTGCAGGGACCTCGATGTGGTTTGCTTTGGCATAGTGTTCTACAAAAGCGTTTGCGGCTTTTTTTCCTGTGAGCAAGTTTTCGCCCTGCTTGATGGTAATTTGTTTGAAGGGGTTTCGTCGTTCATGGCTCTGACTAGCTTCCATAGCTTGTTCCCTTCTTTGTCTAGGTTGAGACTTTCAGTTTTGTTTTTCCAGCTCTCTCTTGCTGTTTGGTTTAGGGTGTATTTGTATTTCGCCGTGGCGGCTTTGAGGGCGATATTTGCCTCCATAGATTGTTCTCGCTCTGTCATGTTCCTAGCATGTGTTACTGCTTCTTCCACTTTCTGCAACTCATCATTCCAATAGGGCTTATAGTTTTTCCTAGCTCCTCTTGGGATGGTTTCAGTGGCGGCTTGCATTATTGCCTTGCTTAGGCTTTCCACCATGGGCTTCATTTTGTTGTTTCGTGTGTTGATGGTTTCACACAGCCCATCTGTCAGGATTGCAAATCTGTCCCAGTCGGCTCGTTTGTAATTCCAACGTGGGAGCGGTTTTGTTTCCTGTGGGCCTACTTCCATATCAATGTCTAGCCTGATCGACCTGTGGTCGCTACCTGCCAGTTGGTTTAGCACCTGGCGGTCTATTTTATGGTGTATGTCCTGTGTGGAGAAGGCCAAATCTGGAGTCGAGGTGGTACGCCATGTTCTACAATAGAAACTAAGGCTATCCTCCGGCCTATTGATTAGGGAGAGATTTGTATCTATCTCCCAATCTTCCACTTCGTCACCTCTGCTGTCTGTGTCCGAGTATCCCTATCTCTCCGAGTGGCTGTTGAAGTCTCCAACTACTATGCAGTTGGAGTCTTTGACATCCATACTCGAGAGCGATAGGTCTTTATTTGGTGGTCCGTACAGATTGAAAATGCGGAGCTTCGTCTCTTGAGCCATTATGTCAACTCCTACAATTTCTGCTTGTCCGGTGTGATTGACAGATACCGCGCTACTCGGAATGCAGTTTCGGGTCAGTATCAGGACCCCTCCTTTGTGACCTTCTCTATCGAGACGGAAGGTCTGGTATCCTCTGATTGAGAATTTATGATTATTGTTGAGGTGCGTTTCCTGGATACGTGCCACGTCAATCTTACCTTCATGCAGGTGATATGTTAGGGAAAGCTTTTTGTTAATGACTCCCTCCGCATTCCACTGTAGTATTTTGAGGGTCTTCAGTTTTTGGTCAATAGAAATTGCCCCATAGCCATGTGCCTTGACTCCACAACACATGGGTGGGTGACCACCAGTAGTCAAGGGTGGGCCCCTTCGAGGCGTGAGGCCCGGCACTCTCGCTGCCTGGCGGGACTCCGCAGGATGATCGGTTGTACTGTCATCATACTGCGATTTACGTTGCACTGTTTCGTTAGGCTTGTGGCCCCGTGCATCCGATTTCAACAGGCGTTTCTTTAGGGATGCCCTCCTTAGCCTTTGACTGTCCCCAGCCTATCTGCAAGGCAGCAGTTGTTTTGGATCAGAGTTGTCTCTCTTATGGAAGTTTTGAAATGGTTTAAAGTGTGCTCATTCCAATTAGGGAGCCTCGATAATTTTTGAAAGCAAACACATATAAAACATATACTACCCACAAGTACACGCACATGTAAATAGTACGTCCTTTCCATTAGCAAATTGGAATTAAGACAAAAGTATTACATGTCGGTTATACGGGCTTAACTCACATATTGATGTTTTCTGTGGCATAGGAAAAGCTATTTGAAAATTGAATGTTAACGAGCATATGTTAAATTCATCCGCGTGACCAGCCATCATGGCACCCACCGAGTGGCTGTCATCCGGGGCGTACTGCACCCCCGCGTTGCCACAAGGTAAGCTTACGCTACTCAAACTATTGACGATATAAAAAGGTAGTCCCAAAGACGGAGTGTTTCTCAAACTTCTGAGTGTCACGAATCGGCAGGAACGTATCCATTGCAACAGAGACCCGTGCCTAATTTATTTATTATTGTGCTTCATCTCATTCTTTCTTCTTTTGTCCTGCTGCCCTTGTAATGAGGTGTCGCAGAGATTCGAAATATGTAGATTGCTTGTTATCACCAGGTGTAAGACTTGTGCTGTCGTTAGGTGGAGATACCTGAGGGTGTCAGAGACACCTACGACCTAGCTACGTCGAGGTCCGCTTTTTGCTCCAAAAATCTGCATATGATATGTTCTCACTGCAGGCTGAATCTAATGCATTCGGACTAAATGACTGAACCACTTGATTTGTTTTGAGGGGGCGTCAATGTAGGCACAAGTTGGGCTTGTCCCGACTATCTACCTTAGAATGGTGTTACGAATTCGGATATGGGCTTATCCTGACTATCTACCTTAGAATGGTGTTACGAATTCGGATATGGGCTTATCCTGACTATCTACCTTAGAATGGTGTTACGAATTCGGATATGGGCTTATCCTGACTATCTACCTTAGAATGGTGTTACGAATTCGGATATGGGCTTATCCTGACTATCTACCTTAGAATGGTGTTACGAATTCGGATATGGGCTTATCCTGACTATCTACCTTAGAATGGTGTTACGAATTCGGATATGGGCTTGTCCCGACTATCTACCTTAGAATGGTGTTACGAATTCGGATATGAATAACTTCGATACTAGTTACCGACACGTTCTAGATGACTCGGCTGTACATTGGTAATTAGCTTACTGTTGCGGAAGAAGAAGCAGAGAGAAAAGCAACAACAGTCAAGTACAACTAAGTATGTAATAGTTCATATCTCACTGAAGTGTGTGAGACTGACTGTAGTGTATGTTATGGGGCGGACTGTGGGGCACTGACTGTAGGGCACTGACTGTAGGGCACTGACTGTGGGGCACTGACTGTAGGGCACCGACTGGGGCACTAACTGTAGTGTATGTTATGGGGCTGACCATGGGGCACTGACTGTAGGGCACTGACTGGGGCACTAACTGTAGTGTATGTTATGGGGCTGGTTATGGGGCTGACCATGGGGCACTGACTGTAGGGCACTGACTGTAGGGCACTGACTGTGGCACTAACTGTAGTGTATGTTATGGGGCTGACCATGGGGCACTGACTGTAGGGCACTGACTGTAGTGTATGTTATGGGACTGACTGTGGGACACTGACTGTAGGGCACTGACTGTAGTGCACTGACTGTAGTGTATGTTGTGGGACAGACTATTATTTGTTGGGACTACCTTTACGTTTACATCTACAAGGTCATAACGACGATTACTTCCTTGTGGGAAATAAACTTGATTAAAAGTTGTCTTTAGATTAATTTAAACTCAAAAACATTTTTATTTCGAGGCAAGTATCAAAGTACACAAATATTCTCACTTGTTATAGTTTTGATGGTTTGTAGGGAATTATTTGCAGGGAGGAATGACAGCGGTACACTATGCGGCTAAATGTGGCCACACAGACGTCTTGAAAGCCTTTTTGTTGCAGGGAGTTGAAGTTGATGATCGAGACGTTGTGAGTATATTTTAGTCATGTGAATATCAAGCACGATTTTTTGTGTGTTCCGTGTGTTTATCGTAAGATATAAATGTATCAATATTCAGTAAAGGAAATAAGAAAATATCATTTTTATCGCATATATTTGTGAGTAATGCATATAAAATTTCAAGTTTCCAAAGACTTTTAAACGTCAGGTACGAAGATAGAGTTACAAATGAGGAGATACGAGATAGAATTACAACAGAAATAGGACCTTTTGAAGACCTCTTGGCAACTTTCAAAAGAAGGAAACTCGCTTGGTGTGGTCACATATCGAGATCAAATGGTCTTGCAAATACGATCCTCAGCGGAAAGGTGCAAGGCAGACGACGAAGAGGCCGTACCAAAAAGAGGTGGGAGGACAATATAAAAGAATGAACCAATCTCCCACCAGAAGAGGCACAGGCAGCGGCTGCTGACAGAGAAGAGTGGCCTGGTGTTGTGAGGACGTCTTTATGTGTGCCCCAACGACCTCACCGGTTACTGGATGACCTGACCTGACCTAACATTCAAACAGACAAAGATCCAATTGATCAGGACATGACAATATCGACATACAGTTGTGAGACATGGACATTAAACAAATCAATTTAAATGAAGTGTTACAGAATGATGTTGAAAATAACATGGACAGAAAAAAAGACGAATAGAGAAATGTTTCGCTGGACATTATACTTTCATAAAATTGGCTCATAGACAACATTGTAAGAAAAAAAACAGTTTACATATTTTGGTCATATGGCTTGGCTTGGCTTCCTTCATTCTCAATATCCCACTACCAAACCCTAAAAGGGCTTAAGTAGCAGAATGTAGTCCAGAGAATGGAATGCGTTATGTCGTAGTTTACAGCTTGACTGCGATATTTGCACCTTTCGATCCAACACATCCGACTTCAGCAAGCATTTTTTAGTACCGGGTTAGCATTCCCTCTTCGGTTCCTTCTCCATAGCTAGTCTGCCCTGTTATCCAGGATCACCGCGTGGAGGTGTAGAAGGGTCTTGGCAGGTCTGGTTCGCTGGCCCTTACGTTAGCAGTCAGCTATGGGTCACTGACCACTGCAGCTCATGCGCTGCTCAGCATCTTGATCCCTTTTGGTCATATGAAGAGACATAACGGTCTGGAGGTAGTGATAATAGAGGACATCGTTCCAGAAAGGCGGAAAATAGGTCGATCTCGAAGAAGATACCATTACGACGTTACGGGCAGTCTGTGGATGTCTTTGTATTACGTGGGCCGACTCGTCCTTGGACCGCATACAGAGCTGCCGCACAGTGACTACGTTCTGGAAAGAAAATATTACATGCTGAGGATGTTATTTGTTATGAATGTTAACATGTTGTACGTATGTTACATAGTGTTATTTGTTGTGTTTATGTTATATATGTTATTTGACAGGATGGTAAGACAGCTTTACATCTTGCAGCAGAAGCTGGCCACAAGGAAGCAGTTGATCTGTTACTAGATTATACAGCCAATCCTAACTCGGAAACTGTTGTGAGCAATTTATTCGTACAATGTAATGTTCTTGGAGAGGTTCTTGTCCGTGGTCAAATTTAGACATGGAGAGGTATTTGTCCATGGTCGAATTTAGACATGGAGAGGTATTTGTCCATGGTCGAATTTAGACATGGAGAGGTATTTGTCCATGGTCGAATTTAGACATAGAGAAGTTCATGTCCAGGGTCGAATTTAGACATGGAGAGGTATTTGTACAGGGTAGAATTTAGACACGGAGAGGTATTTGTCCAGGGTAGAATTTAAACATGGAGAGGTATTTTCCAGGATAGAATTTAGACATGGAGAGGTATTTGTCCAGGGTAGAATTTAGAGATAAAGTTGTTCTTGTCCAGGGTTGAATCCAAGCTGCATAACAGGCTGCAACGGGGCTGACTGGCTAAGGAGAAGGAATCGAAGATGGAAGGCTAACCCAGTACACACAATTGACTGCTGAAGTTGGATGTGTTGGACCGATAGGTGCCTATATCGCAGTCAAACTATAAACTACGACACAACGCATTCCGTTCTCTGCTTCTTTTCAAGACTTGGTAGCAGGAGTTTGAGAACGAAGAAAAAGAAGAAGAAGAAGAAAGAAGTTGAAAAAGAAGAAGAAGAAGAAAAAGAAGAAGAAGAAGAAGAAGACGAAGAAGAAGAAGAAGAAGAAGAAGAAGAAGAAGAAAAAGAAGAAGAAGAAGACGAAGAAGAAGAAGAACAACAACAACAACAACAAAAACAACAACAACAAAAACAACAACAACAAGAAAGCTAGAAGGAATAAGAAGAAATTCCACTCGCTCGTAGTCTTGTGAAACCCTTCGTGCAGTAGTTTCGGAAAGCGATGGGAATATTCGTGAATAATATTATTTTTTTAGTTATGTATCAATTAAGATTTGGTCAGTAAGAAAATTGGTAAATTTACGCAGATAAGGTCAAGGCAAAACCGTTCCCATAATAGGCACTGCCATCAGAGGCAAAGTGTTTGAGAGTTTTTATTTGTACGAGGTCTTGATTATTTATGAGGAGAAACGCTTAGTATAATTCCTGGTTTTCTTCCCTCGCTGAATATAAGTCGGGTTACTGCGTACAGTTGGGTAGGTAGGAGCGTGTAATTCAATTAGTCAGTAAGGGGATGGCGTGGCCTAGTGGTTAAGTTGCACGGCTCACGACCCGAAGGTGCTGGGTTCGATCCCCATCAC
Organism: Ariolimax columbianus; assembly: GCA_036924085.1. Classification (NCBI taxonomy): domain Eukaryota; kingdom Metazoa; phylum Mollusca; class Gastropoda; order Stylommatophora; family Arionidae; genus Ariolimax; species Ariolimax columbianus. The sequence continues at coordinate 50,772,625 of JAVGWX010000003.1, forward strand.
AGCACCGGCCGTTCCCCTGGGGAAGCAAACCCTTTCAATATGCAGGAGGAAGCAGACCCTTACATAAAATGCGTGCTGAAGTCGGATGCACTGGGCCGACAAGCGCAAAATAAAAACCACAGTGCAACGCACACCGCCTTGGGGAATAGAGAAATAAAGCGAACGCAAAAAACAAAACAAAACAAACAAACAAAAATTAGTCATTCAATCAAGCCCGTCGCTACTCTCGGTGCATAAGGCATAGACAACATCCGTCAGCATACAAGATCATGGGCTGCTCTTTCTGCCTCTCTCCAGGTGTAATTATTTAATCTTAGTTTCTTCTCTTCTCCGTGTATTTTTGGGCTACCTCTTTCTTTCGTTCTCTCTCTTTCTCTTTGTCTCTCTCTCTCTCTCTCTCTCTCTTTGCTTGAGGATTCCTTGTAAGAGCCTGTCTTGCTATGTTGGGCTTTACCTTCCGTAGCGTATGTCTTTTCCAGTGCCATTGTCTTCGCTTAATTTGTTGTTTCCGTGGATGTTGTTGGCTCCGTTCCCATAGGTCTTCATTGCTTACACTGCCCTGCCACTTTATGCGCATTTTCCTTCATAGGCATTTGTTAACCAAGTACTGGAGTGTTGTATGATTTCGGTCGCTTTCCGTGTCTCCGCTTAATACAGCATCACCGACTTGACACTAGCGTTGAATTTCTAACTTTGGCGAGAATCTAGATTTCTCTAGATCTACATATATTGTTTAGTGTCAGGAATGTCCCTTTTGTCTTTTCAATTCTGGTCCTTACATTTACATCTCTACCTCTTGATGTGTCAATCGTGCTACCCAAATAGGTCAAGGAGCGTGTCAGCAAATCTCGTGCCTTTGCCGTGAGATCCGAACGATCAAGCCAATCTGGCACTTGTGTATTCAATCTATTAGACCCACTTTTATATTCTAGCTAATTCACTTTGTTTCTAGGTTGATCATTAATTGAATGTCAATTCAGTCTTTTTAGTTCTGATTTTATTTCCATGAATGTGTGCTTGCGTGGTAACTGATAGAAGAGTTGGATGATTGAAGTAAACTGTTTACTTTGTTTTTACAAACAGAAGAGTTGAGTATTTGAAGTAGGCTGTTTACTTTGTTTCTACAAATAGAAGAGTTGAGTATTTGAAGTAAGCTGTTTAATTTTACAAACCACAGAAAGAAGTTACACCTCTACACTCTGCAGCACAGGAGGGTCACGTGGAGGTCTGCAGGAGTTTAGTCAAATACGGATTAAATGTGAATGCTCAAAACTTTGTAAGTGACTTTCCTGTCAGCGTGTCAGACATATATGTTTTACGTTCACATTTCCTAAATCATCTTTTATCAACATGTACAATACATAAAGGCTCTGTGTCCCATTATTCTCTCTCTCTCTCTCTCTCTCTCTCTCTCTCTCTCTCTCTTCCCTTCCCACTTTCCCATTTGTGACCCCACCCTACCTCCACTCCCCAGAATAAATACAAATTATCCACCTGAGATTGTTCAGTTTACATAAATACCAATACCACATACAGATTGCAGACCTTCACTAACAAGTTCTTCATTGCATACTGCATGCTAGATGGTCATAGGTAATGACAAACACAGATATGCGAGAAAGAACACGGCAACAACCAATACAGCGAGAAATTTGGGAGAGAAAGTGGAAATGGATAGGACACACTCTCAGAAAGAAGCCTGACAACATAAGCAGACATTCATTTGATTGAAACCCACAGAGAAAGAGATGAATGGGAAGTCCAAGAAACACATGGTGGTGAACAGTTGAGGGGGAAGTCAGTTAAATCAGCATCTTGTTGTCAAACAGACAGCACCGAATAGGAACAGATGGAGAGCGTCTGTTGAGGCCCTATGTTCCAAGGCGAACGAGGCGGGTAAATGATATTGACATACCAATTTGCTACTGTACTGTCAGAAATGTTGGTATTGGTTGACTTTTTGAAACCACAAACTGGTCAGAAATGTTCGAAATGGTTGACTTTTTGAAACACAAACTGGCTAGAAATGCTGGCATGCAATTGTAAAGAAGAGAAGCTGTTATAAATTATCATAGATAAATCTTCAGCTATCATAAATAAAATATGGTTGTCTATTTTCTTGTTAACTACATTATATTTCTTTGCATTGTATTCTATAGCAGGGAAATTCTGCACTTCATATAGCAGCCAATGGAAATCACAAAGAAGTGGCCAGAATTTTAATTGATGCCAAATGTGTGCTAGATCTTCCTAACAATGTAAGCTTTCTGTTACACATTCTTTTAATTCATGTTTTTATCAGTTGTTCTTGTTTCGAATGCCCATTAGGAGTAGGCTACTCGTATGTGCGCCCTGAAAAGGGTGTTGAGTGACGGGTTTCAGTAGCTTTTCTCATATGTGCTGATGAAGGTGGACTGGGGTCCTCCAGGCAGTTAATGAGTTATGCTATGCTTGGCATCATCTGCGTGTCGCTCACTACCACGGATATCACGTCGAACATCACCTTGTTAACCAGACTGTTGTCCCGTTTCCAGACCACCACCGAGGAGGTCAGGTGAGGGTCTTGGCCAGTATATTTCTCCTGACCCTGGCTAACATTCTCTGACCAGTGTGTTTTGCCTGACCAAACGTTAGCCTCGTCGTCCCTGGTTTTATTAGTAAAATGTATAAAAGTTTAATACTTCTTGTTGCTCAGTTTAAATAGCAATAGTTTTATCATTTTTTTAACGGGTAGACATTATCTCATTATAGTTAATTGTTCATTTGGATGAAGTGTTAGAAGCATCAAGGTCTCAGAGTAGACTGTTCTCTTCCTCATTGCCTTGCCTGAATTAACTCTAACAGAGCAAGGTACTCGTGTACAACTGGGTGGACTAGACAGTGACGTGATTAAGATATTTAACCACTTTGATTTTGTCATGTGACTTGAGCTCTTTAATCACCCAGCCACTATCAATAATTGAAGAGCTTATTTGTAACAATGTAATTATCTTTTCATGAAGAAATATATAATTTCAAGTGTAATGTATGTAAGTAGCATGTACTTTACACAACGTCGCTTGTTACAACAGCCAACCTATTTCGCTGTTATAAGTTGATTGACAGGTATGCAGTATGATAGGTTGCCATTACTTTCCGTATATTAATGATATCTCTTGTATCTTTGACTAAAAAACCCTATAGAGAATGCAAACTCCACTCCATGTTGCTGTAGAAAGTGGACATTTAGATGTGGTACAGATACTGCTGGCAGGGGGGGCAAGTTTGGATACTAGAGAAAAGGTAGGTATTGAAGAACAACAGTAGTGTGGCCATGATCTGTAACAACATAACAAAAGACATGTGCGTATAAACAATGTTTAGTCTGATAATGTTCTACTGACATGAACAGAAGGTTTGGAGAGAAATGGAGTGCATCTTGTGGACAGAGAAATTAATATTTAAGAAAATGCTGGAGAATGTAGAGACCTAGGGATAAAATTTAAAAGAAAATGAACAAAATCAGTTATAAAGTTAAAAGAGTTTAGCCATATAAAAGGACATAACACTTTGCTGAAAGCTATACTGGGGAAAAAAATAGACGGTGAACGTGTCAGTGAAAGACAACTTTATAAATGGGAGATTTATATCAAAGGATAGACAGCAAAAAATTATGTCAGATTCCATCAGCAAGGCAAGAAATAGATGTTGGAGATGCATCGCAACTGATCGGAATGTCTTCCTAAAATAGCTCATTAAAATGGCAGACATTAATTGTTTGTATGAATTAAAAAGTGGTAGTAATGAGTAGTATAATAAAATCTTACATTTTTTGTATATGGAAAGAAGAAAACAAATTTTGTGGCAGATTTTTTAACAGATCACAAGACAATTAATGGCTGAGATTGGACATTCCCTAACATGAACTGAGAAATTGTAAAGGTAGATTTCGTTACTTGAAGTGTCTGTTAACTGAGAAATTGTAAAGGTAGATTTTGTTACGTGAAGTGCCAATTTTAAAGAAATTTATATCAGAACTATTGTAGTTTGAAATAAGATTCATACGTTGAAATCAGATTTGTCAATACGACAGGTTTTTAGCACTGCTAAACAGTTTGACATACTTTCAGAAGAGGTTCACCAATGTAACACATTATCAGACTACACTAATAAAATGGTACCTTCATAGTGTCCTTCACCATAAAACAGTTGTGAATACCTCCAAACACAGGTGTGGTTCAGTTTTATGTGGGCACAAGTTGTTTTTTAAGTGACAACCAATGTCACGGCAAAATGGTTTTCGTCAAGTTAACAGAGTGCAACTAATTAGACTAATTAACAAAGCTAAACAATTCATTTAGAAACAGTTCAAGAAAGGTCACCATGCTATACTTCTAGACGCTTTTTTTTCACTCCAGTAAGAGTATTAGGCCCACCACTGCATCTGGCCTCCTTTAGGAAGCCTGCATCAAAGCACTTTCTTTTGAAGTGGCTGTCTCTGTATATATTTGTTTTACACAATGAAGTTGCTAGCTTTATGCACAACTCTCTGTAGTCACATTTTACGGCATGTATGGAGTTGCAGTGGCCCTATTCTTTCCTGAGCTTCCTCCTCAGTTAAGCATCCCAGGATCCACTCAGGGAGCTATGCTATACAGCAAAGAAACTAAGTGCTCTTTGTGCAGAAAAAAGAGCAGATTGATGTACACAGACTCCCTATCAATAATATAATTTAATGACGTAAACAGGTAGCAAATAATTTATCAACAAAAACAAAATAACAATCAGACAATGTTAACGCAATGCATCCATTTAACAGTTGTGATTTATTTTCAGCCATTTTTGGTATTTAGTTTTGTTTCAGTTCATCCTATTTTTGTAATATGTCATCTGTTTTCATGTAAATATCTTACCTGTTAATATTTATTACATTGTTGTGACTTTACAGTCAGGTAAAAGTGCCATTCAGCTTGCTGCAAGAGGGAACTATGTTGCAGTGGTAGACATGCTGATCAAGGCTGAGAGATATTATGCTAATGCTAGAGTGAGGGACATTTTGATATTTCCTTGATGTACATCACAGATTATTATCTTGATAAATCATTCATTAATGTATGCACTGAAAACAGTAAGCAGATGTGGTATATTAAGGAGTCTTAAATGAATTGACTTATTTAAGGGTGATTGGTGACCTGACCTACCATTTAAATGATTCAATTACTTTTCAAAATTTGATGAACTGGCTCAATCTTAATAGTTCAAATGTTTTCTATGATTTCATGGGCTTACAAGTGATTTAAACTATTTTCCATGACTTGATGGGCTCGTACTTGGTAATTCAACAGTTTTTCATGGTTTTATGGATTGACCCTTGATTAATTATTCAATTTTTTCATGATCTGATTTATTGACCTTGATAATTCAACTAACATCTACACCTCACAGTAGAAGAGGAGCGACTAAGTAAGATAATTCAACTGTTTTCCTAGATTTGAAAGACAGGCTCTGTTGATTCAACTGTTTTCCATGATTTGATTTACTGGTCCTTGATGATGTTTCAACTGTTTTCCATGATTTGATTTACCGGTCCTTGTTGATTCAACTGTTTTTCTAGATATTGATAGATGGGCTCTTGATGATTCAATTGTTTTCCATGATTTGATTTACCTTGTTGATTCAACTGTTTTTCTAGATATTGATAGATGGGCTCTTGATATTCCAACTGTTTTCCAAGCCCTATAAATAATTTCAATGGACTCCTGCAATGCAAATACACACTTAAATGTCTGCTGTATGGTTTATTTTTAGAACTGGTCCTCTACTTTGATTATTCATTAGACCTTTAACTTTATAAACATATACTTGTTTTGCTGTACAATAAATGCTGATATCATCAAATCAATCATACCGTGACAATATATTTCTTTAAACTGTATTTGTCCTAACGGTATAATGGTGACTACATGTGCATAGTATGTATGTTATGGGATTCATTACCTACATAAATATTTGGAACACTGGCTTAGTGTATCTCTCTCATTTTTTACCTAGAGATGGAAGCGTACAGGATGGGCAAGGTGGGCCCAATAATAAATCCTCCTTCGCCGCTTTTTGTGACATGCTTAGTAGAATTAGTGAATTTACAAAAACACATAACAATGTCATCTCTATAATTCTATAATCTTATGTTATTGCATATAGGGGGGCTGTTGTGGTTTTTTTTACCAGTTAAGAAAATTATTTGTTTCCGAGGGACAGAGCAATTAGAGTACTTGCCTTTTTTGGGGGGAGAGCGACTAGGTTTAATTCTGAGTCTTAACATATTTCAGCCTGTGCAGCTATAAATGGCCACCTGGCCTAGAGTTAGAGAAAGCAGTAAAACTAGGAATTGTGTGTAGAGGTCTGTTTTTCATTTTCTTGTGGTTTATATTTACAAGATATGGCGTTCAATCCCATGCCTAACTTTCCTTAATCCTCTCCTATGACATGTCTAGCATGTGTTGGTATACTGTGCTCACCTTTCAGGCCCCGACAACATAGGGAAGTCGATGATGAAATATCAAAATGCATCGTTCTATTTTCAGGAATATCATGACAAGGATGTTGGATACATTGACCCAGATAGCTATCTCAGACATCCCCAGCATCCACATGCTGCACAGATGAAGGATGTCTTGTGGAAACTTGCAATGAAGCAGCTCAAGGTCACTGACTGGAAGAAGCTGGCATACCACTGGCACTTTACACCAGAGCATGTCAAAGCCATAGAGCAGGAATATACAGGTACAACTTCTGTCATTAGATTCTATACCAAAATGTATTATGGCATTAGATTGTATTACAGGTACTAAATGTGAACATTCTGTCACTAGATTCTATACAAATATATATTCTGCCATTAGATTCTATACAAGTACTAAAAGCATATATTCTGTCATTAGATTCTATACAAGTACTAAAAGTATATATTCTGTCATTAGATTCTATACAAGTGCCTAAAGTACATAATTCTGTCATTAAATTCTATACAAGTACTAAAAGTATATATTATGTCATTAAATTCTATACAAGCACATATTTCTGTCACGTCTGGCTTTTCTTACATTCTGAGGCGTACTTGAGAAGTTTGACTGGATTCTCCTAGCTGTAGTGCAATAATAGACGCTTTGACAAACTCACCACTATGTGGAATTTAGTGTAAATTCCCACCTCGTTGGTCAGACTGATGTAGCACAAACAAGGATCTGAGGTGGGAGAGTCTTGGTCAGTATGTTTCACCTGACGTGAGGTGGGAGAATCTTGGTCAGTATTTTTCACCTAACCTGAGGTGGGAGAGTCTTGGTCAGTATGTTTCACCTGACCTGAGGTGGGAGAATCTTGGTCAGTATGTTTCACCTGACCTGAGGTGGGAGAGTCTTGGTCAGTATGTTTCACCTGACCTGAGGTGGGAGAGTCTTGGTCAGTATGTTTCACGTGACCTGAGGTGGGAGAGTCTTGGTCAGTATGTTTCACCTGACCTGAGGTTGGAGAGTCTTGGTCAGTATGTTTCATCTGACCTGAGGTGGGAGAGTCTTGGTCAGTATGTTTCACCTGACCTGAGGTGGGAGAGTCTTGGTCAGTATGTTTCACCTGACCTGAGGTTGGAGAGTCTTGGTCTGTATGTTTCACCTGACCTGAGGTGGGAGAGTCTTGGTCAGTATGTTTCACCTGACCTGAGGTGGGAGAGTCTTGGTCAGTATGTTTCACCTGACCTGAGTTGGGATAGTCTTGGTCAGTATGTTTCATTTGACCCTGATTACTCTTTATTCCCCTTGTATATTGGTAAAGAATGATGTGCATACAATATGGTGTCGTTCCTTCAATGCAATTCCAATATTTTGTTTTAATTGTAGTACTCATCATCACCTAAATTCAAGCATATACACAGATGGATCAGTAATGAGATCTATAAAACATGGAGGAGAAGGCCCAGCCACAGATGGATCAGTAATGAGGTCTATAAAACATGGAGGAGGCCCAGCCACAGATGGATCAGTAATGAGATCTATAAAACAAGGAGGAGGAAGCCCAGGCACAGATGGATCAGTAATGAGATCTATAAAACAAGGAGGAGGTGCACATCCACAGATGGATCAGTAATGCGATTTTTAAAACATGGAGGAGGAGGCCCAGCCACAGATGGATCAGTAATGAGATCTTTAAAACATGGAGGAGGCCCAGCCACAGATGGATCAGTAATAAGATCTTTAAAACGTGGAGGAGGATGCCCAGCCACAGATGGATCAGTAATGAGATCTATAAAACATGGAGGAGAAGGCCCAGCCACAGATGGATCAGTAATGAGATCTATAAAACATGGAGGAGGAGGCCCAGCCACAGATGGATCAGTAATGAGATCTTTAAAACATGGAGGAGGAGGCCCAGCCTCAGATGGATCAGTAATGAGATCTTTAAAACATGGAGGAGAATGCCCAGCCACAGATGGATCAGTAATGAGATCTATAAAACATGGAGGAGGAGGCCCAGCCACAGATGGATCAGTAATGAGATCTATAAAACATGGAGGAGGAGGCCCAGCCACAGATGGATCAGTAATGAAATCTATAAAACATGGAGGAGGAGGCGTTTACACAAAATTAAATAATGGACAGGAAATATCTCAGTGGCTACTGGAAAATTCTCAAATGTCTTGAGGGCTAAAGCTGAGGCTGAGACACTAAAGATAGCTGCAACAGTCATCATGGAAAAGAATAACCATGCCAGAGACAAGATAGTCTTCCTTACAGATTCCCTATCAGTCGTAATGGCCCTCAGAAACCAAAGAAACAAAGTATTTGACAATGTATTATTCATGAATGCAAGCCAAAATTTCAACACAGTGAAAATTCAGTGGATCCCTGCCACACTGTACGTAAGATACACTGAAATGAGGAGGCAGATAGATTTGATAAAAGAGGGAGGCCCAAACTGACGACAGAACTACATATGAAAAGAATGATAAAATTTAACTTCAAAGACATGTAGCAAAAGGCAAAGGCCGCTATCCATCATAGACCAATGATGGCATCATTGATTTTGCTAGCGATATTTTTAGTAAGGATTAACTGCGCTACTTGTTATCCTCACTCTCTCGTCTCGTGCCGCCCGACCCCAGTGGCAAGTCAAGGACAAGACAACTAAGGGGTAACTATGAGATGCAGGGGACTCTGCATCAAGCACCTGTGAAAAAGACGGCGGAGTTCGGAGTCGAAACCACACCACCTGATCACGAGGCATACGGCTTAACCACTTCGCCACGGAATCCTCGAAGACAAGTGGCACAGAGAGACAAAAGAGTGAGGCTGCAAACCCTAAACTGACAACAGAGCTACGTACGAAGAAATGAAGAGAATGATAAAATTTAACTTCAAAGACAAGTGGCACAGGGAACACACAGGATCTTCTTCTTCGTACGCAGTCAGATAGTAACCATTATTTTTTCGAAAAAAGCGGCGGTCATCCTGAGGCTGTTGACACTGCCATAGAGCTTGTCTTGTGGTTCCACTGGTGATGGCCACATCTGCTCTCTCTGATCCTTGTATATCGGGCAGTTCTGCAGCAGATGTTCAGCGGTCATTTTCCCGGTACCACACGGGCATTCGTCGGTTCCACCTATCTTCAATTTGTTGAATAGGTGGTACCTCAGTCTATTGTGGCCAGTGCGAAATCTGAAGACAACGACCTGCTCTCTTCTGTTCAACTGGTAATATGCATCGTTTTTGGTGTAACCAGTATGTTCAGTTTTCCCATTTGGTCATGTATCTGGCTTTAATAAGCCGTTTTGACTCTTCGTACGTCATACTAGTATCTGTTTGTGGTAGTCTTGCGCCTTCTTTTGCCAGTCTGTCTGCCTCCTCGTTGCCTTGGATGTTGCAGTGTGATGGGACCCACTGTACCACTACCCTTTTTGGTGTTGACTGCTGGCATAGTTGACAGAGTGCTGTTCTTAAGTCATTAAGCTCAGTGTTTTTCTGGCTTTTTAGCGCTGTGACTACGGCGAGAGCATCTGTAAGCAGGACTGTATGGCTTTCATTTTCTTTATGTGTCACCATTTCTTCCACTGCCGCCCTCAGTGCCTCTGCCTCCGCTCTGAAATTGCTTGACACACAGGATCTGAAATAGCAGAAGCATACTACTCTTTGCCAAGAAGAAATCAAATGACAATATTCAGACTATGAACGTATCACTGCAGACTGAAAAATCATCTGTTCAACTAATTAAAAGTTGGACACACAGACATGTGCCCATGTGGGGAAAGCAAACAAATAGTGAAATATTTTATGCAGGCTTCACGAAAAGAGCAGAGTGACTATATTGCCCTCCCCAATTCAACTACGAGATAAACTGTATGGCGATGAGACAAGTCTAAGAAGCACCGCAATGTTTATGATGGAGATAGATGCAATTATTTGAGAGCAAACAACAAAGAAGAAGAAACTGAACTTCCTGTATTGATCTAGTAGGAGTAGTGAGTCACCATTTTAGTTGGTTATCTTGCGGAAAGAGTGCTCCAAACCATTTATGTGCACACTTGCAGTGGGGTTATCCATCACACTTTGGTTTGCATAATGATGCTGCTAGCTACACGCACAATCTTCTTTGCTGCCTTTGAGGAAAGCAATGGAAAACTCTGCCGTTAGTAAATTTGTCAAGAAAGTAGTGACATTGTGTATCTATATATTACTTCACTTTCCTATATGTTGTTATCCATAAAGGTTTTACCTAGTGCTAAATTATACTTGTCTTTGTGATTGTTATTGCCACTTTGTTTACCTGCCTTTTACAACGTTGTTGCAGTGTTTTTATTTTTCTGTTCATCTTTTTCTAAATATTTGATCCTAGACAATATATATTCATTTTCTTATCCATTATCAATTTCTTCTTTTTTTTCTACGTTCGTTCTCATTCTCCTGCTACCAAACCCTGAACAGGGCTTTGCAAGTAGCAGGATGTAGTCAAGAGAACGGAATGTGTTGTGTCGCTAGTTTACAGCTTTACTGCGATATTTGCACTTTTCGATCCGACACATCCTAAAATCAACAAAGCCAATACAGAGAAGACATGAAAGTCGCCATATCAAGAGATGGCACGAATTGATGCAAGCTCCAGAGATGGAACTTTGGGAGGAACCTGCCCCCGGACATCATCTACGTATATACAACATGGAAGTCACCGAACAGACTTCAAACTGTTGTATCACTGTGCAAGAGGAATATGAAACGATGGGGATACAAAGATGTTGACACATGTGACTGTGGCGCAATACAGGACCAAGATCTCCTGATGATTTGCCTCAACCTCTAGGAAACTTACAATAGGTGGGACATGCTGAAGGCAAATGACAACCAATACATGTCAATGAATACTGGATGCATCCTGTATGACATGTTTCTTGGACACGAAAAGTAAGTATCAAACTCCCACTACCAAACCCTGAAACAGCTTTTTTACAAGTAGCAGGATGTAGTCCGGAGAATGGAATGTGTCTTGTAGTTTACAGCTTGACTGCAATATTTGCACATTCTGGTCCAACACATCCCACATCGGCATGACATTTCTAACTACTGGTGTAGCCTTCCCTCTTCGACCCCTTCTCTGTATCCAGAATGCCCTGTTGCAACCTGTTATCCAGGATTACTGGATGGAGGTGAGGAATAATCTTGGCAGCTCTGAGTCGCTGGCCCTGGCGCTAGAAGTCAGCTTTGGATCTTTGGCCCTGGCGCTAGTAGTCAGCTTTGGATCTTTGGCCCTGGCGCTAGAAGTCAGCTTTGTATCTTTGGCCCTGGCGCTAGTAGTCAGCTTTGGATCTTTGGCCCTGGCGCTAGTAGTCAGCTTTGGATCTTTGGCCCTGGCGCTAGAAGTCAGCTTTGGATTTTTGGCCATGGCGCTAGTAGTCAGTTTTGGATCGCTGGCCCTGGTGCTAGTAGTCAGCTTTGGATCTTTGGCCCTGGCGCTAGTAGTCAGCTTTGGATCTTTGGCCCTGGCGCTAGTAGTCAGCTTTGGATCTCTGACTGCTACAGCTCATGTACTGCTCAACATCTTAATCCCTGACAATATGTATAACTTATGTCATTTACTTTCAGCCTCTGAGCAATTTGTTTTTTTAAATATTATTTATTTATTCATTTTGTTGTTGGCAGGGACCACAAGCTATAAAGAACATAGTTACAGATTGCTCAATATTTGGTTACACGGAGTGAGAAAAGATGAAAATGTACTCAAACTGCTGTTTGAAGCTTTGGTTGCCATAGAAAGAAAACAGTTAGCAGGTAAATGATATCTGAGAGAAAGAAAAAACATGCTTAGGAATCAATCGTTTTTACAACTAAATCTGGATAGAATGTGAAATAGTGACATCAAAAGTACTTCTCTTCTTCTTCTTTGCACACGCACACACAAACACATGCATGTCATCATCATCAGGTGCCCTGCCAGTTGGTGCTGGTGATCATGGACCTCCACCCATTTCTATCACGTGTGTCGTTTACCAACTCTGTTGTTGATTGTCGTCCATGCCATTCTCTCAGGCTGTCCAGCATTTTCTTTCTCGGCCTTCCTCCATCTCTTTTTCCTGCTATCTTTCTCGTCGTCATGACGTGCTCTAAGCCAGCTCTTCTCTTTGTAACATGTCCAAAAAAGGATGACAGCCTTCTTCTGATCCTTGCAATAACTTGTCTTTGTGTTTGTCCCTCTTCGAATACTGTATCATTAGTCTTCTTTGCAGTCCATGGGATCAGCAACATTCTTCTGTAAAACCACATTTCCGTTGCTTCCAAAGATCTAATCGCTTGCTTGCTAATTATTCATGATTCACTGCAATATGTCAGTACTGGTTCCATGTAGCATGCAAGGACTCTCTTAGTTCCAGCGACAAGGTTTTGTTGCATGATATTCCTTTCATGGTCTGGAAGATCGATATTGCTAAGACTATTCAATAATTGCATCTTCCATCTGATGTTATGTATGTGCCCAGGTATCCATCTTCCATCTGATGTTATGAATGTGCCCAGGTATCCATCTTCCATCTGATGTTATGTATGTGCCCAGTTATCCATCTTCCATCTGATGTTATGTATGTGCCCAGGTATCCATCTTCCATCTGATGTTATGTATGTGCCCAGGTATCCATCTTCCATCTGATGTTATGTATGTGCCCAGGTATCCATCTTCCATCTGATATGTATGTGCCCAGGTATCCATCTGATGTTATGTATGTGCCCAGGTATCCATCTTCCATCTGATGTTATGTATGTGCCCAGGTATTTAAACATGTTAACTTGTCTCAGTTCAATCCTCTTTGCCTTGATGCAGCATTTTGGAGAACCTGGTTTCTTCATCCCTACCATCACCTCTGATTTCTTTTAATTTAAACTTTGTTTTTACTTTGTTGAACTACTATGTTTATCATTTCCTGCAATATATATATTTATATAATGTAAATCTTTACATGTGCATATATATGCGAATGCATGCATGCATGCATGCATGCATGTGTGAGTGTATTTTTACAACCTGTCTGGCAAGTTACAGTGTTACTAATCATTTTTGGACCAAGGTAACGCTGGCGTGGGGTATGAATATTCGCCAATTTACTGTTTTTCGCTAATGAATTAGATTTTTAAAGCAAAGCCAGGATGGCGATTAACATTTATTACACGGAATGTCATTCTGTAGACATCTGTTAATATTTGTTACACGGAATGTCATTCTGTAGACATCTGTTAATATTTGTTACACGGAATGTCATTCTGTAGACATCTGTTAATATTTGTTACACGGAATGTCATTCTGTAGACATCTGTTAATATTTGTTACACGGAATGTCATTCTGTAGACATCTGTTAATATTTGTTACACGGAATGTCATTCTGTAGACATCTGTTATTTGTTACACGGAATGTCATTCTGTAGACATCTGTTAATATTTGTTACACGGAATGTCATTCTGTAGACATCTGTTAATATTTGTTACACGGAATGTCATTCTGTAGACATCTGTTAATATTTATTACACGGAATGTCATTCTGTAGACATCTGTTAATATTTATTACACGGAATGTCATTCTGTAGACATCTGTTAATATTTATTACACGGAATGTCATTCTGTAGACATCTGTTAATATTTATTACACGGAATGTCATTCTGTAGACATCTGTTAATATTTATTACACGGAATGTCATTCTGTAGACATCTGTTAATATTTATTACACGGAATGTCATTCTGTAGACATCTGTTAATATTTATTACACGGAATGTCATTCTGTAGACATCTGTTAATATTTATTACACGGAATGTCATTCTGTAGACATCTGTTAATATTTATTACACGGAATGTCATTCTGTAGACATCTGTTAATATTTGTTACACGGAATGTCATTCTGTAGACATCTGTTAATATTTGTTACACGGAATGTCATTCTGTAGACATCTGTTAATATTTGTTACATGTCATGATTAAAAGGTTGACTATATCCATAGCTTTTGATCTCTCATGCAAATTTTGTTACTATTTCGTACATAACAAAGATTATCTGTTTCTCTTACAGAAAATGTGAGAAGGAAGGTTAACATCCAGGCAGAGAAACCTTGTTCTCCTTCATTGTGCTCTGTGTCCTGACAGCATAGGAACTGATGTATAAATTTGATCATCAAAGTGCATGTGAAACTGCGTAAGAACTGATGCATAAATTTGATCATCAAAGTACACCTAAAGCAGCATAGGAACTGATGTATAAATTTGATCATCAAAGTGCATCTGAAACTGCATAAGAACTGATGCATAAACTTGATTATGAAAGTGCTCTAAAGCATCACAGGAACTGATGCATAAACTTGATCATCCAAGTGCTCCAAAGCATCACAGGAACTGATGCATAAACTTGATAATTAAATGGCTCCAAAGCATCACAGGAACTGATGCATAAACTTGATCATCAAAGTGCTCCTAAGCATCACAAGAACTGATGTATAAATTAAATCCCCATAGTGCATCTGAAGCCATCACAGGAACTGATGTAAAAATTTGATCATCCAAGTGCTCCAAAGCATCACAGGAACTGATGTATAAACTTGATTATCCAAGTTCTCCTAAGCATCACAGGAAAGAAGACAGATCCTGCCCATGCCAAAAATAGAAGCTATCTCAAAGAAGAGCAATGTGAACAAATATATGACCCAACTGTTTTCATGCTTCAAGAGCACCAAGACAACGCCCAGAATTCAGGGATTCTGTTTGTAGCTGGATGCTGTGAAGCTACTTCTAATGCCAGCACAGACAGCAAAGTACAATGTTATTCGAGGACGACTAAGAACACATCAAAAGACTCTGGTACTGACTTTGATAGCTGGTTGATGATGCCTGGAGTAAATTCATGCAACCTTCTACTTCTGGTCTTTTGTCCAGAACCCAACTACATAGGATCATCCAAATTTTGAATTAGCATGTTTTTCCAACTTCTAAATGCAACATTTGCTCAGCATCCAAAATGCGGGAGGAAAATGTATCCAAAAGAAAAATGTTTCAAGCATCCAATTTCTAGTGGAAAAACTTGCCCAGCATCCAACTTCTAGAAGAAATACTTGTTCCATCATCCAACAGCAACATTTTCCCAGTTCCCAACTTCTAGAAGCAAAGTCTGCCCAGCATCCAACTTCTAGAAGCAAAATTTTCTCAGCATCCAACTTCTAGAAGTAAATGTTGCCCAGCATCCAACTTCTAGAAGCAAAGTTTGCCCAGCATCCAACTTCTAGAAGCAAAGTTTGCCCAGCATCTAACTTCTAGAAGCAAAGTTTGCCCAGCATCCAACTTCTAGAAGCAAAGTTTGCCCAGCATCCAACTTCTAGAAGCAAAGTTTGCCCAGCATCCAACTTCTAGAAGCAAAGTTTGCCCAGCATCCAACTTCTAGAAGCAAAGTTTGCCCTGCATCCAACTTCTAGAAGCAAAGTTTGCCCTGCATCCAACTTCTAGAAGCAAAATTTGCCCAGCATCTAACTTCTAGAAGCAAAGTTTGCCCTGCATCCAACTTCTAGAAGCAAAATTTGCAGTTGCTCAACATCATTCCTACTGCCCTTGTGCACAATAACATTTCCATCCATATAACTGTTACATATAAAAAGACTTACGACCTGCAGTCAGGTAACTGCAAGAATCACTATTTCCAAATGTCTCCAGACAGAAATATAAAGAATGTGACCACAGCAGGAAGAAGCTACAAAAGGTGGCCAAAGACTAAGAGAAATTGAGCTGCTACTATATAGAGAGTCTGATTAGCGTAGCTGTAGAACACTTGCTTTTCAAGGTAAAGGTACAGAGTTCAACTCCCATTACTGGCACACTCCAGTTATCCAACTGTAAACGGGTACTTGGCTTACTGTTTATAGAAGGACAGGTAGCGAGGAAGAGAACTGGCCACCCCACCTTTTAAACACACTTTGGTCTTGTACAATGAAGTATCTAACACTTTATCCCCTATAGCAGTGTCTGCTTTGGGAACTACCTTTACCTTACTATACATACACACACACACACATACACAAGAGTGTGCTAAGAAGAAAGTAAAAATAGGCCATGACAACATGGAGGGAATGAAGTTTCTGACAAAATGGCAATAGTGTGTTATTGAGAAAGTATTTTAGTGCATGGCAGACATCTTGAGTACAGTCATTTGGACATAATTAAAGAAGTTCTCTGTTATGGCTTCTAACAGCTTTGTGTCTGACTCAGCATTTGTGACGAAATGCTGCCGTGTGCATGACCTGACCTGCATTTATACATTTTTTTTACATAGCATTTTCTTAGACTAGAAGTGTTGAAATGGTTTATCTATGCATGAATATGTGGAGTAGTTTCAATTTCTTGAAAAGACATTTAGTCTTAATTGTTCTCTTTCTTTGTTGTACATAACCCATCCCTGTGAAAATAACAATGCCAAATAGGTGATAACTTATAAACTACATAGCTTTTTATGTTTTTGCAACGTTGAAGAGATACTGAACGTTTCTTTAAATATGTATGTTACTGCAACATTGGAGAGATACTGAACGTATCTTTAAATATGTATGTTACTGCAACATTGGAGAGATACTGAACGTATCTTTAAATATGTATGTTACTGCAACATTGAAGAGATACTTACTCTTAGATGCAGTCTCTGTCAGTTGCCCGAGTGGGTGGTCAGTTGCTCAAGTGGATTGGCAAGAAGAGGGCCACTTTAATCTTTCAAGCATGTTGTAACAAGTGACTACAGAGAGTTGTGCGTAATGCTTGCAACCTCATTGTGTGAAATCATTGCTATTGAAACCATCATTGATTATACTTGGATACAGAATTCTTGTAAAGAGCCAGCGGTAGTGGTGGCATAATACTTCATTTGGAGCGATAAGGAGTATCATCATCATCATCCAGTCATGACTTCCACTCTTTCTGATTTTCATGGGAAACGAGCTATTCACTCTGTTATTCTTGTATCATTATGGGCCATAGATTCTATAACTCTCCTTTCATTCCTGTATCATTATTATGTGGTATAGTTTCTAGAGCTCTCCTTTCAAATCTTGAAGACAATTGCATAGACAGAAGTCTTATGACCTTTGCAAAAATCTGCAGGTGCAAAGACATGAGGAGAAGAGTCTTAATCCAGGAGAATTTAACTTAACTTAACGTCTTTATACTGGTTTAGAAGACTCTGCAGAGTCTGTATACAACCAGTTTCATTTACATTTACAGGAGTGACTTGAGCCAGGCCAGCAGCACATGTTTAAATACCTTGCCTGGGGCTGAGAGTAATATGATTTGTCTGTAGTTGTTGCAGTCCTTACGTCCTCCCTTGCCTTTGTATAGGGCAACAACTATTCCATCTCACCAATCTGCGGGAACGTGTCGTGTTCTCCAGACTTGTAAAAAGAGGTGGTGAAGAGCAGAGCTGATCTAAACAGTAATAATGTTGACTTTTACTATTAAACTGAATCTAGTCATCCTCTTGTATTATGCTGATTGGGGTTGGCGATCATAGGCCTCCACAACTTCATGTCTTTAGTGTTGTCAATCAGTACGGTTGTTGAATTTCTTCCATGCCAATGATGTGTCTGTACGGTGTTCCATGATAGAGATTACCTGGTGATACTACTCGGGGCTTTCGCAATGTGTAAAAAAAAAACCCTCTTGCTACAAAAACTAACATATCTATCTCGACACAAATACAAATTAGCAATCAATAATAAAATTGTCCAGAGTAGTTGTATACAATCACAAGGACAAAAGTGCCTTTCTCTAAACCCTGTTGGCCTATACATCTGTATTTCTGTTCTTGTCTGTAAAACTACTCTGTACAATTTTGTACATGTTACAGTGTATGTACACATTTACCACAGCTACAGCCATCATGTCCATGTTATACTGTACTACAATGTTGGTTGTGCTTTAGTAATTAAGGAGGTTATAAGATTCCAACATTTTAAAAACTTTGCTGTGATTCTGGGTCATTTATAAAACATCCTGGTTATGTAATGTCTATTTACTTGAGTGAGAGGTTAAATCATTCCCACAAGTAGGGGATGAAGTTGTCAGTACCTAACTTCTTGAGGTCTCAGTATTTGTAAGCTGGGAGGATGTATGAGGTCTCAACATTTGTGAGCTGGCAGGATGGATGAGGTCTCAACATTTGTGAGCTGATGTGGTGTATGAGGTCTCAACATTTGTGAGCTGATGTGGTGTATGAGGTCTCAACATTTGTGAGCTGATGTGGTGTGTGTGTGTCTAAACATTTGTGAGCTGATGTGGTGTGTGTGTGTCTAAACATTTGTGAGCTGATGTGTATGAGGTCTCAACATTTGTGAGCTGATATGGTGTGTGTGTGTCTCAACATTTGTGAGCTGATGTGGTGTATGAGGTCTCAACATTTGTGAGCTGATGTGGTGTATGAGGTCTCAACATTTGTGAGCTGATGTGGTGTGTGTATGTGTCTAAACATTTGTGAGCTGATGTGGTGTGTGTGTCTAAACATTTGTGAGCTGATGTGGTGTGTGTGTGTGTCTAAACATTTGTGAGCTGATGTGGTGTATAAGGTCTCAACATTTGTGAGCTGATGTGGTGTGTGTGTGTCTAAACATTTGTGAGCTGATGTGGTGTATGAGGTCTAAACATTTGTGAGCTGATGGGGTGTATGAGGTCTCAACATTTGTGAGCTGATGGGGTGTATGAGGTCTCAACATTTGTGAGCTGATGGGGTGTATGAGGTCTCAACATTTGATGGGGTGTGTGTGTGTATGAGGTCTCAACATTTGGTGTGGGGTGTGTGTGTGTATGAGGTCTCAACATTTGTGAGCTGGGGGGTGTATGAGGTCTCAACATTTGTGAGCTGGGTGTGTATGTCTCAACAATTGTGGGGTGGGGGTGTATAACATCTCAACATTTGTGAGGTGAGATATATGAGATCTCAGTATATGTGAGGTGGGATAGGAGTGTATAAGGTCTCAACAATTGTTGAGTGGGAGTGTATATGGCCTCAGCATTTGTGAGGTTGGATGGGGGTGTATAAGGTCTAAGCATTTGTGGGGTGAGGTGGGGCTGTATAAGGTCTTAATATTTGAAGTGGGGGGGGGGGGGGGGGTGTGTGTGTGTGTGTAAAGGGTCTCAACATTTGTGAGGTGAGATATATGAGATCTCATTATATGTGAGGTTGGGTTGGGGTGTATAAGGTCTCAACTTTGTGAAGTGAGATATTTGAGATCTCAACATATATATGAGGTGGGATGACAGGTTCACTTCCTCGCTGTACCCCACTCTGAGTCAGGAAACCATTCTCTGCATCTCCTACCAGGCACAGAAACACACAGTAGCTGTCTGGGTGGATCTGGAAAAGGCATTTGACAAAGTCTGGAAAGACGGACTTAGAGTCAAGCTAAGAAGAAGTGATGTTTGTGAGAAAATGTACAAGTGGATCAACCACTACCTCAAACAAAGAACGGCCAGAGTCCAAGTACAAGGGCAGATGAGCAAGAAGGTGACACTCGAGCAGGGAGTACCCCAAGGGGGAGTACTGTCACCCACACTCTTCCTGGTATATATAAACGACATTACAGAGAATATACCAAGGAGAGTCCATAGCTCAATGTTTGCAGACGATCTGGCTATGTGGACCTCTGAAAAGAATCTCACCATAGCCAGAAATCGGATGCAGCAGGCCCTAACATCGCTGGAAGAGTGGGCGAACTCATGGCTGGTCAAAATAAACGAGGAGAAAACCACATGCACAATAATCTCGCTTTCAATAAAACCCCAAAATACCAAATTAAGTTTAAATGGCAAATTCCTGCAGCCAAACGACAACCCAACCTATCTGGGAGTCCCATTTGATCGGCGCATGACATGGAAAAGTCAGATCGAGAGAAACCGAATGAGAGCCAAAGAAAGAATGGCAATCATGAGGAAACTTGCCGGCACAAGCTGGGGAGCAGACGAAGGCATACTAAAGAAACTGTACACTGGAAGAGTGAGACCAGTTCTCGAGTATGGCATCGCGGCATGGACAACAGCAGCAAAGGCGAACTTCGATAAAGTTAGCAAACTTCAAAACCAAGCCATGAGAGTTATAACAGGAGGCATGAAGTCAACGGCAATTGTAGAACTTGAAAAGATTACAAAACTGCAATCCATGACCGATAGAAGAGACTGCAGAGCCCAGCTGTAGTCAGAGAAACTCCGAAGACTGACTGACCATCCAATGCACCAGAGACTAAACAATTTGGGAAATGGGAAACTAAAGCGGAGAAACTTTGCAGAAATAGCCAAAGTAAAGATGCACGAAGATCCCATAAACGCACTAACAACACCAAAACCCATCACTACTGTACGAAAACCTACCTGGAGGCAGGATATATTTCCAGAGGTGGTAGAAAATATACCAGGTATTGGAAACAAAAACTGCCAGACTGAAAAAGAAAGGAGAGATACTACCCTAAGCTTTATATCGAAAAGCTACCCAAGCATGGACTGGACCCATGCATACACTGACGGTTCTGTAATAAACACTACACAGAACGGAGGGGCAGGAGCATTCCTGAACCTACCAAATGGCGGACAAATAACACTGTCATTCGCTACTGGTAAGTACACAAGCAATTTCAGAGCAGAGGCACTGAGGGCGGCAGTGGAAGAAATGGTGACACATAAAGAAAATGAAATCCATATAGTCCTGCTTACAGATGCTCTCGCCGTAGTCACAGCGCTATAAAAGCCAGAAAAACACTGAGCTTAATGACTTAAGAGCAGCACTCTGCAAACTGTGCCAGCAGTCCGCACCAAAAAGGGTAGTGGTACAGTGGGTCCCATCACACTGCAACATCCAAGGCAACGAGGAGGCATACAGACTGGCAAAAGAAGGTGCAAGACTACCACAAACAGATACTAGTATGACGTACGAAGAGTCAAAACGGCTTATCAAAGCCAGATACATGACCAAATGGGAAACCGAACATACTGGTTACACCAAAAACGATGCCTACTACCAGTTGAACAGAAGAGAGCAGGTCGTTGTCTTCAGACTTCGCACTGGCCACAATAGACTGAGGTACCACCTATTCAACAAATTGAAGATAGGTGGTACCGACGAATGCCCGTACGGTACCGGTAAAATGACCGCTGAACATCTGCTGCAGAACTGCCCGACATACGAGGATCAGAGAGAGCAGATGTGGCCATCACCAATGGAACTGCAAGACAAGCTCTATGGCAGTGGCGACAGCCTCAGGATGACCGCCGCTTTTTTCGAAAAAATAATGGTTACTGTTTGACTGCGTACGAAGAAGAAGAAGAAGACATTCTCTGCATCTGAGATTTTTTATTTTAAGAGTATTTTAATTTATTTTAAATTAATATCTTAACATCCTCTAAATCCTGCAGGTTATGTATCAGTTGTAATATTCTGTGAAAACATATAAAATCTACATTTATAGTTTTTGCTGATTAATTTTTTTATCTTAATACTTTCTTTCCTGTCACCTAGTGAATTCCAGAAACCTTTATTGGGGAAGAAATATTCAGAATGTCAATGTCGTAAAAGACAAATTGGAAGAATTGTGCAGTCTTAGGACCTCATAATTCTTCTACTTATTCTTCTTCATCGTACGCAGTCAGACAGTAACCATTATTTTTTCGAAAAAAGCGGCGGTCATCCTGAGGCTGTCGACACTGCCATAAAGCTTGTCTTGTGGTTCCACTGGTGATGACCACATCTGCTCTCTCTGATCCTCGTATGTCGGGCAGTTCTGCAGCAGATGTTCAGTGGACCTCATAATTCAAAACAAAGTACTATATGGCAAGAACACATTAATATTTTGGGAATGCAGGCTTCCTACAAGTAGGGGTCATCTTCAGTTGTGACCCCATGATATTCCTATTATAGCATAAAATCAAGGACGATACTGAATATAACTGTCAAACAGAAATCATAACTTCTAACACATCCATACGGATAATGTAACACATCATCACGTGTAATCAGTAGGTTATTTCAGAATACTTTGTGCTTAGCTTCAATTATAAGTTCTTACAATCAATCAATATGACTTATATACATACACAAATAATTACTCAAACAATATTAAGGTATTGTATCTCCCAGCTTGCAAAATGATATCCGGCTTTATATTATTATTGTAATGTTACAGTAGAAAAATCTTAGAAATACATTGATCTTGTTGGTGTGTTATTCAATGATTTCTGTGCTAGAAAACATTTAAACCTGTGATTAAAGCCAGCTGTGAATATTCATTTTTGTCTGTCAGTCCATGATGAAAGTGTAAATGCATAAATGACACCAATCATGTGCTTGTGTACATGGTTACGTCATCATCTTTGTATCTTGTATTCTTCACATTTAACCATTTTTATTAATGTTTTGTTTTCAAATAAAAATTACTGCAATTGATTCAGAACTGATTTAAGTGTTATTGTCTTTTATCATCAATGAAAGATTAACCTGTAAAATGGTTGGAAGGAGGATACTGGTAATAGGTTTTCAAAATTTGATAAAGTGTCATATAAGATGTGAAATTTGTTAGCCTTAACCCTTTACAGTCCAACGTAATTTACAAGATGTTAGTCTTAATGTATAAGATAAGAACAGTAATGATATTTGTTTCATGGTTAACAAACAAAACAGTTATTAAAACTAAAATTATGATTTGTTAATTTAAAGATACAGCTTTAGTTTATAAATTAAATTTAACTAAATAACAAGATATGGTTGAAATGTGACCAGATAAATTGAACTGTAAGGGGTGCTACTCTAGTTGACTGCAATGGACAATTCGGACTGTAAAGGGTTGTTGTTTGCAAATGCCCACAATGAGCAGGTTTACTCTTTTGTGCGCCCTGAAAAGGACGTTAAGCGGCAGGTTGTAGTAGTTTTCCTCACATCCCGAGCGTGCTGATGAAGGTGTACCGGGGTCCTCCAAGCGGCTGTGCTATGCTTGGCTTCATCTGAGTGTCACTCACTCCTACGGGGATCATGCCAATCCCTCACCTCGTTAACCAGGCTGCCATGAAAACAGCTCGTTTCCAGGGACGACTACTAGCAAGCTGAGATGAGGTTCTTGTCAGCATGTTCTGCCTGACCCTGACTAACATGTCCGATCAGTATATTTTTTCCTGACCAGACGTTAGTCTTCCTCCCCACTGTAAAGGGTTAATATCTAATGTTTATTTGATATGGTCTGATTGGATAGGACATGTCCTCAGATACCATCACCAGAACTGCAATGCTAGATACACCAGAAGTCAGGTGAATGAGGCACATCCATAGAAATGGATTTTAAATCTTGAACCAGAGCTGTGGCACTATAAATGATAGCCACGGATCAAGCAAAGTGGGGGAAGTTTTTTGCTGTTCTGAAACACACTATCAGGTGAGATGGTCACTGGCTGCTGAGTTGATGAAAAATGCAGGAAGAAGCAGACCCTTACATAAAATGCATGCTGCAGTCGGATGCACTAGGCCGACAGGCGCAAAATAAAAAACCACAGTGCAACGCACACCGCCTTGGGGATTAGAGAAATAAGGTGAATGCAACAACAACAAAATTCTCCAGTTGAGGCGGAAATGTTCTTTCATACCGCAACAGCTCCAGGGTCAACCCAGCCTTAATTGAGTACTGGTTCAGTCCACGTAGTAAAAGCGGTGAGGAAGAGGAGATTCCTACTGCCCTCATATATGGCAGTAATGCTATGGGTTACTTTACTTTTTACTTTATAAATTAACTTTACCCAAAAGATTCAGAGTAAAGCCTCAAAAGTTTATGTGAACTAAAAGCATTAATGACAAATAACCAAAATGTTACACTTGTATTAAAATAGTTTGGTAATGGTTTCTGTATTTAGCTATATTCTCTCTGTTTCAACTATCAAGTCTATGTGACACCAACTTTTCTGAGTTTAATATAACATGAACAGGTGGTTCCATAAACATTGGCATCAGGATGAAGTGTTAGACTTTATTGTACTAGGTCTTGATGGATAAAGTGTCAAAGACTTTACTGTAATAGGTCTCGGTAGATCAAGTGCATAGACTTTATTGTAATGGGTCTCGGTAGATGAAGTGCCTAAGACTTTATTGTAATAGGTCTTGGTAGATGAAGTGCCTAAGACTTTATTGTAATATGTCTCATTGGATGAAGTGTCAGACTTTATTGGCATAAGTCTCAGTGCATAAAGCGTCAAAGACTTAATTGTCTCAGTCAGACTTTATTGTAATAGGTCTCAGTGGATAAAGTGGCATATTTTATTGTACTAAGTCTTGGTGGATAAAGTGTCAGACTTTATTGTAATGTAATATGTCTTATTGGATGTAGTGCCAAAGACTTTATTGTAATAGGTCTCAGTAGATGAAGTGCCAAAGACTTTATTGTAATAGGTCTCAGTGGATGAAGTGCCAAAGACTTTATTGTAATAGGTCTCAGTAGATGAAGTACCAAAGACTTTATTGTAATAAAGTCTCGGTGGATAAAGTGTCAGAGACTTTATTGTAATAGGTTCTAGCTTTAAAGTGGGATGGATCAGTTCCTTTCCTCGCTGCCATCTTAGAGATTCTACAATTATGTAGAAAAGGAAAATAGCGAAAGGGACAGTGAATGTGACTAGAGATTGAGGGAAAGAGCATAACTACATCAATTCTGTTAAAAAGTCAACAGTAGTACATTTGTTAAAACAATTATTAGAATGTATAGTATTTATCTTTGATAGAAAACAAATAAACAGAAGACTGTACAATCTATACAAATTCAACAGAATGACGTATACTTCAATGCAGAGAGATGGTTTGATCGCATGGAACATAACAAGCAAATAATGGTGAGAGAGGCGTTCATGTCAAACCAGGACTTTTTTTATGTAATGAAAAAAGAAATGTTTTTCAAGTTCCAGGTAGTCAAAATGACATTTATTTTTCTATATAATCTCCTGCAACATTTATGCACTTATCTCAGCATTTTTAAGTAGTGCTTGACAAGCATAAGTGTAAAAAGATTTTTCAGTATGTCTGAACCAATCCAGTTTCATTTTGTCATCATTGCTGAAATGCTGACCGTCCAGAAATTCTCTTAGGGGTACAAACAGGTAGAAATCGCTTGGAGCGAGGTCTGGGCTGTAAGGTGGATGTGGAAATATCTCCCAGCCGGGTTGCTGCAGATGACACATAGTGCAGTGAGCCCCCATGGCCGGGATCACCAATCACAGATGTACGGCCTTCTCTAAAACGTTTACATCATTCAAATATCTTACTACGGCCGAGTGTCTCATCACTGTAGTCTTCTGTAAATTTCTGCAGGTTACACGCCTTCTTTAACAAGAAACTTCATCACAACACGATGTCCCATGCAAGCACCAACAGTGCTGTCCGCCATTTTTATTTTTCTGTCACGTGACTGGTCCATAACAAGTGAGCCACCTAGCGGTAATAGGACACGTGCCCTAATGATTTAAGAGCAGTACTCTGTCAACTATGCCAGCAGTCCGCACCAAAAAGAGTAGTGGGTTCCATCCCACTGTAACATCCAAGGCAACGAGGAGGCAGACAGACTGGCAAAAGAAGGTGCAAGACTACCACAACCAGATTCTAGTGTGCCCTACGAAGAGTCCAAAAGGCTTATTAGAGCCAGATACATGGCCAAATGGGAAACAGAACATACTGGCTACACAAAAAATGATGCTTATTACCAGTTGAACAGAAGAGAGCAGGTCGTGGTCTTCAGACTCCGCATAGGCCACAACAGACTGAGGTACCACCTTTTCAATAAACTGAAGATAGGTGGCACTGACGAATGCACTTGTGGTACCGGGAAAATGACCACTGAACATCTGCTGCAAAACTGCCCGACATACAAGGACCAGAGAAAGCACATGTGGCCATCCCCAGTGGCAACACTAGACAAGCTCTATAGCAGTGTGGACAGCCTCAGGATGACCGCTACTTTTTTCGAAAAATACATGTTGACGTTTGACAGCGTACGAAGAAGAAGAAGAAGAAGAAGAAGGACACATGCCCCTAACTAATGATAGTAGTTCCAGCATGCTATAACCCATTCAGGTAGAACTAGAACAAAAAGTTCCGGTTTGATTTCAACGTCCCTCATATCATCATGAGCATCAAATACACTTTTAATGTATTTATTTTGACACAGTCCATTGTACAGCTGCTACTGCTTGTCTCACTATCTCCACATAATTCTTTTCCCTCGTTTTTCATTACTCTCTTCCTACCATAGGGAGCCGTGTAGCATAGTGATTAACGCGCTGGCTTTGCATCTGAGTGGTCCTGGGTTCATTCCCCAGTTGAGGCGATAGGGTTTTTTCAGACCGCAATGGCTCCCGGGTCGACCCAGCCTTAAATGGATACCGGTTCAGTTCGGGAAGTAAAAGCGGCGAGGGAGAGCAGTTGGCTACCGCCCTCATATAGACGAGCCTTTGAAATGTGAGATCGCTAACACCTTACACCCCTACGGCAATAATGCTATGGGTTACTTTACTTTACTTCCTACCATGAATCATCATGTAGTACATCCTTTGCAGAATGTCGTTCCCATCACAGCCCGTCTGAAAGAAACTCGATCTCTTGCTATAAAGCTCCAGCCTTTTCCAGAGTCATGCCCAAGCATGCCATCGCGTTTTTGGTCCGCCTCTCTTGTCCGGCACCATACCTTTCATTATCGTTCTCTCAAGACCGTTGTCTTTTGATGTGGCCAAAGTATTTTAGTTTTCTATTCATGATGGAATTTATGAACCAGTTCTCATCTATACCCAACTGTTGTTGAATGTCTGCATTCTTCTTTTTTTTTAAATCCATGGTATTTTGGGGACGTTTCTATAACATTTTGACTCAAAGGATTTGGTTCTCTTCCTCAAGGTTTGAGTAACTGTCTATGTTTTACAGCCGTATTCGGCCATGGGAGAATCACAGGTTCTCAAAATATTTACATTCTTGGTCTGCTGCTATGACTAGTATCCACTGTCATGTTCAATCATTCATTTTGTTCTGCCCTGGTGTGGTAACTGAGCAATACCTGATAACGTTTCTATCAACAATTGACCTTCAATACTGCCTCAGCTTTTGATTTATTTATTTTCACATACAATTTTCTACAGTGACGGGCTGGTACCTCTTTCGTAAATCACCCATGGTGGTAAGTAAATAATGCGTGGGGTATTGAATAAATTATTATTCAGTGGCATAGTAGTTTTTATTGGTAATATTGTGAAATTGTAAATCAAGAGAGAAAAGCAAATGGGGTACAATACAATATCTGGGACTGAATATGCAGCACAGTGAATGAGCTGACAGCAGCCAGCGACTCATAGCGGACAGTTTGCATCAGGGTCAGTGTACCAAAGCTGACAAGACCATATTCCGATTCCAAGCGACGGCCCTGGCAACAGGATGCACTAGTGTAGTCTGGCTAATAAAGAAGAGATCATGGAGGGAAGGCAAACCCGATACTCAAAAGTCGCATAAATGTCAAAAAAACTTAGAGATGCAGATATAGCACGCTCGCTGTGAATTAAGACACAATGTTTTTTGGTTGGTTGCTAATGCCCACAATGGGTTGGTAACTCTTTTGTGTGCCCTGAAAAGGACGGAACTTGTGGCAGAATATGGTAGCTTTCCTGACATCCCGAGCGTGCTGATGAAGTTGACCGGGGTCCACCAGGCGGTTGTGTAATGCTTGGTTTCATCTGCGTGTCACTCACTACTACGGTGATCACATTGAAACTCACCTTGTTAGTCAAACTGTTTCCAGGGCGACCAACGAGGAGGTCAGGTGAGGGTCTTGGCCAGTATATTTCTCGTACCCTGGCTAACATTGTCTGATCAGTGTGTTTTGCCCAATCAGATGTTAGCCTCACCGTCCCACAATGTTCTTTAAACAGATGAACATCAAAGAAATCCTATTTTATATTGATGGTCACCAATGGACTGCTAGTGGTTTGCAGACCTTGATTTAAGTGCAACTGTCTTAGAATGTTTTAAAACTGCAGTAAACTAATTAGTAACGTCACCAGCTTTCTAAATTTTGATTGCTACTATATTGTCCTACTGTTGTACACATCATCATCATTATGTGCCCTGTCAATTGGCGTTCATGGACCTCCATCCACTTCTATCACGTGTGTCGTTTACCAACTCTGTTGTTGATTGTTGCTTGCGTCATTCTCTCAGGCTGCCAACATCTTCTCTGCCTTCCTGTTTCTCTTTCCTGTTGTCACAACATGCTCCAAGCCACCTCTTCTCATAACACGCCTGAAAAAGGATGACTGCCTTGTTCTGATCTTAGCAATGAATAGTCTTTATGTTTGTGCCTCTTTGAGTACACTTACTTGCCAAGATATTTGAATTCTCTTCTTTTGTTGTTCTACTTGAATGATGCTTGGGATATATTAATACAGAAATTCTGCATACATTGCAAGAACAAAATGACAATAAAACTATAGAAAACTCTCAGTGCATTCCGGACCAATGACCGATATAACGGACTGTTATTTAAACCCTAGAGGACCATTAACCGATAATTCGGTTTTTGTTTTGTAGAGTCGTAATTCGGGTTTTGTGTTAACCAAACTACTTAAAAATTACAACCAGAACTAGAACAGCTTCCGTTCGTAACATTTGAGTTGAAACAAGCGTGTTTAGGTACTGAATAAGTGATATATTTATATTTTAAAGTAACTAAACTGTGTTGTTGATTCCTAAAAAATAATGGCAACGCCCACTGCTTCTACTAGACCAAAACGATATAGTGCAGAACAAGCTATAGCTGTGTTTCAAAGCTTATTAGTTAGTGATTCTGATACAGAATTAGACGATTCAGAGGATAGCGATTACAGCGAAAGTGATGGTACTACTAGTAGTAGACCTAGTGCCAAGAAATCAAAACGGTCTGGCTTAGGGTTAGTTGGTGGTTGCTTCCAGTCAGGGACTATCAGTGCTCCTGAATCATCAAGCAGCAGCGATAAGACTGATTTAGAGGATATACCAGGTACGTCTAGAGTTGATGGTGGTAATGGCAATTCTGCAAGGAGAAAGGCAAATTCCATACCACAGAGGACTACTAGGCCTGGTGATGGGTGGCGTGATGCCTTAGATGGAGAGGCCATTGGAGCATCGAACTTCAGGCAAATAAATTCTGGCAGCAGACTAAATCTGGATGAAAATTGCACACCTCTTCAATGCTTTCTCTCCTTACTGAAAGAACCAATTGTTGACAACCTCATAAGAAATGTCAATGAGTATGCCCAGCAGAAACTTGACATGAATACAGCAGCACGAAAACATTCAACGTTGAGCAAATGGACACCACTTGATAGAAATGTTTTTTTACAGTTTCTGGCTGTCCTGATTGCTATGGGGTTGAATGCAAAGCACTCAATAAAAGATTATTGGTCCACCAAACCCCACAGAAGTAGTCCCTGGTTTAGGTCAATGTTCAGCAGAACCAAATTTTTATTGATTTATCAATCAATGCTTCATGCAGCTGTTCCAAATGCTCTAGGGAAATGCAAGATTGAGCCGTTTGTAAATGCACTCGTTGCCAGTTTCCAAGAAGCGTTCTACCCATTTGAAAACATATGTATCGATGAGATGGTCATAGGTCACAAGGGGCGATTTAAGTACAAACAATACAATCCTAGCAAGCCCAAAAAATACCACATCAAATCCTACGGACTCTGCGACTCCATCACCGGATATGTTTTCAATCTCTTGGTGTATTTTGGAGGTGATACAGCTTACAAACCTGAAACAGCCCAAATTCTTCCCATGCTGTTAAAGTTTTTGACAGACTACTGGAAGGCATCACAGGACATCACCATTTGTTTGCTGACAGGTACTATTTTTCCCTACCTCTTGTTCAGTTTTTGCGACAGAGAAACCACCACTACACTGGAACTCTGAATGTAAACAGACGAGGTTTTCCATCAGAAATAAAGAACAAGAAGATATCCCTGAATCAAGCAAAGTGGTTTATCAATGATGAGGAAAAGGTTATGTGTGTCAGCTGGAGAGATAAGAAATCTAAGAAGCCTTGCCAGCTGGTGACAACACGTGGAAGTGCCACATATGAGCAAAGGATGGAGGGTAGGAGTCAAGTTATGAAACCATCACCCATTCACAGCTACAACCTTTCAATGAATGGATGTGACAGAGTGGACCAGATGATATCATATTATGGAAACCACACAAGAAAAACAGTCAAGTGGTGGAAGAAAGTGTTTATGTGGGTGATGGAAATTACTCAACTCAATGCCCACATTTTGTACACCCTGAGCCGCCCTCACACCGAGAAACCTTTGCCCTTTGCGGACTTCAAAGATATCCTGATAGGGGAACTCTGTCAGTTAGTCGGAGCAGAGACACCTAGCAGCCTTGAGGCTGTTCTATTGTCCAAGCCAGGGAGAAAACCAATGAACATGGAGCTTGAGAGATACCAGGGTGCAGCCCATCTCATTGACTATGATGGAAAAGACTCACCGTGCGTACATTGTGCTGCTCAGAAAAAAAGAAAACGAAGCAGCTATTACTGCACAGGTTGTTCGCACAAGCCGCATCTGTGTGCTAAAACATGCTTTAGAGAATACCACACAAGATAAGCACAGCTGTGCTGAACAAAACAAAAAACTTATGGAAATAATGGAAAAAATTATGGAAGTTGTGAATTTGTATTTTTATTGATTTTGGTCATTGAGGAAAATTGTACATAATTTCAACATTTTTGGAGATAAATGCATAAAATAAACAGTGTTTTGAGGGACTGGATACTATTCTGCAAAATTACCAGACAAATTGAAATCAACAATTCAGGCCAATGAAAAATGATGGTGAGTTACAATATTTTGACTTATAAATTATCTTCCCTTAAAATTATTTTTTTTTACAACATAATTATTTTTTCAAATAATGAAATATCAGCAATTTACAGATATTTTCATTTTCTGTACCCATTTTTCTTGACAATGATATATAATGAGTACTATATTTGTCTATGCTAGGGTGTGTAATAGTCAGTTGTAAAAGGGATGCACTGAAATTTTGCTACAGCTGAAAATTAATTTGGTCCAAACCTAAAAAGAATCAAGTCCTGAAATAGTTAAAGAAATAATTTTTAACAATGGTAGCAATTCATCTGCTTAAACTTCGTAGTTTATTCCTTATGTTGACAGACATTTATACAGAAAAGTAGACAATGGCCAACAAGCTTAAAATAAAGTCTCACCATTAATCAGAATGATAAGAAAGCTTCATGTACTAGCTATTAGATGTCCTATTCTACAAACAGCCCTTATGTTCTGTGTCCAAATGTTATTTTTGGTCTGTGTGTCCACATTTCATTGTGGGCTTTTCTATGTACAAATGTCATGGTGGTCTTATTATTTTCCTTTTAACCCTACCAGACCGCTGTACCCATTTTTCGGTAATTTCCTTAACTGCCGCTAAACCGCTGTACCTAATTTTCGGTACTTTGGATAGTACGTCATAAAATGCGTCAGAATCTAAAAATAACCAACCAATTGTGGTCAATCCTCGTGATTAGTCATTGCAAATGGCTGCCCGCATGTTTGAATTGATTTTGTGGAGTTTAACGTGAACAAATTAGGAAAATTGATAATGAAACGAACGGCTGATGAACCAAGCACTTCAACAAGAAAGCAAAGTAAGTCTAGGCTTATGACAGTCCAACAGGTGATCAATAATTTGGTTGCTTCAGACTCTGTTCAAGTGAAACAGACAGTGAGAGCTCGAGTGATGAGATGAAGGTTTTTCTTGGACTGAGGATCTATATGGAATACTCATGTATAAAGCCCAGCTATCAGGATTATTGGACAGATGAGGGCTCTTTGTTGTGTTTACTCCCGTATTTCAAAATGTTTTATGACTCGGGACAGATTCTTTGCCTTTTGCTGGGTGGATTGGCACACAAAGGTAGAATATTGACGCTAGATGAAAGGTAAACCTATTTTCTACAATGTCTCCAAGTTACATCTTATTCTAACCACTTGTTTGCATGTAACTAACATTTTTCTATATCATGTTGGTTTTTTCTCTTTAATGCTCTGGAACCCAGGAATGGGGGACAGTTGGGTTCAGGGCCTTAGGTCTGGTAGGGTTAAAGTTTAAAAGTTTTTAAAGTTTAAATTGAGCCATCAAAATTCCCCCCTCCCGACCAGCGGGTCAGGTGAGGTCATCTCATATTATCTAGCCTGTGAACAGTTTTAATTATATATTGAAATCGTGTCATCAACGTATTGTATCAAAATCTTTTACACTAGAGTTTACTCTAGTCTTTACAATATTCACTTTTATTTGAAACACTATCATACCAGCTTGAAAATCTCTGTGAAATGTGTTAGTCTTCTTCTTCTTCTTATGTGTTCGTTCTCAATCTCCTGCTACCAAACCCTAAACAGGGCTTTGCAAGCGACAGGATGTAGTCTGGAGAAACGGAATGCGTTGTGTCACTAGTTTACAGCTTGACTGCAATTTCCGCACCTTTTGGTCCAACACATCCATCTTTGGCAGGTTAATTATATGTATAATTAAGCTCCAACACTGGCACAAACCATACATAAATTATGTTGAAATGTGGGTATCATGTCTTTAGTGTGTTTTTAGTCTGACACAGCCCACGGCCACCTGCTTGACTGGGCATTCAGCCAATGATCACCTGTTCAACTCACAATTTGGTCCCTGAGCTGAAAAAGGTTGCACATGACTGGCGTAAACTATTAATGAACAATCAAATATAACCAATAAGAAACCAAGCCCAGTCAACAGATACAAGCAAAGACATTAAAACCATACAGAGATCAATAATTACATAATATAAATGACATATCTCCCAAGTCACATATATGGGCCAAATGAAAAACCAAATTGATTCAATATTGTCTTCCACTAAAAAATAACAGAATAAAACTCAGTTTATTACTTAGTCGCTCCTCTTCTACTGTCAGGTGTAGACTTCAGTTTATTACTTAGTCGCTGCTCTTCTACTGTCAAGTGTAGACTTCAGTTTATTACTTAGTCGCTGCTCTTCTACTGTCAGGTGTAGACTTCAGTTTATTACTTAGTCGCTCCTCTTCTACTGTCAGGTGTAGACTTCAGTTTATTACTTAGTCGCTGCTCTTCTACTGTCAGGTGTAGACTTCAGTTTATTACTTAGTCGCTCCTCTTCTACTGTCAGGTGTAGACTTCAGTTTATTACTTAGTCGCTCCTCTTCTACTGTCAGGTGTAGACTTCAGTTTATTACTTAGTCGCTCCTCTTCTACTGTCAGGTGTAGACTTCAGTTTATTACTTAGTCGCTCCTCTTCTACTGTCAGGTGTAGACTTCAGTTTATTACAAAATGTAGTTGTTGTTGTTTAATGCCCACAATGAGTAAGTTTACTCTTTTGTACGCCCTGAAAAGGACGTATTGAGTGGCAGGTTGTAGTAACTTTCCTTACATCCGGAGCATGCTGATGAAGGTGGACCGTGGTCGTCCAGGCGGTTGTGCTATGCTTGGCTTCATCTATATGACACTCACTACTACGGGGATCAACAGAATGTAGTAAATATAGTCTTAGAGTTAATGCCATAGTAGGTGGGACTATTTTATTAGGTCTTTAGCTTCAATAACTTGACAATTCAGGTTTCCAATTTTACAGCCGAGTAAGATAAAATGGTGCAAGCATGTCAAGTCCTCTTTGGCTTTGCTTGAGACATAAGCACTGAAAGCACTACGCTAATCAAACTATGAAAGTCCGTTTTGTTTCTAATTATAATGCACAATGCCTTAACTTACATTACTAGAGTTTCTATCCTTTTTCTTCTTCTGCGTTCGTTCTCAATCACCCGCTACCAAGCCCTGAGCAGGACTTTGCAAGTAGCAGGATGTAGTCCAGAGAACAGATTGCGGTGTGTTGCTAGTTTACAGTTTGACTGCAATATTTGCACCTTTCGGTTAAACACATCTCTTCAGAAGGATTTTCCATCCAATTGTGTCATTAAGTGTCATCTGGAGCTGAAGTTGTTTGTCTTGGGCCAAGTATGTATTGCGTCACTGGCTGTAAGATTTCTTCACCCTTCTCGTGGGTGACGCTGTTGTTTACTAAGTTTGCTATGTAGGGAAACTGAGTACCTGGTGGCATAACTGGGGGTGGGGGGGGGACCCTTAAGGTTAGAGGGCAGTACCCACCGACGAATAGAATATGCTCTGGCTGTTACCAACCCAAACCCTACTCATGGGTTAAATATTCTTCTCACCTGTCGTCTGCCTTTCTACACAACTTTTCTTTGTCCAACCTATGAGACCAAGGATCCAATAATGGTAGAGGTACCCAGAGAGGATCCAGGCCTAACCCAACATCCCAGCTGCAGTGAGAGCACCAGGTGATCTGACATTGCACTACCGTCGAACTACGCTCTGACTCTAAAGGTGGAGAGGTGGGGCGAAGCCATTTGATCTCATTGGAAAGTAGGAGCTGTTGTGGCGTGGGAGGGGGAGATCGTGAAGGCATTGTGTGCAGAACGTGACACAGCCATGGGAAAAGGCATAAATACAGAATAAAGAAGTGTGATCTGCAATGAGCGCACCAGTAGATAGTGGGGAATGTACACACCCCCCCCCCCCCCCCCCCCCCCCCCCCCACTCCATATCGCTGCAGAGAAATCTCCAATTTTCCAAGGAAGGAAAGAAGGAAATGGCAAATCCAAATACATCTATCACCCATGAAGAAAGACACACCCAGTGTGCTTTTTGGGAGGCAGAAGTCTGCAGCAAAACACCCAATACTTCAATGTCAGGAAACAATAAACTTTCAAACGAGCTCGCGCATCGCTTCGGTTACCAAGGCCTGCGCAGCAGAGATAATTCCCCTGCTCTGTGGGAGAAGTTAGCAAGGAGAACCTTAACATACTACTAATCTTACACTGCTTTAGAATCTGGAAACCCTGCCAACTCTTTTGCACAGAGTACGCGGTACAACCAGCTGGCCCGATCTGACACTTGTATCGACTGACTTGGTAGATAACACTACCACTAAAGTCTTGGACGATGTTGGAAGCAATCATCGTCCTATATTAACAATTATTGAAACACTGCAGAGGGATAGGATGGTTCGGAGAAAACCATCATGGAATTTCAGAAAGGCTAACTGGGACTGATATGGCCGAGAAACTGATGCTGGGTTTAGTCAAATACGTAAGAATGATGACATCAATACAACTTTCAAACATTTATGTGCCAGCATCTCAACAGCTGCAAGGAAATGCATCCCACGGGGAACGTACAGGAAATAAACCGTACTGGAACTCAGATCTGGAGACAGCCATCAAAGAGAGGAGAGAGGCCAGGAAGCAGGTAGAAAAATCTCCAAATACGCTAAATAAAACAGTTCAATAGATGGGCAGCAAAAGTAAGATATATCACTAAACAAAGCAAGCGGGAGACTTGGAGAAAAAATTGTAGCAAGCTGGATCTTAAAAGAGAAGGGAACAGGGCAAGGAGATTACTGAACAACCTTGAAGGGAACAAGAGAATGTCAAACCCAACACCCCTGGCCAGAGAATCTGGGGATGAAAAAATATCAAACACCAAGAAAGCTGAGATCTTTAACAAATGTTACGCTAGAGTAAATGAAGCGCAACCAAGAAAACTGCTAGATAAAGCACTTTTAAAGGACTCCTTTAACATCGATTCCACTAATATAGATGCCTTTAAAAATCACTTCACTTTACAAGAACTGAGCATGACAATGAGGAAACTGGCAAAAGATTAAGCACCAGGACCAGATAAAGTTAAAAATGAGACGATAAGTAAATTGGGACCAAAGACGAAAGAGGTACTTTTATGGTTTATCAACAGAACATGGGCCGAAGGACAGTTGCGATCAATATGGCTATCAGCAACTATCAAACCCATACTGAAGAAAGGGAAACAACCAGGAACACTTGGAAGCTATAGACCTGTGTTGTTCACCTCATGTTTAGGTAAAGTGGTTGA
Source organism: Ariolimax columbianus (assembly GCA_036924085.1). NCBI lineage: Eukaryota > Metazoa > Mollusca > Gastropoda > Stylommatophora > Arionidae > Ariolimax > Ariolimax columbianus. The sequence goes on from JAVGWX010000003.1 coordinate 50,809,172, forward strand.
AAGAATGGTAAACAACAGACCATATTGGTGGCTGGAAAGCAAAAACCTCCTTGATGGAAACCAGGCAGTGTTTAGGTGTGGACATCGTACGGATGATTCCCTCTTTAGGTTTACACAACATGTGATGGATGGATTCCAAGATGGAAAAAGCACACCAGCAGTGTTTATTGATCTACAGCAGGCATATGACAGGGTCTGGAGGAAGGACCTTTTGAGGAAAATGAGAATAGAAGGAAAGATGATCAAATGGATACAGGCCTTCATGACCAACAGAACCATAGATACCAACTATGCAGGTGCAAGATAAGGTAAAAGAACATCAAAATGAATGGGAATTACTAGTAAAAGAGGATAGCCCAGTTTATCTGGGAGTAACACTGGACAGACAGTTGAAATTTGGCAGCCACATCTGTAATGTCAGAAGTAAAGCAACCAAGCATTTAACACTTAATCAAAAGGTTTGCTAGTACAAATTGGGGAGCTGATAAACACTCTTTTGCAACTTTACTTTGGTTATGTAAGACCGGTATATGGACTACAGCCTTTCCATACAAATCACTGTGAGTACAAATAACATCTCATCTACTGACCGAGTGCAGAATCAAGCTTTCAGATTAATTTGTGGGGGGATGAGATCAACACCGCTAGATATCAGGAGAAAGGGGGCACTGAGTGAAGCCGTAGAGAGATATGAGACAAGAAAATTACCATCCAAATAGGGTACAAATAGACACTTGGAAGCAAAAGACTGAAGCAATTGTCCCCACTGGATGTAGCAGAAGAGGAAAGCCATTTTCACCATCTGCCAGAGGAGAGAGAAATAGAAAATAGGTTTTTGGACCACCCCTTGAGAAAATCTTTGCCCGCCAGTCATAAAAATACACCTGACAGAAAAGGCAGCCATCAAGGAGACTACACCTAATATCCAGAAGACATGTGCTTTGGAGACTGTCTCTAGCTACCCAAAATCGGCAGTCCTGGTCTATACGGATGGATCAGCATTAAAATCGACCTCTTTTACAGGGTATGGTATCCATTTGTGATTCATGTGATGAAAACCGTTCAAATGATGAAGCGGAAGCCGGGGCTATAAAAACAGCAGTTGAGATTTTGCATCAACAGTTTGACTTGGGCGAATTGTTGCTGATGGATATTGTAATTTTTAGTGACTCCAAGTCGGTTCTGGAGGTGCTGAAGAACATCCAATACAAAGAAAAGGAGATATTCTTGGTGGGGAAGGGCAATCAACATCATAATCGCTGCCCGTGGGATAAATGTCACCTTGCAATGGATCCCTGGACATAGTGGGTTACTAGGGAACGAGATGGCCAACAGATTGGCAAAAACAGGAGCCTCGAAACAACAATTGGATAGACCCTGCAGTAACCACACAGTAAAACAAATTATTAAGAATAATGCTCGGGAAATATGGATCAACAGATGGGAGACGGGAATAACAGGTCGCAGTGTATTTAGAGAAATGTCACAGTCAAAAAGTAACGATGACATAAATAACCTACATAGAAGAGATCAAAGTCTCATCTTTCAGTTCCGAACAGGACATACCAGAGTCAATAGCTACTTGAACCGTATCAATCCCCAGCACATGCCCTTGTGCTGACATTGCTCTCATCCTGATGAAACAGTTCCTCATCTACTCATTGAGTGCAAGGCGCTTGCGGACATGAGGAAAAGATTCTTACAAACACTGCCGACAATTGCCAACACACTGTACGGAGCAGTGAAACATCTGAAGAAGACCTGTATCTATATAAGAATGGCATTGGGCTGCCAAGAGCAGGCTTGCTCAGCAACTATGGGATAACAACAACACCTTTGATGTCCTGAAAGGGCTTTGCAAGTAGCAAGATATAGTCCGGAGAATGGAATGCGTTGTCAAAGTTTACAGCTTGACTGCAACATTTGCACTTTTGTTCCGACACATCCTTCAGTCGTAACATCAATCACAGATAACAATCCAATTCTCATATTACTACATTGAAAAACGTTCATATGCTGTTACTAGATCATTTGTTAATTAACCTTTGTTGTGCAGTGATAAATGTATAGCTAAAATACTTTTTTTAAATGCACCTAAAGTGAGACTTCCAGAGTTGTCATAACTGGCTCAAACAATAAAAATTCTGAAATCAAGGAGTTAACCTGTTGTCTTGCATTCAGGAAACGGTTAGTCTACAGGGTTGGGGCCCACACAAGATGAACTACCTTGTTGAGGCGGGAGGAAGACTAACATCTGGCCAGGCAAAATATACTTTCCAAGACCCTCACGTCAGCTTCCTAGTAGCCGTCCTGGAAACGGACTGTTTTCATGGCAGCCTGGCTAACAAGGTGAGGGATCGATGTGATCCACATAGTAGTGAGTGACGCGCAGATGAAGCCAAGCATAGCATAACTGCCTGGAGGACCCCGGTCTACCTTCATCAGCACTCTCGGGATGTGAGGATAGCTACTGCAACTTAACGTACTTTTCAGGGCGCACAAAAGAAAAACCTACTCATTGTGGGCATTTGCAAACAACAACCTTGTTGAGGAACGGGTCGTTTGTGACTTATGTGCTGACAAGGAGCGTCAAGGTTTGAACTGATTGAATTGTATGCAATATGAAAATGCTGTTCTGATGGAAAGAGGAAGTATAAAATGTAGCTGCTGAACATTTGTATTCTAGACTTTCCTGTAGAAATGTGAAAAGAGTAGCAAAATTACATGATAAAGTAAAGTACAATAGTTCCCAATCCCAATCAAAATAATTATCTCAATTTGCATCAGATTTTCTCCAGATGTCACAAGTTTCTGGTCTTTGGCCGGAACAAATATATTTGTGAGCAGCTACAGTGATTCTTATTTCTAGAGTTTTTGAAAGTGCTAGAAAAGTCATGAACATTTGTATTCTAGACTTCCCTGTAGAAATGTGAAAAGAGTAGCAAAATACATGATAAAGTAAAGTACAATAGTTCCCAATCCCAATCAAAATAATTATCTCAATTTGCATCAGATTTTCTCCAGATGTCACAAGTTTCTGGTCTTTGGTGGGAACAAATAGATTTCTGAGCAGCTACCGTCAAGATGGGGGTTGTTGTTGTTTAATGCTCATAATGAGTAAGTTTACTCTTTTGTGCGCCCTGAAAAAGGACATTAAGTGGCGGGTTGTAGTAGCTTTCCTCACTTCCAGAGCATGCTGATGAAGGTGGACCACGGTCCTCCAGGCAGTTGTGCTATGCTTGGCTTCATCTGCGTGGCGTTCACTACTACGGGGATCACGTCGATCCACATCTCGCCAGCCAGGCTGCCTTGAAAACAGCCGGTTTTCAGGGAACGCTACACGGAAGAGAGATTGTGATCTTGGTCAGTGTATTGACTCTGACGCGACGTCCTGGTCAGTATTTTGTGCCTGACATGTGGGAATACTATTTTGACCACTATCTCAATGTTGTCACCATTTTACTCAAGCTGTAGATTAATTCAAGGATTGTGACAAAATAGAAAATTCTTTCTTACTAACAATCAGAAGAACTTGCAGTTATTAATGAAGAGCTGCAAGTAAAAGACAACATCTGCTAGATTTGTGAACTTCATCATCATTCACTCTCAGGCCATCATTCACTCTCAGGCCATCATTCACTCTCACATCGTCATTATCTCTAATCAGGGATGGAGGAAGCCACACTGTCACTCTGCTCCTCTAGGCAGACTTTGAGAAGATGCTCTACTTGTTGCCGGTTCTGTGAAATCAAAACAGCAAACACAAACAGGACATCTCTGTGCCAGATTTTTTATTTTTGTAAACATATGTCTCTGAGCTTGCAGTCTGTTTCCGTGCTCGGCATATGGCCATTCTCTGACAGCCTAAAGCACAGTGTATATTTACTGGCAAATACATTTTTAGAATGAAATTAGAATTTGTGTTAGCCTTAATACTGATATTTTTGTTCATTGAACTATTTCTTGATAAAGGACTATTCCTTGATAAAGAACTATTCCTTGATAAATAACTTTTTCCTTCAAACTCGAGCTAGACCCTGCACAATGACCTAGCAGTACAACTGCACTTATTTACACAGGATAGTGTGAAACATGTAGATCACACTTTCCAGGAATCACCAGGTGAAAAGGAAGCTATTGCTAGGTTTACCAAGAAAAATTAACACTTGATATGACTCCACTCATCAACTAAGAAACACCTGGAACTTCCTCAACTTAGCACAGACTACATAAGAGCAAACAGCTTGGCAGAACTAGTTAACTATAACAGAACCCCTTCTTCTTCTGCGTTCGTTCTCAATCTCACGCTACCAGGCCCTGAACAGGGCTTTGTCAGTAGTAGGATGCAGTCCTAAGAACAGAATGCATCGTGTCGCTAGTTTACAGCTTGACTGCGATATTTGCACCTTTCGGTCCGACACATCCATCTTCAGCAGACAGAAACCATGATACTGAAGAATTTAATTAATCTTGTTTCTGTCTGAATGAAACAGCCATCACCATTTAAAAAATACAAATGCATTGCTTAGTCCAGACTTACAAATCAGACTCGGTAGTTCCGTCTCATCCATGACTGAACCAGAAGTCACGGCTCAATAAAGTCAGTTACTACGATCATAGGCTGCCTAGTCTGTGCTCCGACATCCTCCTCTTGCTTGGTGATGTAACTGCAACAATGTCATCGTCAAACAGTAGACTTCTTTTCTTTGTCTTTTCTTTCATAGTCAAACGTATCTGCTCTTCATTTACATTCTTACAATCCTTGATCTCCAGGCGCAAGTGATGGGTCTTAGAGCTTGAAGCCTTCAACTTCCCATCGCTGCTGGGAGATGGATTCGCTGGGGACAGGGCCAACCTAGAAGGAGAATTTGTTCCATTTTTTGGACTGGATCTTTTCAGCCTAACCCATTTGTTAATAGAATCTGCGACAGGCTTGCTGCCAGAAGATGGTGTACAGATGGTGACAAATGCAGGTAGATCTGTTTTCTTTGGACAGACATCAGATGAAGAACACACTTTGTGATTCTTATTTCTAGAGTTTTTGAAAGTGCTTGAAAAGTCATGTATTTTAGTGATAAGTAGCTCATCTGGATCATTTGTGCTTTGCTTCAATTGTGAATTACAAGGAATCTTGTTTTCTACATTTTTCTGTATTTTATCCCTCTCAGATTGTGGACCAGGTATTTGAATACAATTTTTCGCAGCTTCTTTGGTCTTGTCAAATAAAGGTGTGCTACTGTTTAATTCCATTCTTTGTGCCTCTGGCTCAACACTTTTGTCCATAGAGAAGGCATGCTTCTTCAGCGAAGATGCTGACAATGACTGCAGTTCTATACGCCGTTTGACTTTCCCCTTAACAACGGGAGAGTTCTTCAAGATAGACTTCCCGGGTGTGGACCTGTCAAGTGATAGTGGGTGTCCACTTCCAGTTGGGGGTGAAATAAGACAGAAGTCTAAAAACTTGACTTTGCTAGGCGTGGTGTGAATATAGCCTGCACTTGTTAGCTGGGATGAAATATTTTTCTTGGGTGTTGTAAAGAGATATATTCCTTGAGCAGATTCACCTGCTTTATTTGATTTAGTTGGAGTACAGATTAGGTCAATATCACTTTGTGTATGTTGTCTTGCTTGTTTGAAAGGTGAGCAAACTACTCCTTCCCATCCTGATACATTTCCAAACGAGCTATTGGTCTTAACAGGTGCTGACTTCAAACAACTCTTTGAAAAAGCCGAGATGGCCAACCTCCTTGCACGATCTGGTGAGAAAAGTAAAGTAATTTGTTTTAAAATTGTGTTATTACCTGGCCTGGGGGAGGAGCCTGTCCTAACAGGCGAATCATCAGTGTGGTAGTTAGCCTGTTCAACATGTTAAGATACAACAGGCCAATCATTTATTTGTCTACATACTCTATAAATATATACAGAAATATAACCAGACAGACCTTTATGACGCCGACCTGACAAAAATTCCTTACCATCCCATTTGAAAGAGATCGATGATGCAAAAAACATCAGTAAAGTCAGATTTGACAGAAATCGACATCTAACATGTGTTTCATGTGACGCTCAACTACGATGTTTCGAGTTTTACATGAATTATAAGAATGGTGGTATTTTTGGCCCATACACTGCATTTTTCCCTGCCATATTAATGACATTCATTTAAAGCTTCAAAATAATATATGGAGGGTCTGATTAGTGTAGTGATAAAGCACTAACTTTTCACAGCAAAGGTTCGAGTTTAACTTCCGCAACCGTCATGCTCCAGTCAACCCAGTCGTAAATCAGTACCCGATTTACAGTTAGGGAAGGAAAAGGCAGCGAGGAAAGGAACTGGCCACACCACCTCACACAAGATGTGGCTTAATATACTCAAAACTCTTCATTCCCAACTAGCGGTTAAATCTGCTGACAGATACTTTACCTTTATCTAAACCACATTCATAGCTTATATTGATATTTTTCACCTGAAAAACATGTCCATTTTGTCCCCAAAGGCATGAAAACACGTCGGACAATTCAAAAAATTATCTGAGGGCATTGTCTTTGTGTTTACTCCGATTGATCAGGTGCACTTTTTAATAGAAAAAGAGGCTACTTCCATCCTGCTCATTTGAACTTGAAAAATAGCTTGTTTTTAATTTTGAAATGATTTACTCTCTATTCCACATGGATTACAGGATTATTCCTTTACTGAGGGTGATGAAGTTGAGTTGTTGCAACGGATATTTATGAGGTAGATCTGTTTGATTTGTTTACGTAGACGTAACAAATATGTGTAATATGCTGGAGCATGGGCGTTAAGGGCAGGGGTGATTGGGCCGGCGACTCTGGTAACAAAGGTTACTTGAATGTGTGCCATGGTCAATCACCGTCTCGACACTAAGTCAACAAAGACAACGAGGGGTTAGAATAAAAAAATGTGTCTGGTACAGGTGGAGGGTTAAGAGCTGACCACTCTGGCGTTCCGATTTAGGTAGTGGGGGGTTGGTGACAGTCAGAGTCCGCCATGTTCTGCTACGACATTTAGAGTGACAGGAATTCTGAGTGATTCATCCAAAAGCAACTAGTTGGAAGTATATCCAAACTAGGGTGATGGCTAAGTCAGACAGCCAACAGAAGACCATTGGACAGCCATGAAGTTGCTTGATACTATACAATACTCGGCAATGATGAACTCAGCAGACTGGCCTGGAGAGAGAGAGAGAATGAGAGACTAGCTAACAGGCTAGGAGAGCTATTGATAGGCTGCTAGTAGCTAGCAGGCTGACTAGGAGTTTGTGAGAAAGAGAATGAGTTGCAGGGTGACTGAACCAGCATACACCTTCCAGTTTTGGCCAGTCGCTATATAAGTGTGTGTGTTGTAAGTGTGTGTGTGTGTGTGTTGGACACCCTGTGGCTAGAAGAGATCTGAATATTTGTATAACATAAAAACACAAAAAATATGCAACACTCAGAATGGAAGTCAAGAACAAAATCCTATCAGCAAGACAAAAATCCTGGAAGGACTTTGGAGAAAATGTGGAATATAATGCAGGAGAAAACCAGAAGCTGTTCCACAAAAAGACACCCTTTGACCATTTCTGATGTTATACCATCATGTCCAGCTACTTTGTCAGCCTTAATTGAAATTTGTAATTAACAAAATGCTAGCTTACTCCCTGGTGGGAAATAATGGATGGATAGAAAAACTACTTCACAGAACTCCTTAGTGCAGATGATGAGCATGTTCGAGATATGACAGGAACTAACAAAGAGAAGGAAATCAATGATGGGAAAAACAACATCACCATGGAAGAACTGAAGGCAACAGTGAAGAAAATTAAGGTAGATGGACATGATGGTTCAACACCAGAAATTGTTAAATTACGCGGTAACTGTAGGTTAGCTTATTCCTGAAGATTCTTCAGTCAGCCTGATAAAAATAGGCTATACCAAAGGATTACGAGATAGTCATCATTATTCCAAGATTTAAAAAGGGTAACAACAGAGGTATTATCTTCTTATTAGTGTCCCAGAGAACAAATCAAAAGCCAAAGTCCCTTAAAGTAAAAGTAAAGTAAAGTATCCCATAGCATTACTGCCGTAGGGGTGTGAGGTGTTAGCGATCTCACATTTCAAAGGCTCGGCTATATGAGGGCGGTAGCCATCTCCTCTCCCTCGCCGCTTTTACTTCCCGGACTGAACCGGTACCCATTTAAGGCTGGGTCGACCCAGGAGCCATTGCGGTCTGAAAAAAACATTACCGCCTCAACTGGGGAATGAACCCAGGACCACTCAGATGCGAAGCCAGCGCGCTAACCACTGCACTACGCGGCTCCACAAAGTCCCTTAAGTAGTCATGCCATGCCTCCGGTGCCAAGTAATATCGACCTATCATTCCCTTGGATACACCGGCTGCATGCAGAGTAGGGGATGATCTGCTGTCTGGGCAACAGTGGTCCTCGCTTCAATATGCCCACAGACGTTAGATAGATCACGTCAGAAGTCAACCCATAGCAAAGAAGCCTACAGTTAAGATTGACTGCTGGAATGTTTGTTCCATGGCCACAGTTATAATAGAAATCATCCAGGCGATATACGATGCTAGCAAGACCTGAATCATAAACGAGGTGCTCAAAAGGCTTCAGATCGACATCGACACCCTCCAAGAAACGCATCTAACCGAAAAATGCACAGCGACTATTGGAGCTGTGCGGCTATCAATCAGAGCCCCAGCACCTAACTGACGGTTGGCTATGTGTGCTGGCCTGCAAGCAGGGGAAGTCAAGATGCATCAAGATAGAATCTAAAAAATGTACGGCGAAATCAAGAGCAACAACTGACTAAGACCTTCTTCTCTAGCATGAAGACCATTGTCTTTCAAGACTGATAGGATGCCAATCAAAGAAGTGCCGCTCGGAAAGACTACTCTAGGATACTGGATTAGAGACTAATCAACTGGTTGAGCCACCAACAGGTGAGACTCAATATTGTTTCAGAATAAATCAAGGTACTCAAGACGATATTTTCACTCTCAGGTAACTGAGTGATAAGCACTTGAGTACGATGAGGAAATGGACCTTTGCTTCTTCAACCTGGAAAAGACATTCAATGATGTTCCCTGGAGCAGACTCTGGTAATGCCAAGGAAGGAAGAACAATCTGGCACCATTGATTTATGCAATTCAGAATTTTATAAAATTTGTAATAACTACATTAGAACAGGAAACCAAACGTCAGAGGCGTTCAAGGCCACCAGTGACATGAGACAACAAAACATTATGTTACCATATCTTTTCATATTACTCATGGATTAAGGTTTGTAAGGAGAAGACCAAATGGTACTCTTAAGGCACTAGAATTTGAGACTGACATTTGCAGAGGATGTGGTTCTGGTTATCAACATTAAAATCTGGAAAGAGGAGCTAGAGAAAAGATAGAAGGCCATTGCAGTTCAAAAATAAAAAAACCGTTGTGGTCTCATGAGAATAGAAGAGTTTGTATTGGATGAAGTCTCTGAAACAGATTAAGCAGCTCAAATATATTGTGAGCTATAAGGGAGATATCAAAGAAAAGTTAGCTACTCAAAGGTGACATTTTTTATGCCACAAATAGAGGATTTCTCAGTAAAAGAGAAATAGGTAAGAAAACAAAGATGGCTGTATAACACTCCACTTATGTATTCATTTTGACTTATTGATTGGAATAATAGGCAATGACAACAACCTAGAAAAGCCAGCTTCAAGTTCTTGAAATTAGATAATTGAAAAGGTGGTCCAAATAACCAGCAATATAGCCCGTAATCAAACAATAGAACAATTATCTCAAAGTCCATTTATTATAGACCCAAGGAAAGCTATCTCAACTTTAGTACCTTGACCATGTATGCAGAATGAAAGAAGATCGGATACCACGGCAGTCATAGGAAAGATCTAGATCCCCAGAACTCCCAATACTTTCTGTTTCTAAGAATCGACATCACTGCACTCTGGCATACCCGTAGGTGCTCAGTCTCTCATCAAATGGCGTAAGGTATGAATGCTGATGGTCCATGTAGCTCGCTGATTATATACTCTCCTGCTCCGTCCTCTCATGGGCCATACTCCGCTCAAACCTTGTCTAATGTCTAAACTTTGCATTCTGTGGATTGCTGCTTCATCTATTGCGGTGTCCTCATCTAACAGGCGGTCATTGATTGATTTCAAAATGTCATTTCTGTCCATCACTAATGGGCCCATGATGGGAGCTTGTGAAACCATGTTGTCAGCTTTTTCATTGCCGTGAACCCCAGCATGAGCAGGACAGTAGATCCATGTCAACCCCTGGAGGCTTGAAGCCTAAACAGCTGCTATCCACTAGTACTTAAGCCATCCCTTCTGCACCTTCTGAAGTACGGCTTGCATGTATGTCATGATGACTGCACGTTCTGGCAAACCTCTACAACCCATGTAGAAAAATGAATAAGTAAGTTATTTTTACCTGGAGACTGTGTACATGTGTCTTCTGAAGATGCAATGTACAATGGCTGTGAGGTCTTTGCATCCTTCGTATCTTGAGAAGATAGAATATTCCTAAAACTGAGGTTCAGAGATGGGGCTGCTGTAGACGTATGCAGCAGCACAGGTGGACAAGATACAGCGTCTAAATGATAAGGCCGACTGTGCATCACCTGCTTCTCAGGTGTTTTATAGCCTTCTTGAATAGAGTTTTTTGAACAACCTGTTGTGGGACTAACAAGCAGATCAAAATCGCTGGCGTTTTCCCCATCAAATATCAAATGGGCGCACTCCGTGTGCACAGGCCTATTTGCATTTACATTACTCTTCTTATTGCTTTCTTTAAATATGAGCTTCTTGACAGATTTCCTCGGAGACCTCCTTAATGGTGTTGTAACAGAGTGCTTGTGCTTCAGCTTGTGTTGTTTTGGTGTTGGCGATGGTGAAGACAAGAAGGTCTTCAAGAGACGACTCTTTGGTGACAGCATGGGGGACTCCCCACGAACTGCACTGGCAAGGGTACCTTGTGACTTGCTGCTGTGAACCATATATCCTGCAAAACATCAAATGACCAACAGGTTATAGCAGAAAATGAAACAAATTATATTTTCATTTGGAAAATCGTTACCCTCAACCATGAAACAAAGAGCATATATCAGTAGTGAGAGCACCTGTATCTAGCTGCAAATGAATCTGGTTCTTCTTCTTATTCTTCTTCGTACGCTGTCAGACGTCAACTTCAATTTGTTCGAAAAAAGTAGCTGTCATCCTGAGGCTGTCGACACTGCCATAGAGCTTGTCTAGTCTTGGCCATATGTGCTTTCTCTGGTCCTTGTATTTTGGGCAATTTTGCAGCAGATGTTCAGCGGTCATTTTCCCTGTACCACATGTGCATTCGTCAGTGCCACCTATCTTCAGTTTATTGAATAGATGATACCTCAGTCTGTTGTGGCCTGTGCGGAGTCTGAAGACCACGACCTGCTCTCTTCTATTCAACTGGTAATAGGCATCATTTTTTGTGTAGCCAGTATGCTCTGTTTCCCATTTGGCCATGTATCTGTCCCTAATAAACCTTTTGGACTCTTCGTAGGTCACACTAGAATCTGGTTGTGGTAGTCTTGCACCTTCTTTTGCCAGTTTGTCTGCCTCCTCGTTGCCTTGAATGTTACAGTGGGATGGAACCCACTGTACCACTACTGTTTTTGGTGTGGACTGCTGGCATAGTTGACAGAGTACTGTTCTTAAATCATTAAGCTGTATTTTTCTGGCTTTTTAGTGCTGTAACCACGGACAGGGCATCTGTAAACAGGACTATTTGGCTTTCATTGCTTTCGCCTGTCAGCATTGCTTCTACTGCAGCCCTCAGTGCCTCTGTCTACACTCTGCTGAAATTGCTTGAGAATTTTCCAGTTGCCACTGACAGTGTTATTTTTCTGCCATTTGTTAGGCTCAGGAATACCCCTTCCCCATCCATTCTGTGTTGTGTTTGTTACAGAACCGTCGGTGTATGCATGGGTCCAGTCCATGCTTGGGTAGTTTTTCGCTATGTGCCTAAGGGTTGTCTCTTCTTTCTTTTTCAGTCTGGCTATTCTTGTTTCCAATACCTGGCATATTTTCTACCACCTCCGGAATGATATGCTGCTTCCAGGTGGGTTTGCGTACAGTAGGGATGGGCTTTGGTGTTGTTATGGTGTTCATAGGGTCTTCGCTCATCTTTGCTTTGGCTATTTCTGCAAATTTTCTCCGCTTTAGTTTCCCTTTTCCAAATCTATTTAGTCTCTGATGCATCGAATGGTCTGTCAGTCTTCTGAGTTTCTCTGCTTGTTGCTGGGCTCTGCTGTCTCTTCTATCGGTCGTGGATTGCAGATTTGTAATCTTTTCAAGTTCTACAATTGTGAATCTGGTTCAAGCCCACAGTCAATACGTAACCCAGTCTATCCAGTTATAAATAGCTACCTGACTTAGAGAAGAGTGGCAGTCAAGAAGAAAAGTGACCACCTCACATCAGAAAAAGCTCAAACCTAGTAAGGTAGTTGCTGTGATGGGGATTACCCATCAAAAAAGGGGATAAAATCTACTTGCCGTGAATTAGCCAATATCTCGGTGAAGGTATGTCCCTTTCGACGACCAGTTTATAGATGGAGCTACTCCTATAGATCTGTCCATGAAGTTTTGTATGCTTATGATACTATTTTCTACCTATCTTCTCCTGGCTCCATTGTTCTTTCCAACCTATTCCTCCCCTGTGGATTCTAGTCAAGGGCACATGTTGTTGTTTCGAATGCCCACAATGACCTACTCTTTTGTATGCCCTAAAAAGGACGTTAAGTGACAAGTTGCAGTAGCTTTCCTCACATCCCGATCATGCTGATGAAGGTGGACCGGGGCCCTACACGTGGTTGTGCTATGCTTGGCTTCATCTGCGTGATGCTCACTACTATGGGGATCACATCAAACCGCATCTCGTCAGCCAGACTACCTTGAAAACAGTCTGTTTCCAGGGAACGCTACATGGAAGAAAGATTGTGATTTTGGTCAGTGTATTGACCTTGATGCGACATCCTGGTCAGAATGTTTTGCCTGACTGGACTCAGTTGCCCAGCACTGGAGGTAAAACTTGTCAAATCGCTCTCTTAAGAATGAAATGTTTAACGGAGCTAACGAATATATTAGCAAAACAGACACCTCAGTGAAGAAAAAAATCATTTCCACCTCTACATTAATGTCATTTGATATTTCATACCAATATATAATATTTATTATAAATACCTCATGTCATGGATAGCTTAATTTTGTATATGTCTTACAATGTTTAAATTGTAATATTAGCTTAGTTTGTTCAACAATATTAATGATGCACGGAATACCGACACTTGGCCAAGATACAAATGTACACAATTATCCAGAACTGGAAAGGGCTAGTATCCACATAGACTAGTTGTTCTCCAGTATTCCTACACAAATCTATGACCTTTGACATAGTAGATCAGTGATCAGTAGATAGATGTATTGTGACACCTTGATGTGACGTAACATTTCCAAAAGTGTGCTACAGCATTTGAAGTTTTTTAATAGGTCATTACATTAAGCTCTTGCCTCGGGTTTTTCCCCCATTTTAGCTCGGTCTCTCTCGGCAGATGAGTACCCCATCTATCGAGAGCATCGCACAAGGCACGAACTCCGTAGCTCCAGCGATGAACCCAGGGATCTCCTGAAAAAATTGACATCATGAACCAACCGCCGCAGCTCGAAATCGAACCCCGACCGTTTAAACATGAGGCAAACGGCTTGACCACTTCGCCACAGAGACCCCCGAGCTCTTGTTAATCAATGTCATCATCCTTCATCAATAAAGTTCCCCTTGGAACGCAGAGCTACAACTGAAATTTTCCATCTCGTCTCTATTCTGAGCCTACTTCTCGAGTTCTGCCTAAGAGACGCCGCTGAAAAGAACCCGATTTGAGCCAGGAGAAGACATTATGCAAAATGTGATGACCCAGCTGTACTCCATTCCCAAAGAGACCTTCCTGAAATGCTTCCAGCAATGGCGAGACCGCTGGGAAAGTGTGTGAAGCCCCAAGGAGAGTACTTTAAAGGGGATTAGGGTTTCAAACCTCCAGGTGAGTAATTGCGTAATTGCACTTTTTCAACTCAATAGAATACTTATGGGTTAAACCGTTTTTGATATTTCTGCTAAACTAAACTAGCAAAAGTTATTCTGCTTTTGATGTCTTTCGACTGTTCCGGCAGAGATATATATTTAAAAAAACAAAAGATTGTATGAAGAATTTGGTATTACAACACTTACTCTGAGAACAAGTTCCTAGTCCATCTCCCTTCTCAGCAAGTTCCAGAGACCTGGCTAAATTACGAGAGGGCTGAGTGTTGGAAGAATAGAAAGCCTCTCTCACAATGTATCTGGCTGGCAGGTTGAGGGTAGAATTATCATGACCATCGTCGTCATCATCGTCATCATCTGCAAAATGGTCACATCTTTTACACTGGAAAATAGTTACGCAACTATGAACAATGTCAGCAAGTTACAGGGCTCAAATAAGGAGCAAAGAATAGTTAACATTGTAACCTGTCATGTAAATTCATAATAGGTGACTGAGAAGGGTTTGGTATGAATCAGACTACCCCTTCCTGTAAAAACTATAAACCACAAAAACAAAAAAGTAGATCCCCACACCTCTAGGTAGAAGAGGAGTGATCAAGTGAAGTGAAAAGAAATTAACTATTGAATGTTACTGAAAATGTATACAAGTGTGTGAAGAAGGGCTAGTAATATGTTCAGAACCCCATAGCGCTTCGTGCTACTGGAAAATAAGCAGAATCTATGAGAAAACACATTCTATCTTGCATGATTGCACTTGATGTAGTGGAATGGCTTGCATGACTGAATGATTTTGTAAGCTGTACCATGGGAAACTTGTGCTCCTAGCATGTTCAACAAACTTGAGGCCATCAGCAAAACGGATAGACTAAGTGAGGTCTTCAAGGTTTCAGGGTTAAGGCTAACAACCTAAACACATTTTTAAAAACAGTATGTTACAGAAGCAACAATGGTAGATGAAAATACTCCAAAAAAAATAGGTATCCATTGCAAAAAGGTATCAAAATCTTTTCTAACCTATGAGAGAGTGCGTGCTATTGAAATTTATATTGATCAAAAAGATGGTAGCTATAGTACATTCCTATTATGATGACAATCATACGAAGCCAAGAGCCAGGATTTAGACCCACAGTCCACTCGGGTGACAAGATAAAAGCGTTTTTGAGAGACTGAGGACTAGACTGAAACCAAGCCAGGAGGAAGACGGCAGATAGATCAGCCTTTCTGGCAAACCTTTACATCCCAGGAGCTGGCTACCTCATCGTATGAAAACTAGACGCCACAAAAAAAAGACTTTTACACTCACTGGTAGAAAAAGAACAATTAAGTGATAAGTATGTCAATAGATCTTTGTAATTTGTAAACTATATGTGCTTTTACACCTGTGTGGTTCTAGGGGGGAAACACAATACGACCACTGTTTCCTTCCTTGCGTGTCATAAGAGGCGATCAAAGTGGGTTCTGTACGTGACTGGCAACTTCATCATGTAAAATTTAAAAACAACTATGAAAGCGTTCTCCAAATGAATGGAATCAGGCATTCTTAAAAGCTTTTTATGGTAAGCCAAATGCAGTGTCAGTCCCATGTTCCACCAAGTGGGGTGACATGATATGAATGAATGCACTCTAATCTTATGCAGTTATATTGTTGTCAATAGTGGCAGCCCTGGAAACACGCTGCACCAGTGTAGTCTGGCTAAGAGAATATGGATTGCAGCCTAAATTTATACTATACAACTTCCTTTTCAGGACCAAAGCCAAAGTAGAATAATGCTGCCAATTGTGATGCAAAACTTAGATAAGTAAGTGAGTTTGGCTTGTGTGCACACAAAAGCATGGCATAAAAGCATAGCACAATTTCCAATTTATGCAAAATTTTGACCTAATGTGATAACTTCTACCCAAAGATACTTTTAATGAACAGAAACTTTGAAATGATAGGATGGAGATAACATATTCAGTGTTAGTCAGAATGAGGAAACAGTTATGTCACATCTGCAATCGTCATTCAGAACATGTTTTGAAAATTGAAATTACGCTTAATATCTTAACCTGTAGCACGCCCTTGTCCGTTCTCTTTGAACCAGCTCGGCCTGCAAAAACGGTGTGCGGAAAAAAAATTTTTTTTTTTTAACGGAGTCACTCCTGACAGCCATTTTTTACTGCTGACTACGCCCTCCATATATACACGATATTTTGCCGGTTAAAGTATCGTGTGTTCGATTACAAATGGCTTTTGAACAGTTTTAATTTTGTATACGCCGTTTGGAGCAAGCCGACTTTTTGCGAAAGGGGAAGTAGGTTGTTGAGAAAGATTTTTATCGCGTAGATCTGTTTATTTTGTTTGTTTAAATGAAAGAACTACGTTTGAATTGGAAACTAACAGTTGTGGCGATATTGTAAACACAGTATCGATACGTTGTTGTGGTTTCCATGGTTTTCTATCGAAGCGACTAGGCCTAGTGGTCGAGTCCAAATTTTTTCCGAGATTTTCATAAATTTTCAACTTCATCTTTTTAAATCTCAAAAACAAACAAACATACAACAAAAACAATAACACCCACATGTTCGTTATGCTATTGTGTATCTACACACCAGAAAATCATATTTATTGACAAACAAACATAAAAGTTACAAATTTTGAAAGACGACTACCACAGCGACTAATTAAGAAAATTAATTAGGTCAAATTTTTTTCAAAAATAATGTGGAGTGCGTAAGGTTAAATTGTCCATGCAATCAAGCAGCTTTGATGGTGCATACAATATTGTATGAGCAGAATTTTGGGTATGAAGTGATATCATATGGTCACAAAGGTCAATCTGTGGCGCAGGTCAAACCAACTGTCGGTGATGCAGGACGTGAATAAGAGATGATGGGGATGGATAGGTCACAACTTGAGGAGTGATACTGGTAGCATTATTTACTCGATAGGGTCTGCACTGGACCCGATGAGAAAGAGGGGCAGACCTCCACACACCTGGAAACGGGAAGTGGAGATAAGCAGAGAAAGCACTGGCTGGTCATGGATAGAGTTGGAGGAGCTGGTCGAAGTTCATGGAGTATTATTTGTTGAGGACCTATATTCCGGATATGGTTGCAGGGTTTGGAGTATATTTCAGTTACTGCTGTGGGACTACCTTGACCCTTTAATACTGTTCACGGCTGCACAGCTCCCAGGTGTTTTGGCATTGAGTTGGACTGTGCGCTGTTTTGGGTGACACACTGCCGGGAAACGGGGCACAAGGTGTGCGCAAGAAACAACATTGTCAACAAATTTACAAATACAGCATGGGGAGCACAACCATCTGTTCTCGAGACATCAGCACTAGCCCTGTGCCTCTCAACAGCAGTATACATCACGCCGATCTGGAGAGACTGCACACTCAGAGCTCATTGGTATAGTGGAGCACGAGGCGAGCAGAATGGTATCAGGATGCCTGGAACCTGCCCCCACTGCCAAGGTGTACCCTGTGGTTGGCATAGCTCTAAGGCATGGTAGCTAAAATTGAATAAAAGAGGTGGGAGGACAAACCTAGACAGATACCCAGTTTTTGGACACCTTGACCAGATCAAAGGACTCAGGTCTAAGTGTGGTTTCCTTGGTTTAACAGGTCTCCCGCGGTCGAGCCCTGAGAGTCGTCACACTGAATTGAGGCCCGAGGTGATGCAGGACCTGAGGATCGAGCTTTGGGAGGAGCCTGCCCCTGGACATCACTTATCCTACCCACTTTGGAGGACAGTAGATAGACTTCGGGCTGGCGTGTCACGATATAGGAGTATGAAGAAACAGGCTCTCTCGGGCAACAATACATGTGACTGCAGTACGGTACAAGATCCAGGTCATCTGATGATTTGCCTCAACCTCCTGGATACATGTGGCGAGAGCGAAATGCTGAAGGAGAATGACGACAATTCAAGTTGCTGAACAAAGGATGAACGCTGTATGACGTGTTGCTTGGACATGGACAGTAAGTAAGTACTGTACCTATAAAAATGTAAGACAAATTTGTGGGCCTTTCCTTAAATTTTTGAAGTAGTTTTTTTTAAAATTCACACCTTACCTTTAACTGGCGATTCAGCAATAACCTGAATTTCAGACTGGATATTCTCACGTTGGCGACGCCTCTCCTGCTGCCACAAGTGTCTTTGAGACGTCTGTTTGTGAACAGGTGTGCCTAGCACTAGAGTCCGAGATGATTCTGAGAATGTTTAAAAACAGATGCTTACGAATATTTTTTTCAATAATTGAATTGTGCCAGTTAAGAAGTAGACTTCACATCAAAAGATCCTGGAGGAAAGGATTCTGGCATGTTCTAGGTGGTATTGATTCATTTATATCTAAAATAATGCTTTTGATTTCAAGTACATTCAGCTAGAAAAATGATATATATTTCCACCTGACATAATGCTTTATGAAATAATTAAGCAGATTTTATCAATGATACTGAAGACAATTTGGATAGGACATACTATGAGGGGCTTCAAAAATAAATCTTAGAAATGGGATAGAAAAACAATGATTTTGTATTGTAATATGGTTGCTAAGGATATCAATAATGTCCTCCACATGCTATCCCAGTGCAGATGAACAACATGATGTCATAATTGCAGTTGGAAGATGGCCGTCCCACTATTGACATGCACCAAACAGGAGAGGCATTGTTATTCGTTTTTGAGCAGCAAAGAGGTGAAACCTATAAAAATTCTTCTGCGAATTTAGGTCCAGTATGGTGATGTACGCCTTTCACTCCAGCAAGTGTATGAGTGGAGTAGGAAGTTCCAAATTGGTGTAAGTTCTGTGACAGACTTTTCACGACCAGGTCAGATACACCGAGTAGTGACCACAGAGTCGATTACAGCACTTGAACTTATTGTGAAGGAAAATCGCAGATTGACTATGAATGAAATTGCCACACATCTGGACATCAATCAAGGTTCAGCATACCACATCATCATTCTACAGTACCCTAAAGTGTCTGAAAGGTTGGTGCCAGGGCAACTTACTCTAGAATTTAAACGATGCATTGATGCTTGCTGGAGTGAAAGGCATACATCACCGTACTGAACCTTCATTCGTTTATGAATTTCTATAGGTTTCACCACTTTGATTCTAAAAAAACCGATAACAGAATACTGCTCCTCTTTGGTGCATATCAATTGTGGAGCGGCATCTTTTAACTAAAATTATGATGTCATGGTGTTAGTCTGCACCTTTATAACACATGCAGGACGCTCTTGACATCCTTAGCAGCCATATTAACAAATTACAATACAGAGGCATGGTTTTTTTCCTAATTTCTATTCGATTTTCATTTGCACGAGTAAATTTGCTCAGTAATAATTCTCTGTAAAAAGAGACATGCCAGCAGGTAAACAAAATTGCTAATATTCTTGGGGAGGAAGACCCTCACCTCAGCTTCCTAGTAGCCCTTCCTGGAAATGGGCTGTTTTCGTGGCAGCCTGGCTAATGGGGTGAGGGATCATCGTGATCCCCGTAGTAGTGAGTGACACACAGATGAAGTCAACCATAGCACAACTGCCTGGAGGACCCTGGTCCACCTTTATTAGCGCACTCAGGATGTGAGGAAAGCTACTGCAACCCGCCACTTAACGTCCTTTTCAGGGCGCACAAAAGAGTAACCTACTCATTGTGGGCATTCCCAAACAACAACTAATATTCTCTGTCTTCTTGTGCTTTCAGTTGTCTTGAATATATCTTAAGTCAGTGGTGGTCAACCTGAGGTTACTGGCAGCTCCATAAAGCTAATTAGCATTTGAGTAGTATAGTGGTAGAGCACTTGCATTTCATGACAAAGGTACAGGGTTCATCTCCCGTTATCAGGATGGTCTAGTTGCCCCAGCTTTAATACATACCTGGCTTACTGTTAGGAAAGGAAAGGCAGCGAGAAAGGGAACTGGTCACTCGATCTCATAAGCAAGCTGTGACCTTGTACAATGAAGTCTCTAACACTTCATCCCCAATACCAGTGTCTGTTATGGGTACTAGCTTTAATTTTTTTTTTTTTAACGTAAAGCTTATTCAGGAATGGTATGAGAATAAAGTCAGTAAATAGGTCACAAATAATTGGGGTTTTTGTTTTGCTAACTAAACGAGATAAGGACTTGAAAAATAAACATATTATTGCACTTACATTGCCTCATGTTTCTCAACATCATTTCCACCAACATTAATACACTTATTCCAAAGCTTTATCAGTGCTCCTTCTTCTTCTTTGTTCTTCTTTGCGTTCAGGATCTTTTGGTCATGCTATATCTGCATGCTAGTCGCCATGATGAAGTCTGTAGTCTTCACCAGATCGGAGCGGCTGCCCCACAGCTTTTGTTCCAGCTCCGCACCCTCTGGCCAGGTCTGGTATCTCATTTCCCTATGGGATCAAGACGCTGAGCAGAGCATGAGCTGTAGCGGTCAGCGACTCATAGCTGACTGCTAGCGTCAGGGCCAGCGAACCATAGCTGCCAAGACTCTACTACACCTCCACGTGGTGATCCTGGATAACAGGCTACAACAGAGCAGACTGGCTAAGGAGAAGGGATTGAAGAGGGAATGTTAACCCGGTACTAAAAAAATGCTTGCTGCAAGTCGGATGTGTTGGACCGAAAGGTGCAAATATCGCAGTCAAGCTGTAAACTACAACACAACGCATTCCATTCTCTGGACTACATTCTGCTACTTAAGCCCTTTCAGGGCTTGGTAACGGGAGATTGAGAACGAACGAAGTCAAGCCAAGCCATTTCCCTATAGATTGGGCATTCTTGTAGAATATGCTCAGGGTTCTGGCATCCTGTTCCACATGGGCACTCATCGGTGTGTGAGATCTTCAGTCGGTATAGATGTTCTAGTAGTCTGCAGTGTTCAGTTCTCAGACGAAATAAGGTAGTTTGTTGTTGATTTCTATTGAGATAGTGAATTGGGTCTAGTGTACTGCTTATGTTTCCGTCTTCTCTCCATTAGTGCTCCAAAATCTGCCTGCAGCATTCAAGTCTTTGGTTTGCTGCCTCAGCCACATTTGCACTTCACATTCAACCTCTTTGTCACTCGCAAAATGTCTCCCACCAAGGTAGGATCGTGCATTGTACGGTAATCTAAACCATGTGAACACTCTATTGTAGTTGCTATACTATCTATTTTTACTCGCCTGTCAGCTTGAATCATCTCCACACCCACCGCACAGATGCTTCTGCTGTAATCTGAACCGTATGACCAGATCAGGCTTCAACTGCAATTATTTTTAGCATCCTTGAGAAAATCTATCAACCTAGTTATGCGCCATTCACGTAAAAAACACTTCTCACTGTAGCCAGAAAGAATTTCCTTATGAATATCATTTGCAGAAAGTCCTTTTGCCCCCCAAAAAACTCACAACAACATGCTGTTCTTTGATTGTACACTCTGTGAGCACGGACACCATTTTGTATCGGAGCTGCGTACATGCACATAACACCTAACTTCAGCTACCTATATTAATCACAAAGCTGGATGTTGCTGCCACCTAATGACACCTTTTGAAGCCACTAACTACATTTTTCAGCTATCCCACATCAGTCTGTGACTTACTTACTGACTTACCCTTGTACTTGTGATGGCCATAAATTATATTCTTTTTGTTTCTCATGTCAGGCATTCATCTTTAATCTCCCGATTAGATGGTATCCCAATTTAGCTGTGTATGAAGACTGGAGAACAGCAGTTGTTCATCGGGTAATTAAAAATAGGTAACGGTGGTCATTGCCATCAGGGATGAAGTGCTAAGAGACTTTCTTGTAATATGTATCAGCTTTTTAAGAGGAGACGTGCCAGCTCTCTTTGATCGCTGCCTGTCTTTCCTAACAGGTATGGGTTTTGTTTTTCGCGTTCACCTTTCTTTATTCGCCAAGGTGGTGTACGTTGCATTATGTTTTTATTTTGCGCCTGTCGGCCCAGTGCATTCGACTTTTTCATGCATTTTATGTAAAGGTCTGCTTTCTCCTGCATTTTCTAAGGGTTTGCTTCCCGAAGTAACAGCCGGTGTTGTGATTGAGGACCGGACCCAGCACCTTCTGGTTGTGAACTGTGCCACCTAACCTCTAGCCCACACCGCCCCCCCTTTTCCTAACAGTAAATCATGTACTCCCTTGCAGCATGGTAGATTACAACAAGTCGCTACTGGGGAGCAAACCCTGTTACCTTTTCCATGACAAGAAAGTAAACCATTCTATCCCTCAGATCTAGTAATAAGCATCATCTTGCGGGAAGTCTCCATGCTGTATTTGTTCCTGCATCTGAACCTCAACCTGGCAAATCAAATGACTCATCATGCAGATATATTTCCATGTTCATTCTAATAAAAGTAACATCAACTACAAATGTAACATTACAAGTTAACTACACCTACTTGAGCGACTTGGTCTCTGCCTGTGTTTGCCTTTTAATTTGTCTTTAGTCTTACTGTGGCCCGGTTTACTTTTATCAGCAGAAAACAAGTTTCTCTTTGCGCTTTCGCAGTCCGCTGCAAGAATATAATAAAACATTAACAATTCATTATCAATCAATACCTTTCAGTTCCTTTCGGAGCATAATGCATTAACAAATGCTGACTAAGTCTTTCCGTCCTGTGTCATCCTTTCCACATCTTCCCTGCTGTTTTATGTTTCTCGCAAACTCTCTTGTCCATGTGTGCTTAGGTCTGCCTCTGCTTTTCTTCTCTTGAAGATTCCATAACAGACTGTCTTGTAGTACTATCAGCTGTTTTCCATAATGTGCGTCAATCCAATACCAACGCCTTCTCTCCAGTTCTTTCCCCACAGTTCCATATTAGTGACTTTATCACTGATGAAAACTTGAACCTTTTTCATTGTAGTTTTTATTGTTTCCAATATTACAGAGCCATACAACAGGATGGACTTGACATTGGAGTTAAAGATCTGTATTTTTGTGGTGGACTTAATTTCTTTTGATTTCCATAAATTCCATAATTCCCTATCACCTTTGTATTCTTAATTTAATATCTCTATCTCTACTTCCTACTTTGAAAGGTAAACTGCGAGGCTGGAATAGATTATCCTGTCTGTTAAATAAAACAGCGAAGAGCAAAATCTATATCTAAACATCAGCTAGACCAAGATAATGAGCACTTATAAGGCAAAACTAAGTTCTAAAGTTACCATAGAGAAGCAAGAAGTTAATGATGTCAGTTTTGAATATATCGACTCGATTTTAAGCAACAATGGAGATGAGATTGCCAAAAAGAAGTAAGAAGAGGATTGCCCATGACAATGCAGAGGTTAACTGAAATGTGACAATGTACAGATGAAAGAAATGGACAACCATATAAACACTAAGGAAGAACATTGAATCCTTCGAGCTAAAATGCTACAGGAAAGTGCTCAGAATACCATGGATAACGAAAAGAAAAACACAGAAATCATAAAGGAGCTGGATGTAGAACAAAATTGACTAGTATACAATATTTAAAAAACTAAAATACTTTGGCCACATCAAACGCCACAACGGTCAACACAAAAATGATAATGTAAGGTATATGGTATGGTACCTGGCAAGTGAGGCAGCGGCAAACCGAAAGAAAGATGGACACAGGACATTAAAGAGGTTCTGAGAATGGACAGTCACAGAAACAGGAGAGCTGGCCAATGATCCGAGTCATTGGCTGTTATGAGAGTGACCTTCTGCAAAGGTTAGCTTACATGATGACCTCCTACTTTGTCTATATTGCTACCAAGATAAACAAATGATGAATAATAATCAAAACAATTACAATAATAAATTTAACATAATAAAAACTGATTTGTTTAAAAAAAAGCAGGTACATTACATGATTTTGCTGATAGATTTTTGCACAGCAGAAAAATGAAACAGAACAAAATGAATCATTAAACATAAACCAAAAAATAAATACACATTTTGAAAAAAAATTCAGTATAAGTGTTGTCTCCGCAACGAAGGTTGGCTGCAATGAACCTCCAATATACTGTCTCTTGTATTGGGAGTACACTCTGCCAGACTGACCTTAGCCCATCTTTTGATATTGCTCTCCCACTTGTATCGCTGCCCGCCTCATGTTCGTTGACCTTCAACCTTACCGTCTGATATTGTTTTCAATAAATTATCGTGTCGTTTAATATGACCAAAATATTCTACATGCCTAATTTTAATATCATTCAAAAGTTCTCTACCCATGCCTACTCTCTTCAGGTCATCGCTATTCATTTGTTTTTCTTTCGACAACAGACGTATTGACTAAATTCAGCATGTAAGGAATACAGCATGAAAATCAATGTATAAAAAACTGAGGTCATGAAAACATCTAGAATAGCCAGAGACATCAATATCGCCATTGAAAAACAGAAAATCAACCAGATGAAAGATTTCACATACTTTGAGAGCACAGTATCAGCAAACGGAAGAATTACGGCAGAAATCCAACAAAGATGCAATTAGACAAATTAGATCATTGGACAATTAACACCAATACTTAATTGCAAGCATGTGAAAATAGCTACCAAAAGAGCTTTATACAACAAAATTTTTGTCTCAAAACTATGCAATCAATATCAAAGCTGGACACTAACATCAAATGAAAAACGCTACATCGTAACAACAGAAATGAAATGCCTGCAAAAAATATTTGGTGTAACAAGGAGAGACATGATCAGAAACAATGACATCAGGAGACTAGTAGGAACAACACCAGTATTGAACTACATTAATTAAAAGACAGCAATTAGAATGGTTTGGCCACGTAACAAGGCTACCACCACATAGCAACCCCCAACAATCAATATTATTTAGATACAACGGATTCAAAGGCAGACCATGAAAAAGGTGGCATACAGAAATATCTGAGGCAGTAAATGCTACTGTGCATGAGGCACACAGACGGGCTCGTTCTAGAAATCTCTTCATAACCTCACGGTGAAAGGCATAAAAGCGAAAAGAAGAACAACATTTTAGGGGCCTCTATTTTGCTTTCCAACTGTTTTTTCATAGTCCATATATCTACACTGTATAATAATGGTTTAAATACTTTTATTTCAAAATCTACTCAAAAGTATATGATAGTTCAGTTCTATTAACATAGCTAGTTTTACTTTTACAGCTTACAATCACTCATGTTTCATCACAAATATGAAATGTTTTAATCCTTTCTAAACAAGTTTCCTCCACATTTTTTTTGGTCATGTGCATGTTATTGTCATTGTGGTCAAGAGGTAAGACACTTGCCTCTCAAAGCGATGAGCGGAAACGGTGGACGATCGAGTCTCGCACGTTTTAAGTGACCCCTGGTCTCAAGGATGCTGGTGGGAGGTGGAACCAGAGTGCCTGCATCCTGAGTTACATCCAGTCGTTGCGACTATATCTTGCCACTGGTCCAAGGTAGCTATGGACCTAAGAGCGAGGTTGATGACCAACGCAGTATCTTCTTCAATATAATCCAAATACAATGCAAGTTACATCACCACGACAAAACCATTTGATGCCATCACCATCATCGCTTGCAATAGGCAACTAACCAACAACATGGTATGGGATGTGATCAGCTGATCAATGCTAATTTAATACATTCACACCTACATTGAGCAGGAAAACAAGTTAACCAAATACTTTCAATTTTTAGGATTCTTATCCTATATAGTATCTCAAGGACCTATTCTTAAGTACACAGACATAGCACAAGAGAAAACAGCAGATACACATACCTGCATGTCCAACTTGAGAAGAGGAAGATCTTGTCTTTATTTTATCTTTCACCACTTTCTTAGTTTCCACCTGTCCAATATTGAAAACACTTAATAAAGCATCATAATTATTAACAGCTACATACAAAGACAGGAAAGGATAAATCTGTTAATTCAGTGTATGCATGTACAATAAAGCAGTAATTTTGGTGATGCCACCTCATCCTGAACCAACAATATGCCACACCATAACTTTATTCTTTTTTAAGATGATTTCAAACTAATATTGCTGACTTTTGCTGGTTACTTAATTCTAAATGAAGCTTATTACAGCAGTAAGCATTAGTCTATATTTCACTTGCTTCTATTCTATTATACATAGTATATCATTGTTTACACTGACAGCATTTGTATGTCAAGTTTCACCAGGCTAAGGAAAACAGGGCTGGTATAACAAAGTGCCGCAGATTGAGGGACAACTTCACCAAAATCTAACCAATGAAATCCCATAATAGTTATGGAGTTTTTCTTTCTACATATGCTATCTGCACAGTGGGGAGATAGTTTTTGGGAATATGCAAGCACATATTCCTCCTCCTGATCTCCAGGAAAATTATCTATTTATCTATCTATCTTCAGTCCACTTGTGTCGTTAGAACGTTGTGGGGAGATGTGACTCCCTTTGTTGCAATTATTTTTTGGCAGGCAAAAATAAGCTGGTCAATCGCAATATCTATTACCAAACATTGGGTTGGTTGCCCATGGAATGTACGATTGCCTTTTTGGGACTGGTGTTGGTGGAAGTGTAAATTAGAGCAAGGTAGACCCGCAGCCTGTTAGGCACCATCTATGCCGCTCCGCTAACCGCATATTCAAAACCTGATGTTATAGCCACACAGCCCCTTTTTGTGATATATTCTTTGTGAGGCGAGAATCCAGAGTAATAATTTAAGAAGATTTTTAACTTGAATTTTGCTCAAGCGGAGGCTGCTAGGTCTATTCTTTTCTATTTCCAACTGCGTGGGGATTTTTAAAGTGCACATGAGTGTCCGATCTCACTAACCAGAGATCAGGAGAAAGTTTTACCAGATGATCCACATGAAAAAAACTCTGATCTCCGCCATGATTTGAGCCTGTGATCTTCAGGACCACAGGCGAACAACTTACCTCGAGACTACTGCGTCTCTCAGTTATTCCCTGTTTTATTCCTGTACTATATATTGTTCAACAGATATATATATTCAACAACTTGATATGTAGTTGTTGAAGACATATGCTCCACAAGGAGCTGGCACAGTTTTGATGATTGATTGACATTTCTTGAGCTTCCTTTCAAACCCAGAAGGCTTCTTCATATTCAACTGTATTTTAGTATGTGTGTTTACAAAAGGTGCAATGCCATCAAATAGCACTACGGCTACTTGATATTGAACAAAAGTTTCATCTTAAAAGTTCTAAGCTTTTTCCCCTCATAGTTCCTTTACACTTGAAGTCACAGATGTGTAGTTTTACTTAAGAATGTTAAAAATGATAAAAGGACAGCTAAGAAGACAAATGAAAATAGAGATCACTACAGATAGATAGCATATTACAGACGCATCACAAAATAGGAATTCCCTCTTATTGTTCACATGTAAATGAGAAAATGGGGGATAAGAACATATTGTAGCTGACAATAGGCAAAGCTGGAGGGGAAAAAGATAGGTTGACAATGGAACAGCTTGACATGACATAAAATGAACAAAACTACTACTTTTTCGTAAGCTTTTAGAGGTCAACTTGAATATGTCTAAAGAAAGGAGTGGTTAATCTGAGACTATTGTTATCTCCACAGAGCTTATCCAGAAATGGTGTCCGTGATGGCCACATGTGCTTTTTCTGTTTCGCATATGTAAAATCAACAGAACTGATAAATAGCTTTAAGGACAATACATTTATGGATACCTATAATAGTACATAGAAGATTCATGGAAGATTGATTTCTTTACCAGTTTTTGGTTCAAACATTTTGTAATTGACAAACTCAACATTTCTTTTCTACCTTCATCTAAATGTTATTGTCGAATGCCCACAATGAGTAGGTCTACTCTTTTGTGCGCCCTAAAAAGGACATTAAGTGGCAGGTTGCCGTAGCTTTAATCACATCCCGAGCGTGCTGATGAAAAATGACCGTAGTCCTCCAGGCAGTTGTGCCATGCTTGGTTTCATCTGCATGTTGCTCAATACTATGGGGATCATGTCGATCCCTCACCTTGTTTGCCAGGCTGTCATGAAAACAGCCCATTTCCAAGAAAGGTTACGAGGAAGTCAAGGTGAGGGACTTGTCCAGTATGTTTTGTCTGAACCAGACTAACATGCCCAATCAGTATATTTTGCAGACGTTAGTCTTCCTCCCCCATCTAAATTATAATTTTTAAATATAAATTTGATTTCTTTTCCAATTTTTGGTTCAAGCATTTTGTAATTGACAAATCTAACATTTATTTTCTACCTCCATTAGAATTATAATTTCTAAATATAAAATTGTCACCTTAGGTTTGGGCTTTGGCTTGACAAGGATCTGTCTTTTCTGTCTAAAATCAGAAATGCTGGGATGTTGCTTGAATTTTTGGAACCTGCAATGTAGATTATGAGCATTTGTTTCCTGGCTTATGTGCAGCAAATAAGTTAGAACAAGGATCAATACCTAAAGAAATCAGAATCACCTCTTATTCATAAAATGTGACCTGTTATCCACCAGCCATAATTTGACCCAGCTGTAAATGGGGTACCTGGCTTACTGATAGGAAAGGAAATGACAGTAAGGAAGGGAGCAAGCTGTGGCTTCCTACAATGAAGTATATAACACTTCCTCCCTGAGAGCAGTGTCTGCTAAGGGACTACCTTTACCTTTTCATCCCTCCAATAGCAGCATGAAACTATAATTGTCATTGCTCGCTATGCACAAAGCCATCTCCAAACATTTATACTGCTGAAGTGGTAGTTTCTGGAGAACTTTGTTCTACAAAATTAGGTTACCAGCCTCATGCACAACTCTTCTTAGTCCCTTTTTATGATATGCATAGTAAGGTACTGTGGTACTTTTAATTCCTATAGAATAAGGGGCCGAAGATGTAGCAGTAAATGAAATGACAGCAGCTAGCGACTCATATCTGCTTGCATCAGTGGCAATGACCCACAACTGACCAAGACCCTTTTCTGTCTACAAGTGGCGACCCTGGAAACAGACTGCAACCATGCAGCTTGGCTAAGAAATTAGGGATTAAAGAGGGAAGGCAAACCCAATCCCCAAAAATGCTATGCTGAAATTGGAAAAGGCGCAGATATTGCAGCCTTGCTATAAACTACAGCACAGCGTCACTAATGTCCTATTCAGGATGAACACTTAAGAAGAAAAGAAGAAGATTCCTTCATAATAAAAGACCAAGGGATCAACATGTGGGCTCCAGGAATTTGGTACTATCAAAATAATGAATAACCACCCCTAAATCAATGATGATACTCAAACATAGAGAACTTGACAATTTGTTTTAGCATTATGGTCTCCTATTGTCACTTTTTCATGCTTATTAACCATTTACAGCTTGTATCGCTCAGAATTGACCACCCGGAAGACATCTATTTATGTCCAATAACGACTTCTGAAAACATTCTGTCATTTAGCTAGAGGATTTTCACCTTTTGATACCACCTGCAAGATGGCTGACAATTTGTGCATGGGTAAGCTGTCGTTTACCACAGAATTCTTATATAGGTACATTTAAGAATATGGTACAGTTAAACATAGAAATACTGATATAGTGAGTATAATTTTATTCAGGACCCTATTTTCTCTTCTGCATTAATGACATTTAAAGCTTCATACTAATATATATTTAATATATGAATACTTCATGTCATATATAATTTAATTAGGTGTCTTAAAATAGATCACAATTTTAGCTCAATTTGTTAATTTTAAATTTATTTTGAAAAAAAAATATTTTCCATACATAGTTGCGGCACTTGCCCCGGACTGAAAGACACAAAATGACAAAATTATCCAGGACTTTAAAGGTTTCAAGAGCACAGTTTCATGTGTTTACAAACAATCATCTTAAGACACAAAATGACAAAATTATCCAGGACTTTAAAGGTTTCAAGAGCACAGTTTCGTGTGTTTACAAACAATCATCCACTTTAAAATTCTGACATGTTGAAATAAAACTTTCATTGTCCAACCTTTTTGCTTGTTGGGATGACTGGTCTGATAAATGAGATGATGGCTGTGAGGAACCAGGAGCACTCTGTAAACTATAATCATTTGTCACTGACATCTGAGCCCCAAACACACTGCTTGGGCTTGCTGGAGAGGCAAACTTGGCCAGAGCTGGAGGCAGTGGTAGCATGAGTTCATCAAAAATATCCACTAGAAGCCGGGGCAGGGTTGCAAAGTAGCTGTATGTAACAATTAAGAATTCCTTTTGTGAAACAAACATTATGTAAATCGTTTAAGGGGACATGCGATTTGGAAATTTCTTGTTTGGGTGAAAAATATTGATTTTTCAAATTGTTAATTTTTATTAAGTTCGACATTAATAGAATCGTTTACATATAAAATAATGTTATTTTGCAAGCATATTGACATTTAAAAATTAATAATAAACACCCTACCCCCTGTTCTAAAGTTGACCTACTTTAAAAAGATATCGAAAACTGATGATAAAACACAATGTTTGACACATACCAACAGCTTTTTCAAAAAAGTATAATGGGTCATATTATATATCATAATGACCGGGGTACAAAGTTCTCTTCAGAATTTTTCATTCGAAAGCAAATGCTAGCTTTGTCTAAACGATACGATACTTCAAATATAATAACTGATGCGATATTTCATTGGTTTTATTATTTTGCTATTTCTGATTGGTTTAAACAGGTATCGTCCATGGGAACAAAATAGTCGCGCATGCGCAAAAGAGGTGTTTTCCCAAACCATCTTCGTTCCATCCCGTCATTTCCCCATTGAGTGATTGGCCATTGTGTTACTATCATTTAGAAACAGCAAACAGAATCAACATGCCAAAGAAAAATTATATGTACGGCAAAAAACGTGCTCACCAAAAACCTAGAGGCACTCACGCTCGGAAACTAAGAGAATCTTTGAATTCAAGGTAAGTTTACTGAACTATGTTTATTTTTCACGCCACGTTGTACCTTGCTTCAAATACTTCAATATTTAATTAAAAAAGAGCTCTACGCTATTCAATAAATATTATTTTGTGTAGATTGTGTGTGTACTTATTCAGTAAGTTACTCACTGTAAGTATTCATTTAATGTTATATTACTAGAGTTACGAGTACACATTTATTACTAGCCATTAATAGTTAGAATGCCTGTGAAAATTTATGAATACATGGTGAAATTTTAGAAAGATAGGGCAGAATGTTACACGTGAGAATGTCAAACTGTCATTTATTTTGAAAATAAATTGGGATATTTGTGATTTGAGTTTATTTGTCATAGTATTTGATATGTATGGGTCATTTTCTGTATTGCAGTTCAACTGTGGATGCTGAAGTCAGTGAGCCTACAGCTACTGTTGAAACTATAGTACCCCAAAGCGGTTCAAGAGCGGAGCAGAAGTTTGCAGTATACAAGAATCTCACTGAAGGGATACTGAATCTGAACAGTGATGAGTATAGTTTAATCCATCACAGTTTTCTACATTCTCTTGTTTCCACAGTTGGATGTAGAAATTGCAGAAGCAATAATTTACAGTTGATTACAAAAAAACTAAATGGTCTTGCTGTTCTTATACAGATTCTCTGTCCAGATTGTGAGTCAGAGTGGTCAGACTGGACATCTCCACAAGTGAATAAACAGCATGACATCAACTATAGGACAGTCATTGGTTGTAATGACAATGGTATGACATCAACTATAGGACAGTCATTGGTTGTAATGACAATGGTATGACATCAACTATAGGACAGTCCTTGGTTGTAATGACAATGGTATTGGACATGCAAAGTTGCAGTCATTGCTGTCCACCATGAACATAAAGAACCAGATGCACAACAAAACATTTTACAAGCTATCCAAAACTGTTAGCATTGCAGCAAAGGATGCAGCAGAAGAAGCAATGTGTCAAGCAGCTCGTGTAGTTGCAGAAAGAGCAGCAGCTACAGGTCCCCTCCCAGGCCATGCCAAGAATAACACAGGGTGTCCTATCATCGCTGTGTCTTATGACGGTACATGTTAAAAACGTGGCCATTTATCACACAATGGAGTTGGTGTTGCCATTGACGTTGAAAGTGGCCTAGTTTTGGATACTCAAGTCATCAGCAATTATTGCAAAATATGTGCAGTTGGTCCAAAGCCAGGTTCTCCTGAGTTTATGAATTGGATACAAATGCACAAACCTCAATGCCAGCAGAATGCAGATTGTTCTTCAAATGCAATGGAGACTGTGGCAGCGAGGATTATTTTTTCAAGATCAGTTGAAAAAAGATCTCTGATTTATGGCACTATGCTTTGCGACGGTGATGCAAAGGCATTCAATGAAGTCCAAAATTCTAAATGCTATGACATTGAGATAAAAAAAAGAGGATTGCATTAACCACATAGCAAAAAGAATGTTTAATGCTCTGAGCAATTTGAAGAAAACAAATGAGTCACTAAATCGTAAACTGACCACGTCGTCAATCGAAAAAATTACAAATACATATGCCAAAAATTTAAAAGACAATGCCCCTGATGTTACAAAAATGAAGCTGGGAGTGTTAGCTGGGTTTTTTCATGTGATGAGCACTGACAAGGCACCCAACCATAGACTTTGTCCAGAGGGTGAGAATTCCTGGTGCCACTTCCAGAGAGCTCTGAAGACAGGGTTGTGTCAAAAACATTATCCAGGACTTTAAAGGTTTCAAGAGCACAGTTTCATGTGTTTACAAACAATCATCTTAAGACACAAAATTATCCAGGACTTTAAAGGTTTCAAGAGCACAGTTTCGTGTGTTTACAAACAATCATGCCCTTTAAAATTCTGACATGTTGAAATAAAACTTTCATTGTCCAACCTTTTTGCTTGTTGTGTCAAAAACATCGGCCTACATTTTCGGCAGAAGTTGGCAGACTCATCTACCCGATTGTGACAAGGCTGACAGACACAAATCTCCTCCTTCGCTGTGCAAAAATGGGCACGCAGAATGCGAATGAAAGCTTCAACTCATTGATTTGGCAGCGCTGCCCTAAAACAACATTTGCTTCACTGTCAGCGGTAGAGACGGCAACTTCCTTTGCCACTCTATCTTTCAACTGTGGTCCTGTAGGGCTAAAAATGGTAACAGACAGAATTGGATTGGAATGGAGTGTTATAAATCACATACATGCTACTCGAATGCTGAACAAAAAATACTATGATTCAAAAAGACGAACATTGGGTGTATCAAAGTGGAAAAGGAAAAACCTTAAAAAAAGGCGTATTGGACGAGAACACCAGCACGAGTTAGCAGAAGGTGAAACATATGTTGCTGATGCATTTAACAATTAATTGTATTTGCAAATGACTGTGTATATGTTGCTTAATTTAAAAAACAATGTAAGAATACATTTTTTTGTTATTTAACTTATTGTTATTTGCTTTAAAAGTTTAAAATTGAATTATCTCAAAATCTTTTTTTCTTGTTTGTTATGTATCTGAAACCTTAAAATCTCAGCTAATATAGATGTTGGAAACATGCAATTTGGTGCGTACATTTCTCATACACTCTTGTTGGTAATCTTTTAAAGAAAAGCTAATTTGGTCAAAGATATTTTATTAAAATACATTTTTTGTGCCAAATGTTGATGTATTTTGTCGACTTTTCGTGGAGCTCAAATAGAAAAAAAATTATTTTGAACCTTTTTCATAAAATAAATATGCCCTTTCCCTAGAACTATGCTTAACATTCATGGATCATTCATATTATTTTTAATACATATGTTTTGTTTTTTTAAATTGAAGGCATTTGCAAGCAAGCATTTTTTCAAGGTCACCGCAGTTATCATGGCAACCGAGTATTTTTTTTTTTTTTTTTAAACTTGCAAATATATCTACATTCATAGCCTAACATTACCATTATAAAATATTTGGTCTGATTTAATTAATTTTTTTAAAAATATTTTCAGGGAGCATGACCCCTTAACAACAGAAAAATTGGATAGCATGAGAGGCAGAGGAAAACAGAGAAAAATATTTGGAATAGCATCACAAAGTGATAGGAAAATACAGAACATCAAAAGTGCTGAAATGGTAGATGGATTGCGAAAAAAATTGACTGTGATGATATTAGTTAAACTAAACCAACATTCTTTCATGTGAATAATGTGAGAAATGTTAATGGTGTGAACTTGCAATTTAAAATATTTGTGGGCTCGGAGCCCGGTTCATTCCGGGAAGTTAAAGCGGGGAGGGAGAGGCATGGCACCTCATATAACCGAACCTTGAAAAGTGAGGTCGCTAACACTTCACACCCCTATGGCAGTAATGCTATGGGTTACTTTGACTTTTATTAAAAGAGCTAAAGCAACTGTAAAGTAAATACAATTTGTGCTTACCTTGCTACAATTTCTGTCAGAAAGTCCGTTAACTGTGTAGCATCAGACATGAACGACATAACTCTCAACATGGACACAAGCTGAAGACGAGAAAAACCACATACTTGAAAATGTCAAACCAAACACTTAACTTGAAAAACTGTGTGGCCTTCCCTAACTCTAACAGTGTCAGCTACATATTTGACAAGTTCCTTTCCTCACTGTGTGGCCTTCCCTAACTCTAACAGTGTCAGCTACATATTTGACAAGTTCCTTTCCTCACTGTGTGGCCTTCCCTAACTCTAACAGTGCCAGCTACATATTTGACAAGTTCCTTTCCTCACTGTGTGGCCTTCCCTAACTCTAACAGTGCCAGCTACATATTTGCAGTTAGATGCAAGCCCTTTAATTGCACTATCACTCACAATGTCATTGCCTTCATGGAAGTAGAGTTTTCAACTGACTGTGGCAACCTGGACATAAGTGCATATAATAACTATATGCACGTCCCATGAAAAACTGTTTTAGAGTAAGATAAGGACATGGCATCTAACTTAGGATACGACAACTCATAAACGATAGGTCATCTACAAATGTTGCTGTGGCGTCTAACATTCAGGACCAGTGTTGTATTTATTTGCACAATTGCCCCCGTTGCATATATCCTGTCGCAGTTTTAAGGAACACAAATATGCTATTTTTCCCATGTAATTTCATCTCCTTTCAAGGTCGGACTGACAGCGCCATGTTGTGCAGCAGCTAAGGCTTAACACCAAAAAGGAATAGCAGAAATAGGTGAGTATTACTTTGAAAATAAACTTAGCTGTGCACATTCAGAATTCATATTTTCAAGAACAATCCATCCATACCTTCCAGCATTTTGCACATCCCTACAAGGAACTCTTCATCCAGAACTATGTCTGGATCCCTCAATTTTTACCTGGCACATAGGCCCTAAACATATTTGTTACCATCTGATCTAACATTATTTTTTTTGCATTCACCTTATTTCTCTATTCCCCAAGACGGTGTGCATTGCACTGTTTTTATTTTGTGCCTGTCGGCCCAGTGCATCCGACTTCGGCATGCATTTTATCTGCATTTTCTAAGGGTTTGCTTCCCCAGGGTAACGGCTGGTGCTGTGATTGGGAAGCGAACCCAGCACCTTCGGATTGTGAGCTGTGTCACTTAACCACTAGCCCACGCCATCCCCAATCTAACACATGACATGTGCTCCCAAATGTTCTTATCCTTCATAATTGTCTGTTTACTTTATCAGCTGTCTGCTCTTTCTTTTATGTACATCTATTGCTTCTCCTTTTGTTATTGCACCTTTACTTTGCAATGAATATCTGTTTCCTAATCCAAATAAACTAGCTTGTTCGTGCATTGACATTCGTTACAAATATTTCAGAAGAGAACAGAAGAAACACTTTAATTAAACATAATTTGTTTAATCCTGCACATATTGTCTCATTCTGAAACTTCACATGACCTTACCTCATGAAGAACTTGCTGATGAACTGTGTCAGTATTACTTAGCAAAGACTCCATTTCTAGGATAAGCATAACCTGAAGTTTATACCTGAAATAAAATGTCAATAAAAGCAATAATTTATATAAACACACTTAGTACTTGTCACTCACCCCAAGCTGACTCCGGGGACACACTTATGGAGAGCCAAGTATAAGGGTACTGCATGTGGGGAAAAGGTGACAAGATTTATTTTATATGGGGCTACAGAATGCATTCATGAAAGAGCATATAAATGCTTTGATGCAGGCTTCCTGCATGGAGGATAACTGCAAAGGTAGAACAATGTTCTTATGTAAGGTTGGAAGAGAAGAAAAATAATATCATCATATGTCAATCAAACAAAGTACATCATACTCAAGAATGTAAACATCAGATACGGATGACATGGTACCAGCGATGGAAGATGTAATAAACACAAACAGTACAACGGTTTCTTCTTCTCCTGTTCTTTGTTTGTTCTCAATATCTTGCTATCAAACCCTGAAAAGGGATTTGCAAGTAGCAGGATGTAGTCCGGAGAACGAAATGCATTGTGTCATAGTTTACAGCATCGGTTTGAATATAATACATATTTAGAAAGGAAGAGATAGACAACTTATTCACAACAGATAATATTAACAACAAAAGGAATACAAAGAAGACATGTCTGGTATTGCATGACAAGAAATAATGAACATCTATAGTGCCTAAATTCTCAAAGGACAGATGGCTACAAAATGATCATCAATAATAATAGATCAACTATAAGGCAAAGTTCAATCAACAAAGGTATAAAATAGCCTTGAATAAAAGGATAGTGATGATCGAGAAGGAATATGTGGGTGATAAGCAAATGTATAAATGATCTCACTGCATAAGCTGAAGAAAACAGATAGACCTCTCTCACAATGATGTGCTTCAATGCAGCAGGAGTATTTGATTCAAAGTAAAAATAGTAAAGGTCGGTCCCATGGCAACAGTTGCCATCAGGGATGAAGATAACTCTCCATAGACTAAGCCGCAGGCTATGTGAGGTGGGGTGGCCAGTTCCCATCCTTGTTGTGTATACCTTCCCTAACTCATACGCCAGGAGGAACGGTCGTACCAGGAACGAACCACACCCTGATTTTTTTGTCGGTCTGTGATTCCAAACCCTGTCGCGGTGTAATCCCAGTCAAATAGCAAGCCCGCCCACTGTCGACTAGGCTACACACACAGAATTGATCAATATTACTCAAGTGCATCCAAAGGCCGCTCCGGTAAAAAATAAGGATTACTAATAATACGGAAAAAATATTCTTAAACTCTACAACGAATGCTGTAAATTACAACTAATGAGAGCCATGCATGGGACTGTCAACTTTATTGTGTAAAATAAAATGCTATAGAAACTACCATTGCAAAAACACATACATGCTTCGTTGCAAGCTTTCTTCTATTTGGACAAAAAAGGAAGGATTTAAGAAGAGATATACATTTAAACACACACGGGATCAAGATACTGAGCAGCACATGAACTGCAGTGGTCAGCGACTCATAGCTGACTGCTAGCGTCAGGGCCAGCAAACCAAAACTGCCAAGACCCTTCTACACCTCCATGTGGTGATCCTGGATAACAGGCTGCAGCAGGGCAGACTGGCTACGGAGAAGGGATCGAAGAGGGAATGCTAACCCGGTACTCAAAAAATGCTTGCTGAAGTCGGATGTGTTGGACCGAAAGGTGCAAATATCGCAGTCAAGCTGTAAACTACGACACAACGCATTCCATTCTCTGGACTACATTCTGCTAATTAAGCCCTTTCAGTGTTTGGTAGTGGGAGATTGAGAATGAACGAAGCCAAGCCAAACACACACAAACAGGTTGACTATGTGTGAATATTACTTACTCTGTAACTTTTTTGCTTTTGATTTCCTCTGAGCCCTGCTTACTGTACTTCTCTTTCATTTTTGAGGTGCTTAAAGCAAGGCACTCATTAATGAAGTTTACTGCTGACTTTTGAGGGTTGCTTTGCTGCATTCTGGACATGAATTTTGATGTGACTGTCATCATTGTTTGAATGGTGGTTTCCATAGCAACACCAGCATTTAAAACTTGATCATACTGTTTGTGTAGATAGCCCTTTAAATCTTCTTCCGTCTGTAAACCTGCGAAAAAAATAGAAGAGAGGAAGTTGGGTATTTATAAATATATAAAGCAATAATAAAAGTAATAATCTAACACTTTGACTTCAGAAGACTGAAGAATGTTAGTGGAAAGCTATAAAGCAAATAAAGAGAACTAAAAAAAAACCAGTTGCATGCAATACTTTATAACAAAAAGAAATGAAACCTGGTGACAATCCTAAAATAAGAAATAAATATATTTTATATATTACTTTATAAATATATAAAGCAATGATAAAAGTAATAATCTAACCACTTTGACTTCAGAAGACTGAAGAATGTAAGTGGAAAGCTGTAAAACAAATAAAAAGAACTAAAATAAAAATCCAATTGCATGCAATACTTTATAACAAACAAGAAATGAAACTAGGTGACAATCCTAAAATAAGAAATTAAATGACTAGCTTTTTCTGATCCCAGTGGTGAGTTTTCGGTCTTCTTTTCCGATGTGCAGATAGTAGAATGTACAGGTTTTCTGTAGTTGTTTTGTATCTCCATAGAGAGTGTTGGTGAGGCGGGAGAGTGTGACATGATCAGTAATCCAGAAAATGGCTTGCAGATTGGTATACAGTTACTCTGTGTAGGTGTTTACTCAAAAGCACGTCTTGTTCGCAAGCTAAATATTGTACCTTGGTCTCTTCTGCTCAAATTGTTGATGCTATCTTTGGGATTATCTGCACATAAAGCTCTTGCAATCACACCTGTAGTCCATTCATTGCTGTCTTCAGTTGTATTATGCATAGATACAGGGCAATCACCTGTTTGCCAGCACACTTGATTACAAGTATATTTTTTTGTAATGTTCATATTTTTAAAATTAAAAACCCCCTAATCCCCGTTGTGAGGTGTGTCACTTAACCACTAGCCCTCACCGTCCCCCCTGTGCCTTTCAATCTCACTCAACAAGTTTCAGCACTGTATTTTTTGGTACCAGTTTACCTTTCATCTGCGATCCCTATTCTGTTAGCCAAACTACAATAGTGCAGCCTATTTCCAGGGCCGTCTCTTGAAGGCAGGATAGGGTTTTGGTCAGCTGTGGTTCACTGACCCTGATGCAAGCAGTCAGCTAATGAGTAGCTGGTTGCTGTTAGCACATTCACGATGCTGCATCATCTGTCCACTCAGGGGTTCGATGTTGCATTCCTGAAAATGATGTTGCTGAGAGATGACCATCCCTTCTTTGTCCTGCTATATTAACTTTCACAGAGACTCAATTAAAACATCTGAAATTATCACAGTGAAAGCAGTATACACACCTAATTCAATGAGTCCAGCAGTGCCACTCAGCCTCCTCTCTGGACTACCAGCTCTAGAATGCAAGCTCTCATTTTCATCTTCTGTTGCAGTAAAGTTTACACTCCTAGCCTTGTTGACCATCAAACGCCCGCGGCTGAGAGTAGAAGATGATCTGAGGTGTCTTAGACCGTCATAGGATGATCTTGAACCAGATTCAGACTCTCCTGAACTGACAACATTCAGTCTCTGAAAACCTTTAAGAGAGGGATATATTTGCAATATATATATGGGACAGGAAGTAGATGCCACACCTTAGCATCAATAATTATGAACTGGCGACTGAGCACCAATTCACATACACTGGGGTCCTCGTCAACAAAAAACTTTCTCTATACCCAGAAATAGATAATCGTATTTGCTCACCTCGCAATGCATGCTTTGGAAAACCAGAAACTCACAATTAAAGCCAAGGCCATGATGTAGCATGCACGTGTTGGCAGCACCCTCCTATGTGGTAGCAAAATTTGGGCAGCCTATAACATACAAGAGCACAGACTTAATACCTTCCATCTACGGTGTCTCTGTCACATGGAGGGACAGAGTGATAAATGCAGATGCGCACTCTCTCGCCAGGCTCCCAAGCATATACATTCTATTTAGCCATCAAAGACTACGATGGCTTGGTCATGTTCGACATATGGAAGATGGCCACATTTCCAAAGCTAGCTTCTATTGGATAGTTGGCAGATGCCAAGAGAACAGTCGGCACACACTGTTGAGGTTCAAAGATGTGTGTCAACCTAATATAAAGAGCCTGGATATGAGCCTGACATCCTGGGAAGATGATGCTGCAGACCAATTTGAGTGGAGATGTACCCTGATGGGTACATTAGGTGAAAAGAAGCTCTTGCAACAAACAAACAAAAACAGCTTAGTAGAGTTTAGTTTATCACTACAAGGTCTTATCATCCTATACTCAGTCATGACTGATACGGGCTACTATAGTCAGTCATGACTGAAAGGAACTATGAACTACTAATAGATGGAACATCAGAAAACAGACTAAAGTATCACATATGTGTATATACAGTAAGAATATCACATCCAGACACGGTTAACATAGTTTTCAATGAGAACAGTAAGACATTTTCATGTAAAACTATATTAGCATTGCTTGTCAGGTCAGGTCATCCCATAACCGGTGAGGTCGTTGGGGCACACATGAAGACACCCCCACAACATCCCTCTCCTGGTCGGAGACTGGTCCATTCTTTTATGTTGTTCTCCCATCTCTTTTTGGGCCGGCCTCTTTGTTGTCTGCCATGCACCTTTCTGTGGAGGATTGTGTTTGCAAGTCCATTTGATCTCGATATGTGACCATACCAAGTGAGTTTCCTTCTTTTGACAGTTGCCAAGAGATCTTCGAAAGGCCCTATTGCTGTTGTAATTCTATCTCGTATTTCCTCATTTGTAACTCGATCTTTGTACGTGACATTTAAAAGTTTTTGGAAACATCTCATCTCCAAGGCATGTATCCTTCGTTGAAGATCAGCTGTAACTGTCCATGTCTCACACGCATAGAGGAATATTGACAGGACCAGTGTACGCATTAATCTGATTTTCGTGCGTAGTGCTAACCGTTTATCTTGCCAGATTTTGTTAAGCCGTGCAAGCGCCGCTATTCTGGCCAACACTTCACATTTTGATCCTTCATCACTGACAATCGACCCAAGATATTTAAAACGGTCAACCACTTCGAGTTCCTGGCCGTTAGCTTTTATCTTGCTGTTGAAGCACGTAGCGTTGTTGGTCATTAATTTTGTCTTTCCAGCGTTTATCTCCATACCATAGACAAGAGCTGTTTCATCGAGCCTTCTGACCCATTCCTGGAGTTCTGCTTCTGAGCCCGCCAACCCGTCGATATCATCTGCAAAACGAAGGTTGGTAATCGTTCGGCCCCCTATCTTGACAGTACCAACGTGACCTCCAAGTGCCTCACTCATAATTCCTTCAAGGAATATAATGAAAAGAGTTGGAGAGAGTGTACACCCCTTGTTATACAGGTGTTCAAGGACTTTTATAATATTTCCGTTGATTTTATACATCCTCATGGTTGCCCAAAGCGCTTTATGCCATACCCTATCAAACGCCTTCTTAAAATCCACAAACACATGATACAGTGTTTGCTGCTGTTCTAGATATTTCTCGCTTAGCAGCCTTAAATTAAATATCTGTTCTGTAGTGCTTCTTCCCTGTCTGAACCCTGCTTGCTCCTCTGCAATAATGTTCTCTGCTTGGGGTTTCAATCGGTCGAGGATTAATCTAAGCATGACCTTGCTAGGGTGGCTAATGAGGCTTATTGTTCTGTAATTATGGCACAGCTTTAGGTTTCCAGACTTATGTAGCGGTATAACTATTGATTTCGTCCATAAATCCGGCCAGTTTCCTGTCGCCCATATTTTGTTACAGATGTGTCAGGCCTTCCACCACTACATCTCCACCTGCTTGTAAGAGCTCTGCTGGTATATTGTCCACGCCGGCCGCCTTCCCTCTTCTCAATGTCTTTACCGCTGCAATTACCTCTTCCTTCGTTATCAGTTGGTTATCCTCTATATTTGTTGGTGTTGGGGGGATTGTTTTCTCAGGTTTGTTTCGCCCTTCATAGTTATATAGCTCGGAACAGTACTCTGTCCATCTTGCCAGTATGTCATTTCCCTCAATGAGACACTTGCCGTTTTTATCATGGATCATAAGGTTCCTGCTTGTATTTCAGTCATTTACAAGTAATGAGTTTGGCTGCAGTGTCACATGCATTCTGACCTTCATCAACAGATGCCTCAGTCATATTTCAGTCAGGGGACGGCGTGGCCTAGTGGCACGGCTCACACACCAAAGGTGCTGGGTTCGATCCCCATCACAGCACGGCCGTTACCCCGGGGAAGCAAACCCTTAGAAAATGCAGGAGAAAGCAGACCCTTACATAAAATGCATAATGAAGTCGGATACACTGGGCCAACAGGCGCAAAATAAAAACCACAGTGTAACGCACACCACCTTGTGGAATTGAGAAATAAGGCGAACACCAAAACAAAAAATTATATTTCAGTCATTAACAAGTAATGAGTTTGACTGCAGTATCACATGCGTTCAGACCATCTTCAACAGATGTCTCAGTCGTATTTCAGTCGTTAACAGCATTGACTATGACTGCAGTGTCACATATGTTCAGACCTTCCCTTTATCAACAGATGTCTCTGTCATATTTCAGTCTTTAACAGTACTAAGTTTGACTGCAGTGTCACATGCTTTCAGATCATCTTCAACAGATGTCAAGGTCATATTTCAGTCATTATACATACTGATTTTGCAGCGCCACATGTGTTTAGACCTTCACTTTACCAACAGATGTCTCAGTCATTATCAGTATTGACTTTGACTGCAGTATCACATGTATTCAAACCTTTACTTTACCTATTATTTTTCATCCACGGTACACATACAAAAATATAAAAAATAACTTGAGCCATCTGTTCTAGCTCTTTCCATACCCTCCTTATCACTCTTTTGCCTATACCAAGCTCTTTTCTCTGTGTATTTTGGTTTACCTACACATTGCTTACCCTGGAGATTCCAGAACAGAGACTGCCTTGTAACAAAAACAGCTTCTTTTGTAATATTTCCTATACAATGTCAGTATATTCTCCTCACATCCCGTTCCACTGTTGTTTGATATATTTCAAGCTCCACACTGTTATCTGGTATTCCAATCTTTCTCTCCACACTGTAATCTTATAGTATTCCAATCTTTCTCTCCACACTGTAATCTTATAGTATTCCAATCTTTCTCTCCACACTGTTATCTGGTATTCCAATCTTTCTCTCCACATTGTAATCTTATAGTATTCCAATCTTTCTCTCCACACTGTAATCTTATAGTATTCCAATCTTTCTCTCCACACTGTAATCTTATAGTATTCCAATCTTTCTCTCCACACTGTAATCTTATAGTATTCCAATCTTTCTCTCCACACTGTAATCTTATAGTATTCCAATCTTTCTCTCCACACTGTAATCTTATAGTATTCCAATCTTTCTCTCCACACTGTTATCTGGTATTCCAATCTTTCTCTCCACACTGTAATCTTATAGTATTCCAATCTTTCTCTCCACACTGTAATCTTATAGTATTCCAATCTTTCTCTCCACACTGTTATCTGGTATTCCAATCTTTCTCTCCACACTGTAATCTTATAGTATTCCAATCTTTCTCTCCACACTGTAATCTTATAGTATTCCAATCTTTCTCTCCACACTGTTATCTGGTATTCCAATCTTTCTCTCCACACTGTAATCTTATAGTATTCCAATCTTTCTCTCCACACTGTAATCTTATAGTATTCCAATCTTTCTCTCCACACTGTTATCTGGTATTCCAATCTTTCTCTCCACACTGTAATCTTATAGTATTCCAATCTTTCTCTCCACACTGTAATCTTATAGTATTCCAATCTTTCTCTCCACATTGTAATCTTATAGTATTCCAATCTTTCTCTCCACACTATAATCTTATAGTATTCCAATCTTTCTCTCCACACTGTAATCTTATAGTATTCCAATCTTTCTCTCCACACTGTTATCTGGTATTCCAATCTTTCTCTCCACACTGTAATCTTATAGTATTCCAATCTTTCTCTCCACACTGTTATCTGGTATTCCAATCTTTCTCTCCACACTGTAATCTTATAGTATTCCAATCTTTCTCTCCACACTGTAATCTTATAGTATTCCAATCTTTCTCTCCACACTGTTATCTGGTATTCCAATCTTTCTCTCCACACTGTAATCTTATAGTATTCCAATCTTTCTCTCCACACTGTAATCTTATAGTATTCCAATCTTTCTCTCCACATTGTAATCTTATAGTATTCCAATCTTTCTCTCCACACTGTAATCTTATAGAATTCCAATCCTTCTATTCTATTCACTCACCCATTTGCTGCTGTTTTATTCAACAATATAACAGAAAACAAATAACATAAGACTATGAAGTGCTTTAATTTATCAAATATTTAGCAGACTATGAAGTGCTTTAATTTATCAAATATTTAGCAGTGGGGAGTAAAAGACAAAGCCTATTCCAAGAAAAGAAAATAGTGATGCTAAAGACTCTTACCACAGACAGGAGTACTGGCTAGTGGCTGCACATTTTGAACAACTTCAATTGGTTGCCTCTCCTTCCTGTAATGTCTTTGCATCTGCCTCAGGAAGTTCTGTTCGGACTTTGAATCCACAGCCACGATTCTGTACATAAAATAATTGATGTACAATATTTGTATCTAGATGTATAACATT
This sequence comes from Ariolimax columbianus, assembly GCA_036924085.1. Taxonomy (NCBI): domain Eukaryota; kingdom Metazoa; phylum Mollusca; class Gastropoda; order Stylommatophora; family Arionidae; genus Ariolimax; species Ariolimax columbianus. The sequence continues at coordinate 50,853,789 of JAVGWX010000003.1, forward strand.
CAACCCGCAACTGAAGATGTGATCATATACTTCGAATTAGATTGTCAGAGTAGGGTCCAAATGGGGCAGTAATTGCAAAATACAAGACATATGTCTCATGGCATCTCCTGCTCAAGTCTACCTCACCTACACATTGGTGGACCCTGTTATATCCAGTAATCTTGCCAAATGCTGGGTTTTAACCCCAACGAGATGTGAGATGGGACAGCAAACGAGGCTAAGATGAAGTCAAAGCCCTCAGCCAGAGTAGGGAGGTGGAGCACACTCCACCACATAACAGGTGTTGAAGACAGAGGTACCAGGCCAGAAGGAACATTACCAACCATGCAACCATCCAGCTTTTTTAAAATGCCTACACAAATTATGGCAAATGAGAAGAAAATGAAACAACCAGTTTCATTTATATTTCCTTGATCTAAAAGCTATGTGCATCTAATCTATTCTTAAATGCATCAATTGTTCCTTCGACTCCACTACTTCCCGTGGCAACGCATTCTTCATCTTCTTCTTCGTACGCTGTCAAACATCAACCTGTATTTTTTCTAAGAAAGCAGCGGTCATCCTGAGGCTGTCGACACTGCCATAGAGCTTGTCTAGTGTTGCCACTGGTGATGGCCACATGTGCTTTCTCTGGTCCTCGTATGTCGGGCAGTTTTGCAGCAGATGTTCAGCGGTCATTTTCCCGGTACCACAAGTGCATTCGTCAGTGCCACCTATCTTCAGTTTATTGAATAGGTGGTAACTCAGTCTGTTGTGGCCTGTGCGGAGTCTGAAGACCACGACCTGCTCTCTTCTGTTCAACTGGTAATAGGCATCGTTTTTTTGTGTAGCCAGTATGTTCTGTTTCCCATTTGGCCATGTATCTGGCCCTAATAAGCCTTTTGGACTCTTCGTAGGTCACACTAGAATCTGGTTGTGGTAGTCTTGCACCTTCTTTTGCCAGTCTGTCTGCCTCCTCGTTGCCTTGGATGTTACAGTGGGATGGAACCCACTGTACCACTACTCTTTTTGGTGCGAACTGCTGGCATAGTTGACAGAGTACTGCTCTTAAATCATTAAGTTCAGTATTTTTCTGGCTTTTTAGTGCTGTGACTACGGCCAGGGCATATGTAAACAGGACTATCTGGCTGTCATTGTTTTACTTTCCCATTTCCAAATCTATTGAGTCTCTGATGCATTGGATGGTCTGTCAGTCTTCTGTGTTTCTCTGCTTGCTGCTGGGCTCTGCAGACTCTTCTGTCGGTCATGGATTGCAGATTTGTAATCTTTTCAAGTTCTACAATTGGCGTTGACTTCATGCCTCCTGTTATAACTCTCATGGCTTGGTTTTGAAGTTTGCTAATTTTATCAAAGTTCGCCTTTGCTGTTGTTGTCCATGCCGCAATGCCATACTCGAGAACTGGTCTCACTCTTCCAGTGTACAGTTTCTTTAGTATTCTTTCGTCTGCTCCCCAGCTTGTACCAGCAAGTTTCCTCATGATTGCCATTCTTTGTCTGGCTCTCGTTAGGTTTCTCTCGATCTGACTTTTCCATAGCATGCGCCGATCAAATGTGACTCCCAAGTAGTTTGGGTTGTCGTTTGGCCGCAAGTATTTGCAGTTAAGACTTATTTTGGTGTTCTGGGGTTTATTTGAAAGCGAGAATATTGTATATGTTGTTTTTTTCCTCGTTTATTTTGACCAGCCATGAGTTCGTCCATTCCTCCAACGATGTTAGGGCCTGCTGCATCCGATTGCTTGCTACGGTGAGATTTTTTTCAGAGGTCCACATAGCCAGATCGTCTGCAAACATGGAGCTGTGGACTCTTCTTGGTATATTCTCTGTGATGTTGTTTATATACACCAGGAAAAGTGTAGGTGACAGTATTTCCTCTATTTCCTGTGCTATGAGAGTGATCTAGTCCTCAGTGGATCTGCGTTGTCTAAATCCTGCTTGCTGTGGAATTAGTATGTGTTTTTCTTCCAGGTGCCACATCAGTCTGGTGTTTATCATATGCTCCATCAGTTTGCCTACACATCTCAGTAGACTGATGGGCCTGTATCCATTTGGATCTGTTCTATCTTTTTCTTTCTTTGGTACTGGTATAAGTACAGCATCTTTCCATGCCTGCGGCACAATTCCCCTTTTCCAGCTTTGGTTCAGGACTGATAGTAACTTCCTCTTTGCTGTTCGGCCCAACCCCATCAGCATTTCATTTGTTACCCCATCTTTTCCAGGCGATTTCTTTTTCTTTAAGGTTCTCATGGCCTCACCCATTTCATTCATTGTTAGTCTTGCCATCATGTGCTCTTCTGGTGCCATCTTGATGTTGTCGTGGCTCTTTTGTTCGGCAATGCATTCCAAACTCTCTGACTAAAAAAATATTTCCTAATATCTACTAATAATTTCCTAATACCTAGACAACTGAAATCTCATTAGAAGAACTCAAGAAGACGGATCAAAATATAAATTGTTGGAGATGGTCAACTACAGCTTTATGGTCGAGAGGTAAGGCACTTTTAACTGAAAGCGGTGAACGGGCGATCAAATCCCGCAGATTTAAAGTGACTCCCTGGTCTAAATAGAGGTGAGACCAAAGTGCATACATACTGAGTTACCTCCAGCTGTCTCGACTTATGTCTTGCCACTGGTCCAAGGCAGCTTGGGACGAAGAGAGTGAGCTTCATGACCAGTGCAGTTTCTTTCTCATTATAATCCAAAAACAGCGCAAGTTACACCATCAAGACAAAAACCGTCTTATGATGTCGCCATCATTGTTTGCAATGGGCTAATAGCTAACTTATACATTCCAACAGGAACCAATTGGGCTAAGTCAAGTGAGCCTAGCATTTACCTATTAACTCATGAACCATAGTATCAAATTTTTTCTACAAATGACAAACTCAACATATCAATATTCTTGTTCCTCCCTATAACCTAGTAGGTTAGTGAGGTAAAATGTATAGTATAGTAGCCCCTTTCAGCCATGACTGATAAGGTCTTGGAATGGGAAACAAAAAATATATACTTAGCTATCTTATTTTTTTTTCACATTACAGTGTTGCCGTTTTACTTCTCTTTATCAAGCGTGAGGTGGCCCTTCAGGGTACATCTCCATATGGATCTGTCTGCAACTACGTCTTCCTAGGACGACAGACTCATGTCCAAGACCTTCTTCGATCTCAAACTCCGCCTACAAAGCCCTAAACAGGACCTAGTCCGGAGAACGGAATGCGTTGTGTTGATAGTTTACACATTGGCTGCGATATTTGCAACTTTCAGTGATACTTCCGTCTTCGGTAGGCCAAGACCTTCATTTCCCAATTACACATATCTTTGAACCTCAACTGTTGGCAGACTGTTCTCTTGCCATCCACCAACTGTTCATGGGGAGAAAGACTAACATCTGGTCAGGCAAAATATACTGATCAGACATGCTAGTCAAGGTCATGCAAAATATACTGGCCAAGACCCTCACATGGGCTTCCTAGCAGCCCTTCCTGGAAAAGGGCTGTTTTCATGGCAACCTGGCTAATAAGGTGAGCGACATGCAGATGAAGCCAAGCATAGCACAACCGCCCGGAGGACCTCGGTCCACCTTCATCAGCACACTCAGAATATGAGGAAAGCTTCCGCAACCCTTCACTTAACGTCCTTTTCAGTGCGCACAGAAGAGTAGACCTACTCATTGTGGGCATTCAAAACAACAACAACCAATTGTCGATAGAGGATATTTTGGGGAATGCAACCATCTTCCATATGGCGAACATGACCAAGCCATTGTAGTCTTTGCTGCCTAAGGAGAGTGCACATGTGTGTGAGACCAGTGCGAGAATGCACCTCTGCATTTGTCATTCTGTACTTCCATGTAATTCCAAGAACGGATTGCAGGCGTCATGGGTGGAAGGTGTTAAACCTGTGCATAGGTTGCCCAAGTCTCACTACCATATAGGAGCGTGCTGACAACATGCATTGTACATCATGGTTTTGGTTTGAATTGTCCGTTTCTGGTTTTCCCAAACACGCATTGTGAGGTGATAGACTCCATTGTTAGTCATCTTTATTAAAGTTTACCAATTCAATATTGCTATTTTTATACTTTTTTAATAATTACAAGATTAACCTTTAGCACACTGCCATTTTTTTTTTTTTGCCGAAAATTTTCGCAACTTTATATTTCTGGAGTTTTTCCATTGCAGTTGACGTTAAAAATTGTTTTACTTTTCTGTTTATTAGTCAACAAATATGATTTTCTTGTGTGTAAAAAGACAATTGAATAAAGAACACGTTGGTGTTTTTTGTTTTTGTTGTGTGTTTGTTAGTTTCTGAGCTACAAAAAGACGAAAATTTATTAAAAAACCCAAAAAAACTTTGGATTCGACAACTAGGCCTAGTCGCTCTGATAGAAATCCATGGAAACCACAACAATGTATCGATACTGTGCTTATAATATCGATTAAAGTGTTAGTTTCTAAATCAAACGTAGTTATTACATCTAAACAAACAAAATAAACAGATCTACCCGATAAAGATCTTTCCCAACAACCTATTTCACCTTTTTGCAAAATGTCGGCCTGCTCCAATCAGCGTGATAAGAAGAAATATTCTTATCCTTTTGTAATTTAACATACGATATTTTTACAGGCAAAAATACCTATGTAGATAGACGTGACATATCCACATTAAAAAATGGCTATGGGTAGGGTTTCCGTTTAAAAAAAACAAAAAACATTTTGTTTGTAGACAGAGTGTGTCAAAATAATTTCGGCAGCCGCGCGCTAAAGGTTAATATCTATTTAACAAAATTGTGTTTAGTTGAAAAACAAGTTTATAGATTTTCAAAGTCACCACTGTCTAAATAATGTTAAACATACCTGTCAGTAATCTTAGATATGAGTGATGACATTTGACCTGTGCTGCCAGGAACATGCCAGGAATTTAGACAGTGGGACCGAAAGACATGTGACTCCACAACATCTTTTGAAACGGTAGGAACTTTTTAGAAAGAACAACAAAATGGCATATGCTGAATCCAACAAGTATTGAGTGCAGACATATTTATTGCTATTATATTGCATGCATGCGAAAGAAATATGGAAGAGACTACAAGTAATACTGAATAACAATGATGGTAGAAAAGACAGAAATGATAAACAGCAGTTTTACAAATGATTAAAATAAGAGCAATATTTTGGCCCCAATATCTTTATCAGGTACTAGAAGAACTTTACAAGTACCACTGCAACCTTAGGTTGATGATACGTTCCGTTGTTTTACAGATGCAGCTTGTGAGGCTGATTGGTCTATAGCTGGATGACATGGAACTATCTTTCCCTGGTTTTGGAAGTGGTATTATGATTGCTTCTCGCCAGGTCTGTGGGACCAGATGTCCAACTGATATTGAAGATCTGCAGTAGATGTTTGTATTGTTGTTCCTAAGTTCTTGATTATGTCATTTTCAGTTTGGATATTGCTAATTCTAGTTCTTTGTGTGTGATTGGTGTCTCCATAACTTCTGGTATGGTACCAGCTTGTCCAGTATTTTGTCATTTCTCATGAATCTCCTGTTGCTTCTCTAGGCTCTGGGTTAAACTTCAATGTTGCTGTCTTTTCCAAAAGATTCTGCAAAGTGTTCAGTTACTTGCTTGCTTGTGAGGATGTATCATCCTTTGTTTGGTGCAAGCTTTGTGTTTTTCTGTCATATCATCATTAAGTTACTTTACTAATTTCCAAAATTTCAAGACATCCTTTTCAAAGTTCAGAGACTGTTTTCTCCCTCCCTCTTTCTTTGCCCTTTGAAACTTGGCCTTAGCATGTTGATAGTTTTAGTAGTGTTCTTGTCATGGAATAATCTTTACTTGCTTTCTAGATGTTTCCACATCGTTATACAGTTGCTATAATTCATTATTTCCAATATGGTTTATATTGCTTGCGAGCCCCTCTAGGTATTGTTTCACTGGCAGCCTGTAGTATGCATCTGCTGAACCTATCTACTACCTTATTTATTGTATGTCTTCATATGTAGTCAGATCTCTAGTTCGCTGCTTGTACATTGACCAGTCTGCCTTCTTGTAATTTCACAGAGACAGAATGTTGCGCTCCTTGACATATTCGTTTTCAACAGTTAGAAGTACTGGCCTGTGGTTGCTACCTCCAGGTTGTTTCCCAACAATGCGTGTAATGTTCCACTCCATGCATGGAAAGTGGAATACCAAATCTGGTGTAGAGGTGGTGTGCCACTAGTCTCGAGTAGACGTTTGTTGGGTTGGTTGGCTGGTTAATCAAGATTAGCCCATTCTCATCCTGCCAGTTTTCTAGCAGCACACCCCTCCTATCCCCTTAATCATAGCCCCAGCTCTGTTAGTGGCTACTGAAGTCTCCACACACACAGTTTCTCTTTTGTTGGGATCTATCTAGTGCCAGTGGATGATCACTCTGACAGTTCTTCTTCTCCTGCGTTCATTCTCAATCTCCCACTACCAAGCCCTGAATAGGGCTTTGTAAATAGTAGGATGTAGATTTGTGTTGTGTCGCTGGTTTACAGTTTGACTGCGATATTTGCACCTTTCGGTCTGACACATTCATCTTCGGCAGCAATAATTTAGCAGGTGAAATTCTGTCCACCACCTCCATATATACCACATGCTAATATGCATTGATGTTATTCCACAGGAGTGTCAGAATTCCATCATTCTGTCTTCTAATTTTGAAGGATATATCTTTGTTGAGGTGCGTTTCTTGCGAACAACATACATTTACTTGCTCTTCATTCATAATTTTTCAAACTAATTTTTTTTTTCAGTAACCAACTATTTACTGTTGAACAGTATAACAGTTAAAGGTTCCCCCATTTTCAAAGTACTCCTCCCCATCATTACTGTATTCTTACCCCATCCTCCAACATACACATATCTTCCCACCTCAATCTTCCTTTTCCACTGTCCCCAGCCTACCAGCCCATCTCTTTTCACCACTCCACCCACCCCCAACTTACCCATGCTTATGTCAGATTCAGAACTGTGTTAATAACTTTCATAACTATGCCATGCATAGTGATAATGTAGAGTCTAGTGCCAAGCGGCACATTGAATGCAAATTAGATCAAAACCCTTCTCTTCCCCTTTTCTCATCTGATCTGAACTTTTTTCAAATTCCCATATCTCAAGCAACATCATTATATAATTATCCCGTGCAGGACCTTGCGTTTCAGTGCCTCACGACAAGCTGACTTACTTCACTTATGACATCTGATTCAATCAATCAGTCAAATCTCCCCCACAAACGATTTATAAAACAACTAAGAATTAATGATATAGATTGAGCTTCCAAGTATCAGAGCAAGTAGAGCACCCCAAAAATGATCATGGGGACCTCACTATTAGTATTAAGGAAGACAAGGCAGAAGCAAGGATGGGAACTCGTCACATTCTCATCCCTGAAAATGAGATATCCTACAATCAAATTCTGCCTGAAGTATAAGAAATACGATTAGTTACTTTTTTCACATGAGACTGCCACATATTAATTATGTACCTATGGGATCAAGATGCTGAGCATCGCATGAGCTGCAGCGGTCAGCAACCTATAGCTGACTGCTAGCATCAAGGCCAGCGAACCAGAGCTGCCAAGACCCTTCTACACCTCCACGTGGTGATCCTGGATAACAGGCTGCAGCAGGGCAGACTGGCTAAGAAGAAGGGATCGAAGAGGGAATACTAACCCGGTACTCAAAAAATGCTTGCTGAAGTCGGATGTGTTGGACCGAAAGGTGCAAATATCGCAGTCAAGCTGTAAACTACGACACAACGCATTCCGTTTTCTGGACTTCATTCTGCTACTTAAGCCCTTTCAGGGTTTGGTAGCGGGAGATTGAGAACGAACGAAGCCAAGCCAAGCCAATTATGTAACTATCACTGGTAATCATACATATACAATAAAAACTCATTTGAAAATAATTTATCCTCCCTGAATGGACACAAAATATACACACATTTTAAAATGTTTGTTGTCACCTTACCTGTCTTTAAAGATGACTTCAGATTTTGGATGTCCCTGTGCAGTTTGTCCATCAAGCCCAGTCGTGAAGGTCCATTAGAACGTCTCCGAATAATATCAGTTTCTAACCGTCCTTCCTCCTTGAAACTGGTATGTCCATGTTCCAACAATGCTTTCTCTGCATTAATTGTTTCATCTAGGCCTAGCAAGCTCATGAATCCAAAGTCTCCATTTTGTGCTTGCAACAAAGCTAGCCTCAAAGAAGGTTTGCCTCCTGTTGTTACGCTAAATATCTGGCAACAGGTAACATGAAACAGCAGGTGAAATATGCCAAACTTTTGTGTGAAATGAATGTGCAACAAAAAAAAAGCAACATAATAGACAACAGTTAATGAACAAGAAAGAGGTTGTTGTTGAATGCCAACAATGTGTAGGATTATTCTTTTATGCACACTAAAAAGGACATTAAGTGGCGGGTTGTCGTAGCTTTCTTCACATGCCGAGCGTACTGATGACGGTGGACCAGAGTCCTCCAAGCAGTTGTGCTATGCTTGGCTTCATCTGCAAGGTGCTCACTACTACAGGGATCACGTCGATCCCTCAGCGTGTTAGCCAGGCTGCCATGAAAACAGTCCGTTTCCAGGAAAGGCTACGAAGAAGCCAAGGTGAGGATCTTGGCCAGTATGTTTTGCATGACCCTGACCAACATGTCTGATAAACTCAGTATATTTTGACTGACGAGATGTTAGTCTTCTTTCCAAAGAAAGAGGTTATCAAAATTTCCTTTTTTAAAAAGTTATTGCCCATCGCGAAACGATGATGGCCACAACATCAGATGGTTTTGTCTTAATAATGTGATGTGCGCTGTATTTGGATTATACTGAGGAAGAATATGCGCTGGTCATCAATCTCACTCTTATCCCAAGTTACCTTGGATCAGTGGCAAGACTATTGAGCGAGACGACTGGAGGTAACACGGGATGCAGGCACTCTGGTCTTACCTCCCGTGAGATCAGGGGTTGCTTGAAACGTGCGGGATTCGATCGCCCACCGTTTCCTTCATCATTGTGAGAGGCAAATGCCTTTACCCCTTTACTGCGGCGACCCCCGGTTATCAAAAAAATTAGAAATGTATTAACTAGCAATTAAAATTCAATTTTCTCTGCTACATTGTGTGTGAGGATAAAAAATATATACACACATGAACACAACAGAGAGAAAGAACAAGATAGAGAGAGATGAACTATTTATAGCAACCATCAGTACTATTATTCTCCTAGCTAGATTATTGGCATTAATCTCTCTTTCGCCTTCTATCACCCAGGGGTGCATATCCCATCAACCAATCCTCGCCAAGCAGCTCTGTCCTGTGCAATCTTATCTACCTCCTTCCAGATCTCGTCTCCATGTGTTCCTTGGTCTGCATGTGCCTGTCCGTCCCTGGGAGTTCCATGACAGGGATTGCCTAGTGATACCGGCCTGAGGTTTTCTTAATGTATGGCCCATCCATTTCCACGTTCTTCCTAAGACTGCAGGACAGAAGGGCTATATCATTCGCAAAATCCAGATCCTCCTACTGTTTATTCAAGGTCCACTGGATTCCATTTCTTTCATTTGTTGTTACTTTTAAAATCCAGTCCCCTGCCAAGATGAACAGGAATAGTGACAGTAGGCAACCCTGTTGTACCCCTGATTTAATTTTAAATGGCTCTGTGTGTTGTCCTTCGTGTATAACTCTACATTGTATACTTTCATACATCTGTCTAATTATGTTTATGAGCTTTTGAGGAATTTCATTGTGCCTCAGTAGTTTCTAGAGTAGAGAAAATCTCTCTCCAAACTGTTGAAAGCCTTTTCATAATCAAAGAAATTGATGTACAAACTCAAATTTCATTCCAATGATTGCTCCACAAATATCCGCAATGTGGCTATCTGGTCAATGCATGATCTATTATGTCTGAAGCCCCCCATTCCTTATCTTGTTATCCACTGCCTTTTATCAACCTTTCTAGTATTACTCACCTTTTCCGGCACTAATAATAACATTATTCCTCTATGGTTTTTGCATTCCTGTAAATCTCCCTTCTTAGGAAATTTCACCAGGTAGCCCTCTCTCCAATCTTTTGGTAATCTTTCTTGATACTCCATCTTTGTGTGGTGCGTTTTTCTCTTCCTCGTGTCCTGAGTATATCGCAGTCTCTCCTGTTGCCAATTGTACCTTTCCTGACTGAGTCCATCTAGTCTCACTCAGCCCAAGGATACTAATGCCACATCGCTCCCTCTCTTTTGCAATATGAGCTGTCTTCCCCTCCTCCCACATGGTTCTAACATTCCAGAGACAGTCTGGAAGACTTTCTGGTCGAAAGTAAGGTAGTCAGCAGTCCAATTTCCTTTCGGGTTTGACTGAACCGCATCATAGGCTCTGCTGAGGGGACCTTTCCCTTCAAGGACAGCTTTTGGTTTGTTTTTGTAGCAATTGGTTTTTTTTACCCAGTTGGCCACAGGCTCAACCTTCCTCCTTTCTCATCCGGGCTTAGGACCGGCCATGGCGGAGATATTGGCATTAATACACCTGATATATTATCATCTTACTTTAGATGTTTCAACAAATAAACTAAACAGTCTACACATTCAAAATACTATATTCTGTTGCAGACTTTTCAACATGTCAAAATATCATATTCAAACTCTTTTCTCATACAATGCTGTCTGTCTCCAAAGTGTGTTTCTATAATCTAAATCATGTAGCATGTCCTTTGTAGAACGTCGCTCTCATGACCATACCTCCCATTACTGTCCTCTCAAGACCGTTGTGCCTTTTGATTTGGCCACAGTTTTTCAATTTTCCGTTCATGATGTAATTTATGAGCCAGTTCTCCTCTATGCCCAACTCTTGCTGAATGTCTGTATTCTTCTTTTTTTCAGTCCATGGTATTTCAATAATTCTTTTCTCAAAACATGCATCGCGCCTCTCAACATTTAAAAAAATCTTTTGTAGGTTTCCCTCGTCACTCCCTCATTATTCTTTTCAGCTGCCCGAGGGATTAACATTCTTCTGTAAAGCTACCAATATTGTTTCTTTACCATAAGTAACATTACAAATGAGATAACTATTTGTAAGACTGAAAAACTCTTTCTCTTTGACTTTCACTAACAAGGGATAAATTAAAGCACCTGCATTAAGAAAATTAGGTCACAATGACTAATACAATGAATTAAACTATCTGTAGTAATGGACTTGACTTAATCTTTCCAGTAAACATTTGTATATATACGTAAATAAAGATATTAAATCTGCAGCTTAAATTTCACAGATATAAATTATAAATATTCCTGTTATGTACATTAAATGTGAAATTATTCACAATATAAAGAAAATGATCATGTTCTGATCCCAACTTACCCCTACATTTCTGGAAAGTGCCAACTGCTGAAGCAGAGGGGACACTAAGCTGCCATCACTACAGCTCAACATAAAAGAAGGTGACAGACAGGTCATCAATACATCACACACAACTGCCTGTGGGACACTCCCAACTAATGTGAAATGAGTATCTGTAAAGTCTACAGGTTGCCGGGCAAATAAAGTCGGTTGAATAAAATTGTCACTATTTTTCCTATTAACATCAGTGAGATCAGAGGATTTGCAACTTATCTCCTCATTCATCAAATTCGTTTTTGACCTGCAACAATATGGGGGAAAAAACAAGAAAACAATTACAACATGAGCAAATATAATAAAATTGTACAGCATATCAGTTTAAGGCAAACAGTTTACATACTCTAAAAAGCCACATTTTAATAAAATAATAACAAGAGCAGTTCTATAGCAGATACTATTACTATACTGAATCTTCAGTCTTGAGGCAGGGTGACCAGTTCCCTTTCCTTGGGCTAGAGCTTGACCAGGTATCCATTTTACAACTGAGTATATTGAAGAGGTCCTTGCCTGTTTACAATGCCAGTCCGGTTACTGTGAGATACAAGCACTCTAACTCTATCATAAAATAACACATACTACAAAATCAATATTTACAGTCACTGAGTTAATTTAGGCTGATCATTCTGCAGAATACTGCAAAAGTCAAAACATATGTAAGCTGGAGGTCTGTTTGTATTCCAGTAACATATACTCATAACCCTAGCTCCACATCAGCATCTTAACATAATGGTAAAGCTGACTATTACAAACTAGTGTAATAAATAAGTAATTTATTACACAATAAAATGGCCAAAATGTTCTAAAAAATTAAGCTGGTACTCCAAATAAATGTCTCCTTTCAAAGTTAGACTGTTAAAGCAAAGATCTGAAGACTACAGTAAAATACAATAAATATACCAAACAAAACTTTATAATGTTATATAATTTACCCTTGATTTTGCTGCAAGACAACTGGGATCAAAGTTACAGAAAGGCACTGAAAATCTGATTTTGAAAAGAAAAAGTGAGAGAAAAAAATCAATCATTCAATGTTGCAAAAAATTGTATATGCAGTACAAATATGAGAGTTGAAGGAAGAGTTTCCTTAGACTTTGCTAGGGAGCAAAAGAAATCTTACTTAGCAGAAAATATGTAAAAGTTTTTTAATTGAACATTAGACTATAGCTCATGGGAGAAAGAGAAACATGAGCATAAATATAACAAAACGGCACAACACTACATACTCTTGCAGCTTAATCTGGCTGAGATCTCATCACTGGATGTCTGCTTATTTTCCAACAAATTGGAAAGAAGTGACTGAGAAGGAAAGTTGCTGAATATCTGTAAATGATCTAATGAAGAATCTGAAGTATGGGTTGGATCACATGTTGTTGGAACACGGCACAAAATCACGTCTTTTGAAATAAAGTATCCGCCCAGCTTCCTGAATGTGTCTTTCAAGATGGATAAACACTCAGGGGTAGGTTCATCCTGAATATTTTTTTAAAAGAAAAGATTAAATTATTGTACAAAGTTATTATCAATATATAATGATGTGGTTGAAGGTATTAAGAGACAAATAAACAAAAGATAATATGAAGTAAAGTATTGTGAAAGGAAAATACAAGAAGGAAAACAGCACAAGTAGTTAATCTAAGTATCCACATTTGATATAGGTTAATGCAATTAATAGCTAAACAAATAATGAACATTATTAGAAATGTAAAATAGCTCATAGAATCGACTTCATTCCGCCTGGACACACACCCCCCATATGTGTTGTTCTTCTCCGTTCTCAATCTCCTGCTACCAAGGCCTCGAAAGGGCTTTGCAAGTAGCAGTATGTTGTTCGGAAAATGGAATGTGTTGTGTCACATTTTGCAGCTTGACTAAGATACTTGCGCCTTTCTGTTTGACATATCCAACTTCAGCAGGCATTTTTGAGTACCGGAGTCTTCCCTTCTCCTTAGTCAGTCTGCACTGTTGCAGTCTGTTATCCAGGAGTACCGAATGGAGGTGTAGAAGGATCTTGGCAGCTCTAGTTCGCTGGCCCTGATGCTAGCAGTCGGCTATGGGTCGCTGCAGCTCATACACCGCTCAACATTTTGATCCCCCATTCGTGTTCGGAAAGCTGATGCACGAACTCTGTAGCTCCCATGGCATATTCAAAATTGTCCCCTGACTTTGACAAGTACCCATTTACAGTTGGATCAACTACGAAAGCAGTCATACTATGAAAAAAAATTCAAGACATGTACAATCTCTGTCAAACTGAGTATGATGTGATTTGAACCTGGTACATTGGGATTGTAAACTCATCTCTGTCTCATAATCCTAGTATACACGCTTCCCCCTAATATTATTGTGCTGTTAATCTATTATAACTATAAATTGTATATGATTTTTTACAATTGACTAAACTGGCTACTTTAATGAATAATTTAATTACCTGAAAATTGCTCCTTGCAGTGCAACCAACTGATGAAAAGTCTACACAGATTAATGAAATTTTCATTTTCTGCTGATATTCATATAATAATGCAGGTGACATGAAGGAATCTATGAAAACATCAGAATCAAGAACCATTTTATTTGAGAAATGTCTTTGCGATTTTCTGGAGCATGGTGCTTTTGTTAACACAAAAATATTTCTCGAGAATTTATCACACATTTTGGAATTACTTCGCCTGTGATTCACTGGTGAATTTAATACATCATATGACGTCCACTTAAAGTCATGCAGAGTTTCCGTCAATGCAGTTGATAAGAATTCTGCAGGATGTGATAATCTCCGTGTTTTGCTCTTCGAATTTGCTGTGTCTTCCTTTTCAGCTGAAAATACTTCAATTAGTCTTGTTTCAAAATCTTCAAGGTGGGCCAGTTTTACATTTTTGAAAGAGGAGTTAGATAATCTGTTTCGAGCCATTGTTCTAGTCGTATTGAAAAACTTAAAGCCCCATTTAATATTTATATTAGATGTGTTCTCTATATTACTATTAGTGTTTCCTTTGTTGTTGCTTGAACTTTTGATTTTGTTAATGATATTATTAGGAGGTACTTTTACGTTTCCACGAGCTTTACGAAAACTTGACAGAAGACGAAAGACAGTTAAGAACACTTCGTTACGGTGATCCCTTTCTTGACATACTGCAAGATCTGTGTCGATCAGAAACACAATTTCACACATTGTTGATTCTACCTCCATGTGAAGAAAGTAAATATAATAAATATTACTCTAAGTTTGTATTTGTATACAGCAGATCTAACCCGCCGTCGCCATTTTGAATTTTAAACGTTATTGATTGGCTGAACATGGGCAGGAAAATAAAATTTCATCCAGGCAAATTCGCCGAACTGTCTTTTCCGTCAATTTCGTATTTTACTGTGCATCATCATAGTGTGCAGTGCCGACAGACGAATGCGAACATGGATATCATTCCATTTTCATTTCTGGTTCTTATGCTGTTTTTCCCCAAAATTGTAATTGTTGCCTTTTCGGACAATTGTATATACTATATACCTTCTGTTTTGTGAATATCTTGCATTGACAATGAGGAACGATAAGTTTGAAAACACATGCATCTAAAATTCTTTTGAAGATAAATAAGATGAGAATTGATGGAAAGATAGAGGAAGTACTGAAAGATAACCAGTTTGGATTTCTCAAGGCCTGAGATACACGGGATGCCATCGGATCATTTCGGCTTCTAGCAGAAAGAAGGATCGATCAAGGACGGCAACTATGTATCTGTTTTATTGACTAAGAAAAAGCCTTTGATAGAGTCTCTTGGAGCAAGCTTTTTATGATGCTGTAACAAATGAAAGTTATAGGTATAGAAAGAACACTCACTAAGTTCATTCAGAACCTATAGAAAAATTCAAAGGCGATTCAGAAGGTCTCATGGATCCAGTTTCCATAAGACAGGAAGGTGGGGGCGGTGGTGGTTGCGACAGGACTGCTTCCTTTCACCAAGTCTCTATAACGCATTTTTTGAAATGATGATGGACAATGTTATGCGGAGCTGTAAAAGGAATGTCAAATTTAATCGTTTTAAAGTTAATGCCGTTAAATTTGCCGATGACCAAGCGATAGTGGGAGGATCAGTAGCAACGTTGCAAATATTGCTGTAGCACAGCCAAAGAATTTGACATGAAAATAAATACTCAGTCTCAAAATCCTGGTGTTCAATCAGGCACGTGTGTCTGATGCCAAATAGCTAAATGTTGAGTAAACTCATTTCGCTCTTTTGCCTTAGTATACCTTGTTGGGCCCAGGGCCTCCATTTTGTCATCTCTCAGCCTCGGTGGCTCGCGAAAGCGGCTAAAGTGGTATGGGCACCACGACATCATTCTACGTGTCCATCTGTTATCCGGCATGCGCGACACATGGCTGGCCCATCTGTATTTTCGTAACAGTGCCTAATTACCAGTTGAACAGAAGAGAGCAGGTGGTGGTCTTCAGACTCCGCACATGCCACAACAGACTGAGGTACCATCTATTGAATAAACTGAAGACAGATGCCACGGACGAATGCACCTGTAGTACAGAGAAAATTATCCCTAAACATCTGCTGCAAAATTGCCCAACATACAAGAAAGGACCAGAGAAAGCACATGTGGCCATCACCAGTGACGACACGAGAGAAGCTCTATGGTAGTGTCGACAGCCCCAGGATGACAGCTGCTTTCTTCAAACAAATTCAAGTTGACGTGTGACAGCGTACGAAGAAGAATAAGTAACAGCGTGACATCAATGATGTCAGAGAGGGAAGTTCGACGTCTTATCTCTGTCTCGAATGGAGATGTACAATGTTCTTCGCTCCATCAATCGTAGCGCAGCGCGGACTTTATCTGCATCAGCTTTCCGTAGGTTCACCACCTTGCAGCTATACACCGTGGCTGGAATAACCACACCGTTGAAGATGTGAGCCTTGGCGTTGTTGTTTCGCATATGTTGCAGAATAGGTTTAATACAGTTGAAGCTGAGCCAGTCAGCTGTTATCCTTCGTGAGATCTCCCGATTTATTATATGAGAGTTCGTGATCTCTTGGCCCAAGTTGATATACGAATTAACATTTTCGACAATGTCCAAAGCCCTTATCTCCTTTTTGGCAGAAGGTGTTGAGCATGAACTGGGTTTTCCTTTTATTAATTTGTAGTCCAACTGCAACGCTTGCTCTGCTGTGCTCATTCAGGCTTTTCTCTGCTTCTTTTACGTCGTGGCTGAAGATGACTATATCATCAACGAACCTCAGATGAGTAAGAATTTCTCCGTCTACGTTTATGCCTCTATCCTGCCAGTCCATGTTTTTAAAGACCTCCTCAAAGGCTGCTGTGAATAGCTTTGGTGAGATTGTATCCCCCCCCCCCCCCTTGTCGGACGTCACGTTGTGTTGGTATGTTGATCGGTCTATAGAAGAGGGTGATATCCGTTGTGTATCCGCTGTTTATCTCCTCCATCAGTTGAGCGTATTTTTCTAAAATTCCCTGATTTCTCAGTGCATTCAGCACCGTAGTTAGGCTATCGAAAGTCCTTTCATAATCCACGAACACAAAGCATAAAGGCATCTGTACTTTCTGTGCCCTCTCCATTAATTTGTTGGTTGTGGAGAGGTAGTGGTTGAGAAGTCTTTCCTGAACCCTGTTGCTCTCGTGGTTGATTCCCATATAGTAGCTTTTCTTTGCGGTTGACGATCACTCTGGTGAAGAGTTTATAAAATGAGAAGAGGAGACAGATCGGACAGTCATTAGAAGAGCAGACAGATCGGACAGTCATTAGAAGAGGAGACAGATCGGACAGTCATTAGTTAGGTTTTCCTTGTACCCCTTTTCATGAATTAGGATGAATTTTGACGTTTTCCATTGGTCGGTGATATGGTATTCGTTCAGACAGATGTTAAACAAAGTAGTTAAATGTCGCGATAGTGTGTCACTACCTGCCTGGATTACGTAATTTGTTATTCCGTCTTGTCATGCAGCTCTACCTGGTTCTAGTTGCTTGATTGCATGTGCCACCATATCTGATTCGATCTTTTGTACCGAAAATAAACATATCGAAGACAAAGACTTGGGAAATATCAAAGGAACATAGGCAAATAAATATGATCATCAATGGAGACATAATCGAGCAAGTACAGAAGTTTACATTTTTAGGCCAAACTATAACAGACGATGCTAGCAATGAGACATAAATTAAGACAAGAATTGCAATGGCAGAAAGGGCTTCAGAGAAAAAATTGTTCAAAGAATATCAGGAAAGAGAGGACCGGGGCGACAAGGACTCACCTTTTATATCTTAGGCACGCATCGGCATTCAAGTACGAACTAATGTTGAAATGAAGAGAACTGCAGAGGATATGGTCAAATGGAGAGACATGTCCAGAAAACCAGTCTCAGGACTGCTCAACTAGAGGATAGGGTCAAATGGAGAGACATGCCCAAACAACCTTACAAATAGTCTCTGGAATGATCAACAAGAGGATAGGGTCAAATGGAGAGACATGCCCAGACAACCAGTCTCAGGACTGCTCAACTAGAGGATAGGGTCAAATGGAGAGACATGACCAAACAACCTTACAAATAGTCTCTGGAATGATCAACAAGAGGATAGGGTCAAATGGAGAGACATGCCCAGAAAACCTTACAACCAGAAGATAAGGTCACATGGAGAGACATGCCCAGACAACCTTACAACCAGTCTCAGGACTGATCAACCAGATAATGGTGATGATGATGATTAATCTTTACCTTGCATTGATGATTAATCTGTTTTTGCTCCAAGTAAAGTATAGTCCCACCACTATAATTGGCCCCTTTACAGTAAGTCTGCATCATAGTACGTGTAGTGGCCGTTTCATAGCAATAATTGTACATGAACTTGCTTGCTCCATGCACAACCCTCTTTAGTCGCTTTTTACGTCTAGTTTGAAAGGTTACATTGGCTCTATTTTTTTTTAAACCCGGGTACCACGCGGGTCATTGACGTGTTAAATCTTAGCTTTTTAAAAATTACTTTTATTATTTTGTAGCAACCTGTGCATTTATTTGGCAAGCACGGAATGGGAACCCACAGGGAAAGAGATGGCCGGGGGAACAAAGACTACCTGGCAAACAATGAGGAGAAAGAAACATTGAGCAGTTGTTCTCATGGACTGATTCCAAGAAGATGGCTCACAATAAGGGCTGTTTTTCATATACGTAATGCACATTTCAAATATTACAACGAAACGTATGATGATATAACATATAGAGTGGAGTGGAGTGGAGTGGAGTGGAGTGGGGTGGCAATGCACGGGAAATGAAAGGAGAAGACGGTTTACGTTACAGATTTTTGTGAGATAGATTATGGTGATTGGTGATATTTACAAAACTATTTTCAATAGGAATTCAGGCATAATCATTTCGTCCTATTCTGCCAGAAGATAAATCATGTGCCACGTGCGTTACATCAGTCGTGAGTCCGTGACGTTGGAAGATAACTTTAATGGCAACTATTCATCTGACGCACGGTTTCCTCCTCATGCAACTTAAATTTACGTCTTTATACTGATTTAAAAGACTTTGCAGAATCTGTATACAACCAGTTTCATTTACATTTCCAGATATGTAACCAGACCTTCTAGTATTGTAAGTCATCCGTGAAAATTGATCAAGGCGTATTCTCGTGAGATGACCGAACCATCGCCATTTTGTATCGACAATAGGCGCAGTGCGAGCCATTTTCCAAAAATCCTCGCTTCTCAGACACTTTATGTCACGCTAAGGGTTTCTACTCTCTTAGCCTTCGACAAGGATAATTTTTTTGCACTGTTACTGCTTTGTCGTCAAATTGGTGCTCGGATGGTACAGTGGTGACAGCAGGTCGGTCACAGGAGATGCTTTCTAACACCTAGTATCGATTTACTTTCGGTCTGCTGCAAATATGTTGCTCAGATACGTGAACTCACCGGCCTGTGGAAGAGCAATATTGTTCATACTTATGATGAGTCGACCAGGTGCTATGCTGACCTCGTATTTTCTGTCTTCGTATTGCACATTTTCATGTGCGTTTTTTTTTACACAGACGGTGGCAAGTGCGTTACCGGTTTATTTTCATCTTCGCACATTGGATACTGGTTTGCAACAAAGAGTAGTTCATGTATGGATCTAGATTTTGTTTCCAGTGTTACTATTTGGCTGATCTCTGTTGTGATTTTGTCCCTGTAAATGTTGAACGGCAACGGGGAAAGCACACAACCCAGGCGCACATCTGTAGTGATTTTAAAAGCATATGTGACGCCATTAATCGTTCTTATTACGTTTTTAGTCGTATGATACAGCGCTTTGGTGTTATCAAGGAGCTGACCGGGTTACTTCATAATCTTCTGATATCGTCCAAAGGTTATTTCTGTTTACCCTATCGTGTTGTTCTCAGAGCCGTTCCATCCATATTGCGATTATACGAGGCGAATGCACCTTTCACTCATATCGTGTGGCTATCTTGTGCGTAATCCCTTTGTCGTGCGAAAGATAGTGGACCTTGGATTTTGGAAAGGATTTTGAATATACAAGGTGGTTTGGGGCACTCCTTTATGAAGAAAAATCAAGTTCATTTTATTTAGGTCACCTTGTTCCCCCCCCCTCCTCACCCCCACCCTCCTCACCCCCACCACCCACAACCATATGGGCGACAATTTGGTTAGTGGACTAACAAACAACCTGTGAATATGTCAGACTGATGAATCCTCCAGGTATTGTTACATTCCTATATCTCCATGTGTACAGAAAGTCAAAAACACTCACATATGCCCGTGCAAAACTGTATACATTTATACCAACCTCTACACATCATCAACTGCATACGTATTCACATGGATACATGCATACTTATCTGCATTTATATCTTCGTACATACATTGCCATGGGCATGTCTATCTTTATTTATTCTTAGCTAATAATTATAATAATTTGTCTATCGTCTGCTTTGAGTATCACCGTGAAGGACAACCCTATTGCAGTCACCGAGGATTTTGTCTACCTGGACAGCAGGCAGTTCTCGGACGCATGCAGCAGTCATGACATTACCCGTAGGATTGGCTTAGCGGCTTCATCCATGCACTCGCTCCACAAGTCTGGTTCCAGCGGAAGCTTTCAGTGGAGACCAGGCTTCGTATATATTCTTCTTGTGTCGTCCCTATATCCTCCTGTACGGCTTCGAGACATAGAGACTACTACAGCAGGACCAGCAGTCTTGAAGCCCCCCACCTGTGCAACTAGAGGTGCATACTCGGGATCCACTGACCCGACCTGATTTCCAGCAGTGAAGTAGTTCGGCGTACTCAACTTGCAGGCATTGCTTCGACGATTGATCGCTGTCGTCTCTCCCTCTTCGGTCACGTTACCCGCCTCCACCGGAAAGTCTGGCGAGGGGCGGAAAATGGCTGTGCTCATCCTGGAGACGTTTTCGGCTCCGCCCTCTCAACACATTGTTGAAACAGATCGCAATCTCACCAACAGAAATGCAGTCCGTCTGGGACGTGGTCATGAATATGGTCATTCGACGCGACGGGCTCTGGTCGCCCAAGCGTACTATTGTATTGTTATCTATCGTCGTCGATGAGGACTACCAACATCATCATGTACCATACTACATCATTGAGATTGTGGGTGCGCATGTGACTGATCAAGCCAACATACGCGCGGAAAGTTCTTCTGTATTGGTTGGCAAACACGATCTGCTGCTGGTATTCCATAAGCTCAAGACGATCGCGTGTCTAGTCTGTGCTAACTGCACATAGATGCCCTTGTTGGCTGCACCTTTCCAGTCTGAACGATTCTGGGCAAGGTTTTCCCAGGTGGTGGTGTCCATTTGACAGCACTTAATAGGAGACTCCTTTAAACTGTCATTAAATTGCTTTTCTTGAATGTCCCCGTTATCGCTTTCTTGCATTCAGCAACTTCCTTTGTGAGCCTTTCGCTTAGCATTCGAGCAAGATCACAGTTGAAATTTCTGCAAAAGTGCATGAATGCTAAGCATGATGGCTCTAGATGAAACCTCAGTACATGTGATATGGTCCTACCAGCGAATATAGAGTTAGCCTAAGTCAAACGATAGTGACTCAAACTCTTAGCGTCCCAGGTAGACAGTCCAGCCATGGCCATCTGTATAGACGGCCATGGTCCGGCTTTCACAAGCGTAGAGCAGGGTGGGGGAGAATTGTGGCATGGCAGAACTTCAGCTTAGTCGTCATGCTAATTCCTCGAATTCTCTCTAAACTGTCTAGTGCATTCGACCAAAAGCTGTGCTTGCCTTTGCTATTCTATTTACTAACTCGTCAGCAATAATCACATATCTCAACAACGTGCTTACACTGCCTCTAATGTCTACCCCCTCGCCGTAATCGCTAGTTGCTTACACGTATTACCTGTGGATGGTTGGCATATGACCTCAGGTTTTCTTACGATAATCAAGCCAAAGTTATCACAAGCAGAAGAAAACCGGTCCTTGCCATCTGGAATATTCTAATCAGATCATAGTTATCCACAAATAACAGTTCACATATTCTACCTTGATTTTTGCATTCAGTCTGCGAGGATTAAATATGCTGCCATCCACCCAAAACATATACACTATACATGATGCCTAAAACGTATTCCAACTGAAAAAAAACATACCCCCAAATCGGCGTAGTACCACATGAGATGCGAAAAAAATGTCGTGTCAGATCTTGAAAGAGAGAAACAGGCAAACAATCCAAGGCATCATATGTTTAGACATCGTGTTTAGTGTACAAGACTGAAATCTAGACGAAGCTTCTTAACAGTCAATACAGACTAATTTCGGAAAACGGTGCATGGATGCATGTAACGAACTGATGCGGTTCCACAGGATAGGGCAGCGGGAAAAATCCTGCATCTGGACATTATTTGAGTAACGCAACATGGAAGTCCCCAAATAGACTCCAAACGGGTGTATCACGATGCAGGAAGACCTTACATGAAGAATTGGACATGCGACTGTGTAGCAACACAAGAACCAGATCACCTGATGATCTTTAATTTAACTTCATTATTCTGGTTTAGAAGACTCTACAAAGTCTGTATGCAATTAGTTTATTCCACTCTACCTAAACTAAAAATAACTGTGTGCATCCAATCTATTTTTGTTAGTGCATTAACTGACCATCCGTCTTCTATATCCTGTGGCAATGCATTTCAAGCATTCACCACTCTCATGTTTATATCCACTATGATAAAGACTAGTACTCCAATTTATGTCTCAAATAATGTTTTATACGGTTTGACTATCACTTCCTCGCTCCTATGTGTAATGTTTCTTTCTATCATACCTTTTTCAACGCCATCTGGACTTGCTCACGAACCTTACCTATGATCTATTATAACTTCTGCGTTCGTTCTCAATCTACTGCTACCATGCCAATAACTTGGCTTTGCAAGTAACAGGATGTAGTCCAGAGAACGGAATTGTGTTGTGTTGCTAGTTTACAGCTTGACTGCGATATTTGCACCTTTTAGTCCTACACATCCGTCTTCGGCAGCATCTATTATAACACAAAGATCCCTTTCATTTTCTATCTTCCTAATATTGTTCCATCCCATCATGTGAATATATTCCTTATTGGATCTCCCCATGTGGATGATACTTGGATAACACGTTGAGGGGGGAAATGACAAACCAATCCACATTAGTCGAACATTGGAGATTGTATGTCTGACATGGTGGCCAGGACATGGAAAGTAAGTAAGAAGTAAGTAACTACCTAGTTTGGAAAATGGTCTTGCTGCCATTTGGCACTGAGCAATGATACTGTTAGTATGTCTATATTTTATTGTATGGCATCTATTGACCTGCGGCGGAGCCTCCTTGTCCTGTAGCCAGACCTTCTAGTGTTGCACACCGACACTGTTATGGCCTTAATGTCGTGGTGGTGATCACCCCTCAAAACCGCCAGCATCTGCGACGATCTTCATCCAAACATTGATGCCCATGCTTCTGCTGTGCTTTATTTTTGTCTTTAGATAAAAAAAAAAACCTACACTTTCCTTGGTTGCTCTGAAAGGTAGCAAAAGCAATCGTGAGATTCACGTGATGTCTGGTTTGAATCTTGGCGCGGAATTTGAAGATCGTGGTATGGAATATAAATGCAATTAATAAACACAAATTATACGCAGGTATAGTGAAATAGCCTGATCGTGAAGAAAAAAACAATTTGAAAACTCTTTCCGTGAAGAATATGAAAAATGTAACACAGTGGCAGTGATCGTGAAAATACGTGGCTGTCGCACTTGGCTCATTCGATAAAACTTTGGGAGATATGGTAATGTGGTACTGTATAGTAATTTAGGAATTAATGAACATCTGTGATATATTGAGAATCTGATGGATTATTTCAAGTAATGTGCATCTTGTTTGGTGTAACATCGAGTGATTATATTAGCTTGGAGTCTTAATGTTGTAATTCTGGGGTGATATTATTAGTGCCCTGTTTGTATTTGGTGACTTCATAAAAATACAACTGCTTTTGTAAGTATAATTTCCTGAAACTCGAATTTTGTCCAGTGTATTCGCGAGGGCTGGACGGCTTTCCCGTTCATAAGGCGGCACTAGTCCATATCCAAGACCAGGGCCTGCGCACCTCATTCAAATCCACAGTTCCCCCTGCAATGTGTTACGCGGCATACACTTGGTCACAAAATAAATGGAGTCCAAACTCAAGATACGCATCGGCCTCACGCACCACGACCAGCGTCTGAAACGTCTCCAAAACACCGATGTACGATGAATGTCATTGATAAAGGTTTCAATTACCCACAGATACAAGGTAAAACAAAGCTTGACCTGCTTCGGATAACTGATGACCGTTGGAGATTGTATGTCTGACATGGTGGCCAGGACATGGAAAGTAAGTAAGAAGTAAGTAACTACCTAGTTTGGAAAATGGTCTTGCTGCCATTTGGCACTGAGCAATGATACTGTTAGTATGTCTATATTTTATTGTATGGCATCTATTGACCTGCGGCGGAGCCTCCTTGTCCTGTAGCCAGACCTTCTAGTGTTGCACACCGACACTGTTATGGCCTTAATGTCGTGGTGGTGATCACCCCTCAAAACCGCCAGCATCTGCGACGATCTTCATCCAAACATTGATGCCCATGCTTCTGCTGTGCTTTATTTTTGTCTTTAGATAAAAAAAAAAACCTACACTTTCCTTGGTTGCTCTGAAAGGTAGCAAAAGCAATCGTGAGATTCACGTGATGTCTGGTTTGAATCTTGGCGCGGAATTTGAAGATCGTGGTATGGAATATAAATGCAATTAATAAACACAAATTATACGCAGGTATAGTGAAATAGCCTGATCGTGAAGAAAAAAACAATTTGAAAACTCTTTCCGTGAAGAATATGAAAAATGTAACACAGTGGCAGTGATCGTGAAAATACGTGGCTGTCGCACTTGGCTCATTCGATAAAACTTTGGGAGATATGGTAATGTGGTACTGTATAGTAATTTAGGAATTAATGAACATCTGTGATATATTGAGAATCTGATGGATTATTTCAAGTAATGTGCATCTTGTTTGGTGTAACATCGAGTGATTATATTAGCTTGGAGTCTTAATGTTGTAATTCTGGGGTGATATTATTAGTGCCCTGTTTGTATTTGGTGACTTCATAAAAATACAACTGCTTTTGTAAGTATAATTTCCTGAAACTCGAATTTTGTCCAGTGTATTCGCGAGGGCTGGACGGCTTTCCCGTTCATAAGGCGGCACTAGTCCATATCCAAGACCAGGGCCTGCGCACCTCATTCAAATCCAGTTCCCCCTGCAATGTGTTACGCGGCATACACTTGGTCACAAAATAAATGGAGTCCAAACTCAAGATACGCATCGGCCTCACGCACCACGACCAGCGTCTGAAACGTCTCCAAAACACCGATGTACGATGAATGTCATTGATAAAGGTTTCAATTACCCACAGATACAAGGTAAAACAAAGCTTGACCTGCTTCGGATAACTGATGACCGTTGGAGAACAGCGACATCTGTCTGGTACCGCCGAGACATAAAATTACTACAGGGAAAGACCACCTTTTCGTGTTCGCTGGTCCGACTCCCTCGAAATCAGAAACAACATCCACAAGACTACAGAAGAGAAACTTATCACCCACTGGTTCACCGTGAACCAAGATACATTAGATATTAAATATCGATAAATTAGACTATAATAAGTTTTTCAAAATACAACCACCCACAAGAACAAGAGGGCATAGCTACAAATTAACTAAAGAAAGGTCCAGATTAGATATAAGGAAATATTTCTTTAGTCAGAGAGTGGTGAATGCTTGGAATGCATTGCCACAGGAAGTAGTGGAGGCAGGGACAATTAATACATTTAAGAATAGATTAGATGTGTATAACTTTTAGAGCAAGAAAATGTAAAGGAAACTGGTTGTTTATAGACTCTGCAGAATCTTCTAAACCAGTATAAAAACGTTAAGTTAAGTTAAGACAGAAGACAATGGAAGCGAAGTTGGGACCCGCAGCAGCGTAACCTCCTCTGAGGAACGGTTGTCCAGTAATCCAGTATTAAATCTTCATTTCGCTAGTTGCAATAGATTTATATTATACCGCCTCATTTTCTTGACAACATTGTCCTCATGGTGATGTCCGGAATATATATTTTCTTTTGTGTTCTGTGTCTTATTTCTGAATGTCCATCATCATCATTTATTCATCTTGGTTCTACTGGAACATAGGGTTGTAACAGACGCTCTCCATCTGTTCCTTTTCTGCACCGTCTTCTTGAGTTCTGCCCAAGAGAACTCGATTGAACTGACTTATCCCTCGACAGTTCTTCTTCTTCTTTGTCCATTCTCAATCTACGCCTAACTAGTTCTGGAAAGGGCTTTGCAAGTAGCCCAACTAGTTCTGGAAAAAGCTTTGCAAGTAGCCTAACTAGTTCTGGAAAGGGCTTTGCAAGTACAAGGACTTTGTCCAGAGAACGGAATGCGTTGTCGTAGTTTACAGTTTGACATCTGACTCTAGCAGGCATGTTTGGGCGTCGGGTTAGCCTTCCCTCTTCGATCACTTCTCCTTAGCCAGAGCTGCCAAGACCCTTCTACACCTCTACACGGTGATCCTGGACAACAGGCTGCAACAGACCGGACTGACTAAGGAGAAGGGATCGAAAAGGGAAGACTATCCCGGTATCCACAAATACTTGCTGAAGTCGGATGTGTCGGACCGAAAGATGCAAATATCGCAGTCAAGCTGCAAACTGACACAATGCATTTCGTTCTCTGAACTACACCCTGCTACTTGCAAAGCCTTTCTCAGGGCTTGGTAGCGGGAGATTGAGAACGAAGAAGATATGCAAAATTGAGGTCTCCCAGATGCTTATAAAATGTCAACTGTATTCATGTTTTTCTACCATCTTGTTTTTTTTATCTCATCAACCAGTCCAATACCACAAGAAAGATTGTTGGAGATAGTATGCATCTCTGTCTGCTGTCTGACCCGTTTGAACTGTAAATGGGTCTGATAATTTGTCTTTGTGAATTATTCTACATGTGGCCTGTTCATGGAACTCTTGCATAATTCTGATATATTTATCTGGTGCTCTACAATATTTCAATATTTTTCAAATTACTGTTCGGTTTGTCCTATCATGTGCTTTTATCATTATCAAAATCTATAAAGTTCATATATAGAGGTGTCTGCCACTTCCTAGGTTGATGTTTGGTATTTCCAAGCGTTGCTATTTGATCTGTGCAAGATTGTCCTGCTCTGAATTATGCCTCCTGTTCTCTCAGTTATCCATCTTAAGCACCTTTTATATGATCAAGAATTATCCTAATCAGTACTTTTCCCACTCACTACCATGTGTGTTATTCCTGCATGAAGCCAGATTTCCTTTCCTCTGTAATTTGATACGGTTTCCCTTCTTGGGGATGGTCTTTTATTCCATCATCTTCTCGAAGAGCTTGTGCAGCATCTCTATGGTGGCTAAGATATTAGCTTTCGTGACTTCTCATGGGTGGAAGGGAGTGTGACACTTCATTGAAAACCCATTTTTTAATCGTCTGAGCGCTTGCAAGATATTGTTTTATTGCGGGATTCAAATTTACATTTAGGGGTTCCTTTGCTAGTCTCATAGTAGATCATGTCATTGGGGTTGTGTAAGGTCAAGGTAGCCACACAGTAGACTGTCATTGAGGTTGTTTAAGGTCACGGAAGCTACATAGTAGACTGTCATTGGGGTTGTGTAAGGTCAGTGTAGCCACACAGTAGACAATGTCATTGGGGTTGTGTAAGGTCAAGCCAGTCTAATAGTACACTATGTCATTGGAGTTGTGTAAGGTCAGTGTAGCCAGATAGTAGACGATGCAAATGGGGTTGTGTAAGATCA
The DNA here is from genome assembly GCA_036924085.1 of Ariolimax columbianus. Classification (NCBI taxonomy): domain Eukaryota; kingdom Metazoa; phylum Mollusca; class Gastropoda; order Stylommatophora; family Arionidae; genus Ariolimax; species Ariolimax columbianus. Next base: position 50,881,592 of record JAVGWX010000003.1, read on the forward strand.
GTGTAGCCACATAGTAGACAATGTCATTGGGGTTGTGTAAGGTCAGTGTAGCCACATAGTAGACGATGTCATTGGGGTTGTGTAAGGTCAAGGGAGCCACATAGTAGACTGTCATTGGGGTTGTGTAAGGTCAGTGTAGCCACATAGTAGACAATGTCATTGGGGTTGTGTAAGGTCAGTGTAGCCACATAGTAGACGATGCAATTGGGGTTGTGTAAGGTCAGTGTAGCCACATAGTAGACAATGTCATTGGGGTTGTGTAAGGTCAGTGTAGCCACATACTAGACAATCTCATTGGGGTTGTGTAACGTCAGTGTAGCCACATAGTAGACTGTCATTTGGGTTGTGCAAGGTCAGTGTAGCCACATAGTAGATGATGTAATTAGGGTTGTGTAAGGTCAGTGTAGCCACATAGTAGACGATGTCATTGGGGTTGTGTAAGGTCAAGGTAGCCACTTTGTAGACAATCTCATTGGGGTTGTGTAAGGTCAAGGTAGCCACTTAGTAGACAATCTCATTGGGGTTGTGTAAGGTCAAGGTAGACACTCTCATCATGGCTGAAGTGTTTGAGACTTCATTGTACTAGGTCTCCTCCTATTTCTTAGTTTTTTTCTCAAACTCCCACTAACAAACCCTGAAAAGAGCTTTGCAAATAGCATGATATTGTCCGGAGAATGGAATTCATAATGTCGTGTGTACTAGGTCTCAATTTGTTGTGATGTAGTGCCATCTGTTTCCTTCCTTACTGCCTCACCTTCATTACTGCCTCGCCTTCCATAACAATGAGACAAAAAAGCCATTTAGGTTTGGGTTGCTTGGAGTGTATTCTACCAGGGAGCAAATGCTGCACTTTTACAGTGAGAAGCAAGTGATACAACCACTCTGCCACAGTGTATCACACATTGAAAGAGAAACATGCAAACTGTTTAAACCAATGACTTACTTTTATTGTGATTGGTCATGGTTTGTAAAGTACATAATCATTTTCCTTCCATGAACAGGAAATATCTACCTTAAAAGGTTTCTTTGAGATAAAGAAAGAATTAATTATGAAACAAATCAAATTGAATAATAAACACTAGTTAACAAAAATAACCGCAGTAATATATGGGAATGGAATTTCTACAAGGCAAAATGTTGAAAGTAACAGTCAGCATAAACACATTACAGATATAATCTTAAACAAATAGTTGTAGAGGTGTTTCAATAATTATTTAAAAACTACTATTCTAAATATTTAGTATATTAGATGGAATGTAGTAAAGTAATAATCAGCATAAACACATTACAGATATAATCTTAAACAAATAGTTGTAGAGGTGTTTCAATAATTATTTAAAAACTACTATTGTAAATATTTAGTATATTAGATGGAATGTAGCAAAGTAATAATCAAGCTAAAGACTTGATTGGCGAATCCTAGGGCTGGGCAAATCATTCAGAGAATATCAACACATGGGAAGTATAGCACATGTGCAAACACACACATATAAGCAACATCAATTTTACTTTTATTGACTCTGCTTGGCCTAGGAGTGAAGCGTCAGTTTCACAATCCCAACACAACTGGTTTGAATCACGCTCGTGCCCAGTTTGGCAGACATGGTTTTTCCCTACCGCCGCTCCACGTACGGAAAGTAATGGCAACCTATCGTACTCTACACCTGCCAAGAAACTTATAACTGCCAAATAGGTTGGTGGTTGTAAGAAGCAGCATTCTGCAAAGGATGTGCTACTTACTTTACTATAAGCAAGCGTCTGATTAGTGTAATGGTAGAGCCCTCGCTTTTCAAGGCAAAGGTACAGGGTTCAACTCCTGCTACCAGAACGCTTCAGTTGACCCAACTGTATATGGGGATCATTTGTAAATGGGTACCTGGCTTACGGTTAGCGAAAGAAAGACAGCGAGGATGGGAAATGGCCACCTCATCTCACACAAGCTGTAGCTTAGTGCAATAAAGTCTAACACTTCATCACTGATGACAGTTTCTGCAATGGGACTTATTTCCTTTAAGCACTCTTTGCAAAGTTGGCAGGGTATGTGGCTTGACCCTATCACAGTCGTCTTAACTGTCAATAAGCACTGGACTGATGGGGGAAGGTGGTGCACCAAATGATGTCTCTATTGTTACATTACCAAGTACTTAGATTAGATTTATGAATTTGTATGGATAACAGCAGCTAAGTCAAAATTTTGTCACAATAAATGGAGTTCAAAGCCCAAACTTGGAGAACTATAACAGGATCCATGAGGAGAACGTCCATTGGTGAATTATGAGGCGTGTTCAAATGAAATCAGACCAAACTGCAACAAGTGAACATACATACGATGCAGATGATGACATCACTTCTGGTGTAAACAGCACATACCAATTGTCAAGTTTGCAAAATTTCATTCTCCTCCGACTCATAGTTTTCCCAGCAGACCGTTGAAAACGTGGCGAGTGTGATTCTGAATCTGTCCAGAATTGATCAGCGAGCGGTGATTAAGTTTCTAACAGCTGAAGGATGCCGACCAGCTGACATTCATCGCAGAATGCAAGCAGTGTATGGTGACAAAAGAGTGCAGAAGACAACAGTGAAGAACTGGACAATGATGTTTAAAGGACGTGAGTTAACGCAACAATTTGCGCCTGACATGGTCTCGAAAGATATTTCGTCTCCATCACATACTTCAAGTCACATGAGCAGACATAACAAACACAGATCTGTGGCAAAGAATGTAAGAGATATGGTTAGAGATTTGCGATAGAAAGTGGAGATGGATAGGACACGCATGTGCCAGATTGAAGCCCACAGGGGAAGCGAAGAGTGGAGAGTCCAAACACCTGGTGAAGAATTGTAGAAGAGGAGGTCAGAGCATATATAGTATCACGGATGACTCAAGAAGATGGCCCAAAATAGAAATAAATTTAGAGCATTCACTGCAGTCCTATGTTACGATGCGAATCAGAAGTCACAGTGATGGAAAGACATTTCTAAGTACAATATCAAACAATAAAGCGGGGATCAAGATGCTGAGCAGCCCATGAGATGCAGCGGTCAGCGAATCATAGCTGACTGCTAGCATCAGGGAGAGCGAACCAGAGCTGCCAAGACCCTTCTACACCTCCACGTGGTGATCCTGGATAACAGGCTGCAACAGAGCAGACTGGCTAAGGAGAAGGAATCGAAGAGGGAATGCTAACCCGGTACTAAAAAAATGCTTGCTGAAGTCAGATGTGTTGGGCCGAAAGGTGCAAATATCGCAGTCAAACTGTAAACTACGACACAATGCATTCTGTTCTCTGGACTATATTCTGCTACTTAGGCCCGTGTCAAGGTTTGGTAGCAGGAGATTGAGAACAAACAAAGCCAAGCCAAACAATAAAGCAAGTATTGGATTATAGGCTTAAGTGATCCCAAAACTGGAGTTATATTGCTAGAAAAGTCTTCACTGTTAGACCAAACATACATGAATAACAAATGATAAAACTATAAAAGTCAAAGCAGCATGAGACAACAATGATAGTACAGCTATGATGAGATAATATAACCGAGTGGTTCTCAAAAGAAAAATATTTCAAATGAACAAATAAGTTTACAAAATTGACATTTTTGGCCAAGAGTGGCTGTTGCTCTCTGCAGAGTATGGCGCACAGCATAAGCCTTACTTGCCTACTCATCATTGATTCTATTTGCCTATGTTTCAAGCTTTACAATTTTCCAACCTGTTATCCAATTCCAAGACTAGTTGGTGTAAAGCCTCTGTCACTTTCATGTATTCTTCTTCTTCTTCGTCGTACGCAGTCAGACAGTAACCATTATTTTTTTTAAAAGCGGCGGTCATCCTGAGGCTGTCGCCACTGCCATAGAGCTTGTCTTGCAGTTCCACTGGTGATGGCCACATCTGCTCTCTCTGATCCTCGTATGTCATGCAGTTCTGCAGCAGATGTTCCGCGGTCATTTTACCAGTACCGCACGGGCATTCGTCGGCACCACCTATCTTCAATTTGTTGAATAGGTGGTACCTCAGTCTATTGTGGCCGGTGCGAAGTCTGAAGACAACGACCTGCTCTCTTCGGTTCAGCTGGTAATAGGCATCGTTTTTGGTGTAACCAGTATGTTCGGTTTCCCATTTGGTCATGTATCTGGCTTTGATAAGCCGTTTTGACTCTTTGTACGTCATACTAGTATCTGTTTGTGGTAGTCTTGCACCTTCTTTTGCCAGTCTGTCTGCCTCCTCGTTGCCTTGGATGTTGCAGTGTGATGGGACCCACCTTTCATGTATTCAATACAGTTCTTGAGGAGTCACCTCACTTTCATATAATGAGAGCAACACTTGAGGAAGTGATATTAGTACCCACACTTTCATATAATGAGAGCAACACTTGAGGAAGTGATATCAGTACCCACACTTTCATATAATGAGAGCAACACTTGAGGAAGTGATATCAGTACCCACACTTTCATTCAATGAGAGCAACACTTGAGGAAGTGATATCAGTACCCACACTTTCATACAATGAGAGCAACACTTGAGGAAGTGATATCAGGACCCACACTTTCATACAATGAGAGCAACACTTGAGGAAGTGATGTCTATCAGTCACCTCGCTTTCATAAAATGAAAGCAACACTTGAGAAGAAATTAGTTACCTCACTTTCATGTAATGAATATAATAGACTTAAATATATTATTTTAAATACCAAACAATATTTTACACTTATATCTATATGTGTACATACACAAACACACAAGTGGATTTTCCACTTGGATTATAAAAAGACACAAAGAAAATACAAACAGCAGGACTTGATTCTATAAATGATAAAATGTATGGAGAATAAGCTAGAACAGCACATTTCAGCATAATATTAATGACATTATAGAATGATGCTGGTTAAGGTAATGCTTTATTATTATCCTTAGATACAAAAATGTGGGATAAGGACAACTCAAGATTTGGAATCTTACCGAATTCACAGGTTGCTGTTACGGCCATTCAACATTGGAAAAGTCGCTTAACATATTTTACCAGTACAATCATGGAAAAGTGCCACATGCGGTGACTACCAAGGCATGTAAATATCCCTTTAAATGAGGAAGGGTTTTATTTCTGGGGTCAAAAGAGAGGTAGTCTGGCCAGGGTGAGCGACCATGCTCGATAAGCTGTGGGGGACCAGGGAAGACCTGAAACAGTCTCCTTCGTAAATCTCACCGAACTAGAAGCATGGCATCAGTTGATCAAAGAAGAAAAAGAAGATTTCTAGGGTCAAAGATGCAGCAGTGAACGAGCTGATCAAGATCCTACTCTGCCTCCAAGTGTCCGCACTAGTCACTAGTGTAGTCTAGCTAAGGGATAGGGATCACAGAGGGAAGGCGAACCCGCTACCCAAAAAAGCGTGGATGTTACAGCCTTGCTGTAAACTATAACATAACATACTTTTTAGGACGAATGCCAAAGAAAGAAGGTTAATGAGGAGGCTGATGTATTAGTAAAAAGATGAGCCTCAATCTGACCAACTAGTACACTTTACTGCAGCCAAAGACACAATAAAGTGCAATTGTTTCAACCTTCTCTTCGTCTAAGAAAGCTACTATTAATTATTATGGTTGTAGGGGAGAGGACGCTGACGTCTGGTCAGGAAAAACATACTGATTGGACAATGTTAGTCAGGGTCAGGTAAACATTCTGAACAAGACCTCAAGGGAAAATTTATGAGCCGCTGCAGGAGCAATGGAGTTTGTGCTGTCGTCGGCACTTTCATCAATGAAAGGGACTGAGCACATTTGGGAGCCCCCAGGTGCAATGAAGTTGGTTCTACAAGCCCATTGAATTTTTTTCCATTTCTCTTTTATTATCAACACAATTTTCTTTCAGAAACATTTATTTGTAGTTTAACAATTTAAAAAAAATTACAATTGAACATCTTTCTTATCAACTTGTACCATCTTTTATCCAATTTTGTTATGGCTCTCACACTACAGATCCCATAACACTGGGAAGACAATGTGGGAGACCTTTACGTTAGAAGTTTGAGCCCTCTAATATTGATGGGATAATGAATAATTGCTATGGTAAACCTGATAGTCACATATTTATGTGTACATTCAAGTAGTTTTTGCTGCTAAAATGTGTAGCATGTCATGGGTGTAGAAAGGTATGCCAATGTTAAGCATTATATTTGGATGCTTATGAGTTTGCAACAGACTGGACAATATTATGCTCTATAGTACATGGGAATGTACTGTCCATAATCTTTTCTCTTTGTTACCTTTGTTTTTCCTTCTAGCTAGCAACTGTGCACATTACCAGAGAATTGTAACTCTCATCTTTGTATATCATTCACGGCCAACATGTACTAAACACAATAACTAATATTTTATTAAAAAAATGTTCCAAATGAGTGTCCAAATTAAGCTGTGGTAAATTAAAATATTGGACGGGGACGGCATGGGCTAGTGGTTATGTGACACGGCTCACAATCCGAAGGTGCTGGGTTCGCTCCCCAACACAGCACCGGCTGTTAAAAAATAATGTACAATTATCGGACCAGATAGGAATGTGTTTTGGCACATTTGTCATTCTTTTCATCTCTAAGTTAGTCTTGGTGATGGAAGTGACTCTGTGATAGAGCGAATGTGCTTATCTGTCACTATGAGTGGCTCATGGTAATTGATGTGTTAAATGACACAGAGAACAGTACTTGCATTCTAGCAACACATGTAAGTTATGTTTTTTTTTTTTTTTTTTTTTTTTTTTTTGCGTTCGCCTTATTTCTCTAATCCCCAAGGCGGGTGTGCGTTGCACTGTGGTTTTTATTTTGCGCCTGTCGGCCCAATGCATCCGACTTCAGCATGCATTTTTATGTAAGGGTCTGCTTCCTCCTGCATTTTCTAAGGGTTTGCTTCCCCGGGGTAACGGCCGGTGCTGTGATGGGGATCGAACCCAGCACCTTCGGATTGTGAGCCGTGCCACTTATCCACTAGGCCACGCCGTCCCCCCGTAAGTTATGTTTAAATGAAGATATATGATACTTGTCGCATTGGCTGGTATAAATGTCAAAAATATATTGCAGTTATTTCAGAGTATTCAAAACACAAGTAAAAACATGCAAACATAAAGAATAAATAGTATGTAAGTAACAGTAATTTACGTTGGTTAAAAACAAAACAACAACTATGAAAATTATGACCAGGAGGTCTTCATTTCAAATTAACAACAGAAACAAAATGGAAGTTCATAATCAGCCTAAATGAATCAAATTTGAAAAAGAATTGCTCACATGATGAAAGCATATAACATTGGTTTCATTGTGTGTATACTAAAGAATCAAATTAAAATAAAAACAAAGTACAATACATGTAAAGAATTAAGCTTCCTTTGGAAAGTCTAGATTATTTACTTAGCACAAATTGAAATTGCAATCTGGGTTCAAATGCTAGCATATGCCCATCTACCCACAGAAGACATTTATCCTGTCATGTATAACTCTTATTTTAATAGCTGCACACATTCCCAGATAGGCTGAATTGATAACAACTAAAGCCACATAGGCATTCCCTGACTGTCAATCAGCTCAAACTAATGCCACAATAAGAATAGTTTCACTCGCATTAATCTTCCTTCATTCCTTCCATGCCCTCAAAAACTGAGAGCCATTGAGTGGGTGTTAGAGAAATATTGTGTTCACATCAATGAACCTTACAAGCGCAATACTGTAAAAGGGATTAATTGTTCACGCCAAAATGTTATATATATTTCATGTCAAACTTCCACCTAGTCTTCTATTGGTTTTTGCTCATTTAAGATTGGTTGAAACTGGCATTGCTAAATGTTTACCTTTAAATAAAATGTAAATTTGCAATGACTGGCTAAAAGATTTGCCAAAAAAGTACAAAGCACACAATAATACTGATTTCATAACAAAATTACTTTAATGGTGAAAGCAACAACGCCAGCAGTTTAAAAGTGAGCAGGGATGCATTAACAAACAATAATATACTTGATAACATGATTTGCTGCATGTTCAAACAATCTGGCCTCTTTTAGACATACTTGTCTCAAAGTGATCTAACCACCATGATACTCACAAGCACTCAGATGTACATTTATTGCTTTCGAGGTAGTCCCTATTTTTTTTTTTTTTTTTTTTTTTTGCGTTCGCCTTATTTCTCTAATCCCCAAGGCGGTGTGCATTGCACTGCGTTTTTATTTTGCGCCTGTCGGCCCAGTGCATCCGACTTCAGCATGCATTTTATGTAAGGGTCTGCTTCCTCCTGCATTTACTAAGGGTTTGCTTCCCCGGGGTAACGGCCGGTGCTGAGATGGGGATCGAACCCAGCACCTTATGGTTGTGAGCCGTGTCACATAACCACTAGGCCACGCCGTCCCCTTGTAGTCACTATTTGAAGCCACACACTTCGCCCAACAGTTTTTCCATTGTTCAAAATTTACTTTGAAGTCATCTTCTGAAATAGCTTATAGCTGCCTTGTCGCATTCTATTGTATCTCCTCAACATCCTGAAACCTTTTTATTTTCAGGTGGTATTTGATTTTTGGGAAGTGAGAAAAGCGGCGGGGATGTGAGATCTGCTGAATGAATTAGTAATCACTAATTAAAGGTAAACCTGTGCATTCCGGTGCCTAGCAAGAAACTGCTGCATAGGTTTAGAAGCATGGTCAGGCACTTGTCAAGATGGAGTTACTACTCATGCTTTAACGGCCTTTTGTGACGTAGTCCATTGTTAAATGCAGCAAAACTTGACAGTAGCACACCTTGTTGATTTTCTGAACTGAAGCATATTTATGATGTATCATTTCCTGCTGTGTACACAAGTTCAGCACCGTTTTCACTTTTGTTGGTTGCAGACATTCCTGGCTGTTCATTATTCTCAACACTTTCGTGACCATCAGTTAAAGGTTTATACAACTCATAAACTTGTGTCCGACTCATACAATTATCCCCGCAGACTGTCTGTCTGTTTGACAAAATGTGATGCAAAACGGTTGATAACTTTTTTCTGCCATTACAGTAATAGTAATAATAGCTGCTGTCCATCATAAAGCGAACATGGCGACATCATTAGACTTGTGCTGCGAAATGTGTTCTCAGAGAGCTGTATATACAGAAGCCTTCATTTTCTCGCAGATTTTCATCCGATGATTAACTTTTGCTTAGATTGATTATTGTGGAAAACATTTGTGCATCAACACCACTCTCTCGTCATCTGCTACCTTAATTCAGTGGCAAGAAGCAGTCAAGACAATTGAAGGTAGCACAAGATGCCTAGCAATTTCCGACTGTATCCCACGGTTCCGGAATTATGATGCCAATATGGATACTTTTTTTTTATCACATCTCGTAACCGCACAAATAATATTATGCAGTATCACAACAGTCCCAGCACTTTGAATACATCTAATAGCTACCAAAAAAAAAACTATACAACTTCATAATATTTATATGGGAAAAAAACATGAAAAAAAATGGTAAAAGTTGATTAAGGTTGAGTTTAATCAAAATTTTTAAATGGGTATGGTCAGATACTGCACCTAGACGAGAACACAAACAAAACCTACGTTATGACCAATAGGCCTTCATCAGGGACAACAATACTGAACTAACAAATCAACATATAAGGAAAAAATGGTCAACTTATCTGATAGTAGACCCAGTCTGTCTAAGCGACCAGTTGGGCCAGATGCTTGACTGAAAATGAAGGGGAGCAGTCAAATAAGGTGGCCAAAGGGGACGGCGTGGCCTAGTGGCACGGCTCACGATCCGAAGGTGCTGGGTTCGATCCCCATCACAGCACCGGCCGTTACCCCGGGGAAGCAAACCCTTAGAAAATGCAGGAGGAAGCAAACCCTTACATAAAATGCATGCTGAAGTCGGATGCACTGGGCCGACAGGCGCAAAATAAAAACCACAGTGTAACGCACACCGCCTTGGGGAATGGAGAAATAAGGCGGACGAAAAAAAAAAAAGAAGAAAAAAAGGGTGATATAAGCCGTGAGATTAATTAATGTGGGGGGGGGGGGGGGGGGGGGGCGCAAATAGATGGGGGCCAGTATGATGTTTTTAGAAAAGGTATGGAAGATATTAATGCCCTGTGGTTGGAGACAACCCATGTTTAAATTTTGATTAAACTCAACCTTAATCAACTTTTACAATTTTTTCCCCCCATTATGTACATCCACAGAGCCGCCGCAGCATCACCTTATTTTAATTTAATAATATTTACAGAACATGGACACCCTTCTTCATAAATAAGTAATTACCAATGATAAATGCAGCCATTTAAAATGTTTCATATAATAATGATCAATATGCTGAACAAAGTGTTCACAACATGCAATAAATATACACAGACATAGTCTTTTAATAAAGAGGAGAAACTACGTTGTACATATAATATTCTGAGCCTCAAGAAAACAATTTATTACCATTTGGAAGTGTGCAAACTCATGAGTTGGAGAGTCTTCTACCATATAGGGAGTTTAACATGACACACACAAGACTGTGACATACATAGCAACACATGTTATGCAACATTTACATCCTGTTTCAAGATCCAGGTTGTTTATCCACATCCTCTGTTTCCCCCCTTCTCTCGTAAGACACTTTATTTGTGTAGCTGGGACGAAGATCCAGCACAGTGAATGAGCTGACAGCAGCCTGCGACTTATAGCTGGTTGCCCGCATCAGGTCAGCGAACCAGAGCTGACCATGACTTCATTCTACCTCCAAGAGACGGCCATCGAAACAGGCTGCACTAGCATAGTCTGCGTCAGAGAATAGAGGCTGCAGTAGGAAGACAAACCCGGTACTCAAAAAAGCCGACTGAAATGGGATCTGTCGTAGCAAAAGGTGTAGATATCACAGCGTCTCTGTAAACTATGACACAACACCCATTTCATGATGAACATCAAAGAATAATAATTCATGTGTAGCATTTAGTCATCATGTCTCTCAATATTATTTTCAGATCTATGATATGGAATCTCTAATCATCAGCAATGCTCATTTCCAATAACAAATAGCAGCTTAAAGGATGCTGGATGTTCTCTTTGTAGAAAAAAGCAAATAATAGGACATATAATTTCAAATGCAATTGATATTTACAAAGTGACACCTGGCACCAGTGATGACAAGTTGTAAGTAGCAGGAAACTAACGCCAGTAAAATGGGGAGAAGACACTAATGTCTGTCGTTGTAGTCAAGAGGTTAAGCCACTTGCCTCTCACAGTGATGGACAGAAATGGTGAGCGATCGAATCCCGCAAGTTTCAAGCAACCCCTGGACTCACCGGAGGTAAGACCAGGTGCCTGTATCCCGAGTTACCTCCAGTCGTCTTGTCCAATGGTCTTGCCACTGATCCAAGGTAACTCGAGATAAGAGTGAGATTGATGCGCATATTCTTCCTCACTATAATCCAAATATAGCGCACGTCACGTCATCAAGACAAAACTTTCTGATGTTGTGGCCGTCATTGCTCCGTGATGGGCAATAACTTTTTTTTTTAATGATCAGATTATGTTAAGTCAAGGTCAGGTTGAACATACTGATCAAGACCACCTCCCTTCAAGTAGTTCTCCCTGGCAGTCTTGTTAACAAGATGGAGATTTGCACTGTGATACCCATAGTGGTGAGCTTACTGAGGAGCCTCACACTGCACTACAGCCAGGAGGACCTCTGTCCGCTGTCTCAAGTATACCATGGGGTGTGAGGAGAGCCAGTGTAATTCACAATAAAAGAATGTTTTGAAGAGCACCTAATTCAAGTGAGAGTGACATTAGCAACAGCAACCTCCAGTATCACAGATAACTGCTACTAGATAGCAGAACATCCAAAACAACTAGTAGTAGCCCCTTTCGGTCATGAGTGATTATATGATGATGTGACCTTGGTGCAGTAACTCTACTTTGGCTTTTATTTTCCTTGCGGAGTTGTCTTTAGATCAAGCATTGTGTCAAAACTGCAGAGAGAAGCTGGAAGGCCTCTCCAGGTCGCAAGCGTGAGAATATTTCTATGGAGAACAGCTCGCTGCTCGTGAAACATGTATGCATGTGTCCCCCTCCTCATCTAATTTATCCAGGGGAACCACATTAGCTGATACAGCTTGGAATCAGCAATATCACAGGAGCTGGCTGCATGATAGTGATTAAACCACAATAGACTGTCTTAGGGACAGCAGCTAGATTTTCTCAAGATTTACTGCTGAAGCCTTTTCAGTGAACAGGTATCCTGCAAGGCAGAGATTGAGGTGGAGAATGACAAGGGCGAGAGAGAGGAAGGAGAGTGTTTCTGTATGTATGCTGGCAGGGCCTTATCACGGCTATTGAAGTGCTATCTAGAGCCAACATATAGAGTATTCATGCACTCTTGCAAAAATCCCAGTTGAGATGGGCTGGCCACCTTGCCCGAGTGTTAAGTGAAAGGCTTCCAAAGAAGCTCCTGTATAACGAACTGAGTGAAGGAGAACGATCACATGGACATCCAAAAAAGCGTTTCAAGAACGGTCTAAAGGAGTCCCTAAAGTGCTCTCAAATAGACGTCAACACCTAGTAAAACTCAAAATTGCTCAACGTGGAAGAGTGCGGTGACAAATTACGTTGAACTCAGCAATGGTCTTCGTATCCATGCAGCTCAGGATAAACATGCAGCCAGGAAGTCTAGAGCAAAGAAAATATCAGAAAGTTCAGAGACAACTGCGGTCTACATTTGCCAGTTGTGTCAAAGATCTTTCCAGGCTCAAATTGGCTTGATCAGCCATGAGTGCACACACATACTCAAGGTTGCATCATGACATGTGATGATGTTGGTGGTCCTCATCGATAGACGAATTATTGATTGTGTGCGTGCGTGTATATATATATATATATACACATTTATAAATATGTGCAGATGACTAAGAAAATATCTGTACTAGGAAATCTCTGTAAACATAGCAGGGTGAGGAACATTCCTAAAGTCATCAGAAAGTAGAATCAAATGTCACAAGACTTTGGTGTCCATCTCACGGTGGTTCTGGTATCAGATTCTATTCTCAGGAAACATCTGATCCAATTCCAACATCCCAACCATTAGTTAAGCTTCATACTTATAAATGGAATAATACAGGTACCTGATTATATATTTGACATAAGTAAGCTAATGGCATAATGAAAAGTTGGAAGTAGTAGACACAACAGGTCTATTGGCTACCCAAGTATATGATCTATTAGAATGATCATGCCAAAAGAACAAGGTCATACACAAAAATATTAGATAAATGGCTGTAAGAACTTGTGATTATTGTGAAAACCAAAAACAGACAATGGAATGTAGATTTAGTAAGTTCATGTACAATTAACTTATTAGTTTTATTACCACCATAGTTTTCTATACATATCATTGTAAACTTTAATAAATATACCATTACAAAAATCATTGGGGGGGGGGGGGGGGGGGGGGGGGGGGGGAGAGGAGAGAAGAGGAAATAAATGACATGTTACACTGAGAAATTGGTCATGACTAAAAATGTGGTCGACCCAAATTATGTTTCCATATGAAGCAGAAAGTTTGTTAGGTTAAATGTGGTGAATGCCTAGAAAGAATATATAAACTAAGTACAATGTATGAACAGTTAAATGTGATATTTACAAGCTAAAAACAAGGCCAGCAAAAATAGTATGAGAACTCTGCACTCCATTAAAGTATACACAGGAAAATATACAGCATAATTTTAAGTCATATAACATTGATAGTGACCAGATAAATGAGCACAAGAACATTTAGGACAGAAAGATCTTCGCTAGTCTAAATGCTCACATCAAAAATATTCCTCACAGAGAAAATTGCTGGACACAGGGATATGTGTGGTTTCTGTTTGATCGACTGTAGAGGCACTAGGCTTACCATAAATTAACACTGGCTAAAGCACAAGCAGGTCGTCTAGAGGTGAACAAGATAAGATGAGATGTCCTGTATGACATGGTTGCCACTTATGTGCTGGAATGTGAGCAGGTGGAAGACAAACTAAAACATATGCTGAGATTGGCTGGCTTACAATAATGATAGTTAAATCACTGATAGATGTATGAATTAGTCATTTCAGTTCAGTTCATCCCATAATGCATCAGGTCGTTGGGGCACACTTTAAGATACTCCCACACCATCTCTCCCTGTCTGCTACTGCCAGTCGTGTCTCACCAAGACAAAGGTTTGACCACTCCGTGATGTTGTCTGCCCATCTCTTCCTTAGATGTACCCGCCCCCTCTTTCCTGGTACAGAAACATGCAGTATCGAATTTGTTTACTTACGAATTAGTTATTTACTGTTAAAAAATTTGCAAGTGTTGACACTTCACTGTGTAGGACAAATGAATATTTATAAATAAAATAATTTTTTGTTGCAATAAAACCAGAGTAGAGATGATGCTATTTAGATGCAGCAGTTTGCTAGGGCTGATGACAACTAAATCACTGATATACTCCTGAATTAGTTATTTACTGTTAACCAAAGCAAGTGTTGACACTTCACTGTGTAGGACAAATGAATATTTATAAATAAAATAATTTTTTGTTGCAATAAAACCAGAGTAGAGATGATGCTATTTAGATGCAGCAGTTTGCTAGGGCTGATAACAACTAAATCACTGATATACTCCTGAATTAGTTATTTACTGTTAACATAAGCAAGTGTTGACAGTTCACTTTGCAGGACAAAGAAAGCAAATGTATTTTTTTACTTTAAAAATAAGTTTTTGTTGTTATAAAACCATAGTAAATTATTTCCTGTTATTTCATATGCAAACATTTTCATCCATACAATTTACAAGTCTTATTGTCGCTTTAAGGCTAAAATTCTGAAACAACACCTAAAGAAAAAATTTGTTTAGTATAAATACATGAAACCAATTGCAGTCTTGTTCCATGCATTTTACTATAAAGTGATTTTTTAAATATTTTGACAAAACACCTGTACTTCCAAAGGAGAATATTCTTTACACATAAATTAACAAATTTTACCTTTTCCACACACTTTTTATAAAATTCTAGGAGAGGCACTTTAAATCTGATTTTCATATCAGTCACATTGAAGGTCAATGATTCCCATTTGGAGTTCTGCAGTCGCAATACATTCACTAAGAAGCGGTTAGTTACTAACTATCAGGGTCCTTTCTTGAGCTCGGAAGTCTTGGAATCTCAGTCTGGAGCTGAGATATTGTAGCCACATATTGAGGAGTAAATTCTGCACACTGAAATTTTTACATTATTTGAAAATGTTAAATTCTGGCCTTGAAGCTGGCACTTAAACAGTTCAAATTTCATGTGAAAATCTTTGATGTGATTAAAAAGGACATACATGCATCAGTTGATCTAAGTTTCCAATTTAAAGTCTGTAAGAAATGCAAAGTCGGCTAAGCATTTAGAACTGCTGAACTCTGGAATTGGCGTGCCTTTAGCTGTCACAGATTTTGTAAGATGGTAAGTAGGAAACCATTGTTTTCCATGATACAACTAATTGTAAGTACACAGTAGATATTAAATGGTCTACTGATGCTTAAACTATTTGTATATATTGTTCTGTCAAGAAATGAACAAGTGTGTTTTATCATTTCCATTATAATTCAGCATGATTTACTTTTAACCTAGAAATAAATCAAACATTACAGATAGATGTCCATGTGTACATGTTACTCATCTGCTGTTTTTTCACATATTCTTCCGTTCACAACTTGACACAGTTTGTACAGGATCTTCATCTAAACAAAAGCTGTATTAGAAATGTTATGGTGTGTGTGTGTTTGTTTCATGTCCCATATGTTTTCTTCTTCTGCGTTCGTTCTCAATCTCCCGCTACCAAGCCCTGAACAGAGCTTTGTAAGTAGTAAGATGTAGTCCGGAGAATGGAATGCATTGTGCAGCTAGTTTACAGCTTGACTGCAATATCTGCACCTTTCAGTCCGACACATCCATCATCGGCAGTCCCATGTGTCAAATAACAAGAGCAAGAATTGAGCCATTAAAAAGGTCAAGGTAAAGACAGTCTCATGGAAGACACTGCTGTCAGAGATTGTACAAAGCATGTTCAAATAAAACCGGACCCAACTACACCAAATGAACATATGTATGATGCACATGATGACATCACTTATTATGTAAACAGTACATACCAACCGTCAAGTTTGTGATATTTCATTATTCTCCAACTCATAGTTTCCTCAGCAGACTGTTAAAAACATGGCGGGTGTGATACAGAATCTATCCAGAGGAGATTGGTGTTTCGGTTTCTAACAGCTGAAGGATGTCTACCAGTTGACATTCATTGCAGAATACAGGTAGTGTTTGGTGACAAAACATAAGCTCCGACGACGGTCCACCCAAATTGCTGCATCAATTTTGGCGATGGCATCTTTTGTCGCAACAATATGCGCCTGACCTAGTCTCGGAAGATCTTTCGTTAACTCACGTCCTTCTTTAAACATCTTTGTTCAGTTCTTGACTGTTGTCTTCAACATACTTTTGTCATACACTGCCTACATTAGCGATAAATATCAACTGGTCGACATTCTTCAGCTGTTAGAAACCGAATCACTGCTCGCTGATGAACTCTGGATGGATTCCGTATCACACCAGTCATGTTTTCAACAGCCTGTTGAAGAAACTATGAGTCGGAGGATAATGAAATATTGCAGACTTGATAGTCGGTATGTACTGTTTACATAAGAAGTGACGTTATCATGTGCATCGTACGTATGTTCATTTGGTGCAGTTAGGTCCGGTTTCATTTGAACACACCTCGTAGGTTAAAGACAGACTTCATTGTACAAAGCTACAACTTGTTTATGAGGTGAAATTGCTAGTTCATTTCCTCAGATTTTCCTTCCTTAACAGTAACTTAACGTCTTTATACTGGTCTAGAAGACTGCAGAAACTGTATACAACCAGTTTAATTTACATTTCCCTGCTCTTAAAGCTATGCGCATCCAATCTATTCTTAAATGCATTAACTGTCCTGTTGCAATGCATTCCGAGCATTCACCACTCTTTGACTAAAAAATTTTCTTAATATCTAATCTGGACCTGTAAGCGAGGTACTTCTTCTTCTTCTTCGTTCGTTCTCAATCTCCTACTACCAAATCCTGAAAGAGCTTAAGTAGCAGAATGTAGTCCAGAGAACGGAATGCGTTGTGTCGTAGTTTACAGCTTGACTGCGATATTTGCACCTTTCGGTCCAACACATCCGACTTCAGCAAGCATTTTTTGAGTATCGGGTCAGCATTCCCTCTTCGATCCCTTCTCCTTAGCCAGTCTGCCCTTTTGCAGCCTGTTATCCAGGATCACCACATGGAGGTGTAGAAGGGTCTTGGCAGCTATGGTTCGCTGGCCCTGACGCTAATAGTCAGCTATGGGTCGCTGACCACTGCAGCTCATGTGCTGCTCAGCATCTTGATCCCAGAGATTCTGCATTCAAAAAAATAACTCTTGATATTTTAAGAAAGGTGTATATTATATAGTTAGAATTATAGTTACCTGATTAAACCTATACATTTTTTACCATTGTTTCATAGACCTCAAATTATTATTTGCAGGGATGAGTTTTAAATGTACAGTATATTTTATGTTCTTGCATTTACAGAGTTTTGTAGGTCTGTTGTGTGAGTTTTCAACAGCTGATGATGACATTTATGATCATATTATACCATTTTTAGCAGCAGAATTCAAAAGTAAGTTAAAAGCCACTTATGTGAATATTTACTTAAAATGTCAATAAACTATCACAAGAACAAACATTCAGAAGCAGTTTTTGACAGAAATAAGCAGCCAGCCCTTTATTCTGAAATGATAGATAATTTCTCCAATTCCATGGATCATCGTATTGTGATAAATGAGCTTGTTCATCAGTGTCAGTAGTCTCCCAGGTCAAAAGGTAGAGGTGAGACTGAGAGAGGGGACAACAAATTCAGCACTGTCACTGAGCTGAAAACAGCCATCAAGTCATAGCTGGTAGCTTGCATCAGGGTCAGCGAACCACAGCTGACTAAGACCCTATTCCATTTTCAAGAGGTGACCCTGGAAACAGGCTGCGCTACTGTAGTCTGTCCAAGAGAATAGGAAAAGCAGTGAGAAGGCAAACCGGGTACCAAAAAAAAACCCAGATATTGGGCAGATGGGTGTAAATATCGCAGCCTCGCTATAAACTATGATATATCATTTTCAGGACAAACGTAGAAGAAGACTGGTGGAGACACACACCTACTGCCCTGTTGCTAGATAGGCTAAGTCAAAGGTTAATGAAAACAAACCTGGCATAACATCATTTTAAATCGGATGCAACAAGCTACAGACATAGTCAAGAGGAAGATGAAAAAAACGAAAGATACATTGCTCTTCTTCAAATCCTAAATACTTTTGTCTCAGAATTTAATCTCATAACGTTTCTGTAATTTGTTTGTTTCTGTAATTTGTTTCAAAGATTTTTGTGTTAATAGCTCAAACTTCTGCAGAATGATTAAGATAAAATGTATGAGCCCGATCTTAGAAACATACAGCCTGTATGTTGCTGAATCTAGCCTGTTACTGTATTACATCTGGCAGCAAAGTTAGTGTGGGCAATAAGTATGAATTAAAACAAGGTAGAAGATATACAAGTTATCTTACATTTATTGGTAAGGAAGGCAGCGAGTTGTAAATAAAGAATGTTTGTTCATGACAATGATCACAAAGACAAGTATTTATCTGCACTTTAAAAGTATATATAACGAAAAACAGAGAAGAAAGTGAAGCAATAGGCAGCCCAGAAGGTCACGTAAGCTCCTTGTTATAAGAGAGAAATGAGTTGAGGTACTAGACAAGTGGGACATCCAAAAAACAAAAACAAAAAAAGTGTCACAAGTCTTTCATTATTCCCCACTTGCGACTATGAAATATAGGCAGAGTTTGATCCAGACATATTTATAGGCTCAATTACATCCAACTTTTCTATCTTCAAGCATAGAATATTCAAGCAATATTTTTTGGGGGTGTTACCCCTGGTCTAGTACCTTAGCTTGTCTCTCTCTTGTGTCATGGTGCATCCATCTCCAAAACGTCCAATGTTCAAATTCGGGCTGCCTATTACTTCACTTTCTTTCATGTTGTTTGTTATTTATATTTTCAGAGTGCAGATAAACACTTGTCTTTGTGATTGTTTTCACAAATTAACATCCCTATGTTTCTTGCAATCATGACAATTTCTAACAAGTTTCACAAAATTTGTAACCTTTTTTAAAAAACATATCCCTTAGTGTACAACTGTACACCATTTTGAACCTTCAAAATATATTATTTGAGATATAAAAAAACTCAAACAATACCAAACAAATAATACTACAGATCAATTCCTTTACCAAACATAATATCAAAAATGTCACAATAAACAGCGATTCAAATAAAAAACAAAATATCAGCAGCATTTGACTTAAGCACAGAACTAATGATAGCTGAAGTATTTCACAAGAATGTTCCCATTAGCTAAAGTATCACTCAAACAGAAATATAGTTCATATTCAGCCAGTCAGCAAGTATTAAGTAAGGGAATAGCATCACAACTGTAGAGAAGAGGAGACATTTCTTTTTGTTTTCTTCAGCAGCCAATATCTAAGTGGTAGAGTGGTTAGAATGAATGTCTCTCGCAACAAAGCTCCAAGGTGTCATCCTGGTCTCATCATGCTAGTCTACCAAACTGTAAACGTGTACTTGACCTACAGTTAGGGAAGGGGGGTGGGGAGGGAGGTGATCTTTACATACCTAGAGTGAAAGTCATCAATCGATCAATCAATGTGTTGAAGTTTTTGTGGCTTAAAGTTTCTACAGGATGGGGTAACCAGGTCCAAGCACAACCTTCCTTAGTTGCCTCATATGGCACGCCTGGCAGGCTACATTAGTACTATTCTTTGCTTCATTTTCACTCGGGAGTGGTAGTCCTAGTGATTTTAAAATAAAACTCTCGAAACATGTAGAAAAATATAAGAGTGAATAACTCATTTTCCCAATGAGTTACTAAAGAAGAGGTGTCTCCTCTTGAGTGTTATTGCTAGTCATGACCCTGACTCCTGTACTATACAAGTATGTGTTGTTTTATATCTCCACTCCTATTAGCTGCCGTCAGATGGAAGCAAGCTCCGAAATATAACAAAATATCCCATGACAAAACAGCATTTCAGAAAATAAAAAGCGAGGAATACAAAAGTTTGGCAAATGGTAGTAAAAAATAGCATATATATATATATAAGTAAGCAATGATGTTTAACAACAGCTTAACAACATTTGGAAGTCTTCACAGTATAGCACAATCAACAAGCTAATAGTTACATACTTTCTGTGCTTCTGTATGTGTCAAGTGCTGGACAGTAACATAAAAAGAAATATATAAATTGTTATCTTTTCACACAACCGGTCTAAAAAAGATTCACACAAATTTTCTGAGCGAACACAACCATCATCCGAGAACTGCTTGCCGGGAGAAATCAAGAAAATATGCACGCATCATAACTGGTTGAAGCTGGAATTTGATCGGCCATGCCCTAAGAAGAGAACCTGGCACCAACACCAGAAATACCTTGGTATGGACCATAGAAAAAGAAGGCAATAGAAAGGGAAATCTAAGACAATTTGCCGAAGAACCACAAAAACATAAATGGGAATCATGAACCTGAGTAGGGGTACCATATAAAGACTAGCTGTAGACCAGGTGCTGTGGAGTGAGTATGTTACTGCTCTTAAATTCACCATCAGGCGTGATGGTCACTTACCACTTTGTCAATTACATATCTAAACAGGAAATATATATACATACACTCGTGCATACCCACACTCATATACACACAGTGAATCATGGACAATCAATAAACAAAGAAAAGAGCACTGGTGGCCCAGAAATGATGTTTCACTCTGTGTGGTTTGCTAGATATATCCCCTCTTCTTGCAAGCATTAGCTACGCCTTCCATGCATCTTTCATTTGGTCTGTTTTGTGCTTTAATTTCGACAGAACAAAAATGCATGTTACCTTATGGTGATTGACAGTTTTCATTCAGAGCTAGCAGATCTTCAAAGGTGAGGGATAAAGGTAATTTGTCTTGGCAGTTGCCATGTACAACAGAAAACAACCTAGGTATTACTGAGGCTTGAGCCTGTATCTCCAGACTTAGAGACCAGTACTCTAACTGCTTATCCACTCGCTCTGTTCAATGTTTTACTAACTACACAATCATTTATACCTCTCTTAAGAGTCTGCTATGCTGTCACAATCTCTGTGTTTTTTTATTATCTGACCTAACTAGCTCTGTGATTCCTCCCATTTTGACTCGAAATGTTCTAGTGCCCCATTGGATGAGGTGAGGGTTAATAACAGCCAGGATAAATATGTAGGTAGCTGTCAGCTCTCGTACAATCCATGCAAGTATATATTCTGGCTTAGAAAATAACAAGGGACCATTCTGAAATGAGAAGAAAGAGTGCAGTGTGCACATAGATAGTATGCAATAATGCAAATTATTTGTGAACTAAAGCAAATATAATAAACAAAGACATGAAAAGATTATAGATATTTTACATAGCAAACAACAAGTCTGTGTGTATAATGTTCCCCAGAGTACAGTCCCTCTGGAAGTCTGCTGCCAAGGCAGACATTTCGATAATGGTGATATCTGTTGATGAGCATATGTTCCTAGTGGAACATGTGTTTCTGTGTGGGGGAGAATACATAAGATGTTCAATGTCGATTCCAGACAGTTTTCGGAGACCATGGTACCACATTGTAATGCGGTGCGGCTGTTGATTATGATATTGCTAATATGAAGAAGAGCATCACAGAATACATTCAGAATGTAGACTATGCAATATTGAACAGCCTTAGAGAACAAGGTTCGTCGAGTCAAGAAATGTCTGGAGATTGGCAGGAAACACTTTGAACATTCCCAGTAACTACGGTGACACATGATTTAAGTGATTTTAATTATTTCTGTGTATTTTTTGCTCTGTCTCAGTGCCAGAATTGGACATTAACAAACAAAAATAAAAGACACATCGTAACAACAGAGATGAAATGCATGCGCAGAATGCTTGGAGTAACAAGAATGGATAGAATCAGGAGACATTAGGAGACAAGTAGGTACAACACCAGTGCTAGACCTCATCAGGAAACAGCAAACCAAATGGTTTGGCCATGTGACACGACAAACACCAGATAGTATCCCTCATAAAGCAATGCTATACAGATACAATGGATACAAAGTCAAAGGCTGACCACGCAAAAAATGGATAGCAGAAATAACAGAAGCAATAAAGCTCCCTGTGTATGAAGCACATACTAGAGCCCGGTCAAGAAACTTCTGTAAATGAATGAAACCATAAAACACAAGTATGGACCAACTAAAGAAAAAAACAAATCCTGAATTTACTGTAAGACATTAACAGCAGAAAAATTGAAACCCCTCATACAGAAGGAATGGAACTTGACAGAAAACATCAGGAACAAGATTGCATGGCAGCACAAGCAGAAGCATGTTTCCAGATTCACAAGAAAATATTTAAAAATAATTTCTTCAGAATGAAAACCGATCCATGAAGAGAGTATGGAAAGTCTCATCCCATCCACCTAATATTCTGTAGCATAGCCTTTGTCAAAACATTAACCCTACCAGACCGCTGTCCCCATTTTTCGGCAATTTCCTTAACTGCCGCTAAACCGCTGGACCTAATTTTAGGTAATTTGGATAATACGTCATAAAATGCGTCAGAATCTAAAAATAACCAACCAATCGTGGTCAATCCTCGTGATTAGTCATTGCAAATGGCTGCCCCCATGTTTGAATTGATTTTGTGGGGTTTAACGTGAACAAATTCGGAAAATTGACAATGAAACGAACGGCTGATGAACCAAGCACTTCAACAGGAAAGCAAAGTAAGTCTAGGCTTATGACAGTCCAACAGGTGATCAATAATTTGGTTGATTCAGACTCTGTTCAAGTGAAACAGACAGTGAGAGCTCGAGTGATGAGATGAAGGCTTTTCTTGGACTGAGGATCTATATGGAATACTCATGTATAAAGCCCAGCTATCAGGATTATTGGACAAATGAGGGCTCTTTGTTGTGTTTACTCCCGAATTTCGAAATGTTTTATGACTCGAGACAGATTCTTTGCCTTTTGCTGAGTGGATTGGCACACAAAGGTGGAATATTGACGCTAGATGAAAGGTAAACCTATTTTCTACAATGTCTCCAAGTTACATCTTATTCTAACGACTTGTTTGCATGTAACTAACATTTTTTTATATCATGTTGGTTTTTTTCTCTTTAATGATCTGGAACCCAAGAATGGGGGACAGTGGGGTTCAGGGCCTTAGGTCTGGTAGGGTTAAGACAACGCTTTCATCTTTGGCAAATCTCGCCCACCAACCTCTTTCATAGAGGAATCAGAGCAATCTCTGCTTTCCTTTGCTGTGTTGTTTGGTGACAAATATTTTATTTTTTCTACCAGTACTGGTTGTTTTTACTTCTTCCTTCTCCTCTTCTTCTTCTAAGTTCAGGTTTTTTGGTTATAATTGATCTATAGTCCTGTTGCTAGGACAAAATCTACAGTCCTCTCCAGGTGTGGGTTGTGGTCCCCACGGCTTCTGTGTCAGCTCTGCTCCCTCTGGGCAGGTCTGGCATTGTAGGTCTGTATGCCAGGCAGGCTGTTACTATTTTAACTATTGCTAATAACTGAAGAAACCACAAATTTTAAAGGGAATACTAAAATACTAACTGTAACTTGTTCTTCCTCGTGATACAGCTTATAAGCGTAGATTTAGTTTTTTTTAAAGTATTGATCATTGTTATTATATTGGGTTCCTTGAAAGTTTGTGTCGCATAAAAAAACGCTCACACACACAACTATTTTCTTGGATAAATGAAAGAATTTGCAATTTTAGGTTAAGTTAAAGTTGTGTGGCCCACACAAGCCATTAAAAATTAGCCTCATGCAGTAATCTGGCTAGTTTGAGACCCCTGGCTCATATTGACTGATGACTGTACCTTTGAAAGATTCAGAATATATATTTATTTTGTGCAGCTTAGAAGCTAACCACTGACTTCTCTTTAGCAAAGAAAGCCCTAAACGGCATCTTCTATCAATGTAGACCTGTTTATATATGCTAAGCAGCAGGTATTCAACATTGATGAAACAGGTCTACATTGATAGAAGATGCCGTTTAGGGCTTTCTTCTATGATCTTAGAAAGTACACGTGGATAACATTTTGCAGTTAGTGTAATCAGCTCAATGTGAGATTCTCATTTTACACCAAAGCCATAGTTTTTCAAAGTCAGTGATAAGACTATCCCATTAACTTATAACTGTAGATTTGACTTCTAGTAGATTTGACTTCTAAAGTCCTGTTAATTTTCTTCAACATTTTCCCCTTAGAGTTTACAAATAAGCAGAGGTCCTATTGCATTAGCTATTCTGAATAGTTTCTCCAATGGCAATAAATTGATATGAAAATAGGTACAAAGAAAATAGCTGCATTAGCACATGTACAATAATCATATTTGCTGGAGGATTACTGCTTGGCTCTTCTGAGACAATTATAAATAATAATAATAGCTGCCCATCGCAAGCAAAGATGGCAACAACATTAGAATTCTACCATGAGATGTCTTCATTGTCTCACATATTTGTTTTTTGGTATGTCCGATGCTGCAACTTGCGCTTGAATAAAATGAGAAAGATTTGTGCAGTGTCAGTTCCACTGTCTTGTCCCCTGCTACCTGAATCCAGTGGCAAAATGTAGTCAACTGGAGGCAGTGCAAGATGCAGATTTTTCCTCAGGGTTTACTCCTGTAAACAGGTGACCCACAAGGCAGCAGGCAAAATGAAAAACAATGTTGCCCAATGTCCCCACAAAAGTTTCATTTTAAGAATAGGACATTTTGAAAAAATCACTAAATATTAATCACTTCCTGTGCAGCATGCTCAGGATGTGAGGAAAACTACTACAACCCGCCACTTAACGTCCTTTTCAGGGCGCACAAAAGAGTAAACTTACTCATTGTGAGTATTAAACAACAACAATCACTTCCTGTCATTTCTTATCTGCCTTAGCACTTTTGAGATCACAACTTACTTTACTCCAAACAAGACCATCAGACAAGCGTGCTGACACTAAACAAACTTACCTGGACTGTGGTGAGCTGAAGATAGTCTAGAGTCATCCAAGACAAAACATGACAGCCAAAAAAAATTAATGGATTGATGGAGAAAAAGTGATAGAATGCCCAGCTTGTCCACACGCCCAAGGGGAAGCAGTCAACAAGAGGCTCTAGAATTCCTGTCACTGCAGTCATCATATTCAGCCGCAGTTTTACCCACCTGTAACAAGAATGTTGTTAGCAATTGTGGTAATCTGTAAGAGCTACAAAGCTATGAGAATACAAGATAACTTAACAGTAGGAAAAAATAGGTCCACTATACTCTACGGTCTTCTACTTTTTATTTGCATAGACCATCAGCAAATCCTCTTAAAGAAGTTTCATGGAATTTTTTTTCTAATTAGTTCCAGCTTCTCCACATTTCTTTTGTACGTGTTATTTGGTCTTCCTTTGTCTATTTGTTCCTGAGGACCCATGGCAGAGATGGTCTGGTGATACAGCTCCTGAAATTTGTGGCCTATCAATAGGACCCCTTTCTTCCCGACTTTGTCCTGATCTCTCCAATAAATGCATGTAGGAAAGATGGCTTGGCTTCGTTCGTTCTCAATCTCCCGCTACCAAACCCTGACACGGGCCTAAGTAGCAGAATGTAGTCCAGAGAACAGAATGCGTTGTGTCGTTGTTTACAACTTGACTGCGATATCTGCACCTTTCAGTCCAACACATCCGACTTCAGCAAGCATTGTTTGAGTACCGAGTTTGCATTCCCTCTTCGATCCCTTCTCCTTAGCGTCTGCTCTGTTGCAGCCTGTTATCCAGGATCACCGCGTGGAGATGTAGAAGGGTCTTGGGAGGTCTGGTTCGCTGGCCCTGACGCTAGCAGTCAGCTATGGGTCGCTGACCACTGCAGCTCATGTGCTGCTCAGCTTCTTGATCCCTCTAGTGAAAGATGATTAACAAAATAAAGCTATGCAACATTATCATGTCAAACAACATGTGCGAGATCAAGATGCTGAGGAGTGCATGAGCTGCAGCGGTCAGCGACCCATAGCTGACTGCTAGCGTCAAGGCCAGCGAACCATAGCTGCCAAGACCCTTCTACACCTCCACGCTGTGATCCTGGATAACAGGCTGCAGCAGGGCAGACTAGCTAATGAGAAGGGATCGAAGAGGGAATGCTAACCCGGTACTTAAAAAATGCTTGCTGAAGTCAGATGTGTTGGACCAAAAGGTGCAAATATCACATTCAAGCTGTAAACTATGACACAACGCATTCCGTTCTCTGGACTACATTCTGCTACTTAAGCCCTTTTAGGGCTTAGTAACGGGAGATTGAGAACAAACAAAGCCAAGCCAAACAATACGTGCAACAGAAATCACTGCTACTTGATTTGACTTGATCCACTGTCACTGAGCGTCAGCATTTGGTAATTATGCCATATTGCTAAAGTGCTCCTAAAGTGAATCTGAGGATATTTAAAGGTTGGGAAAAAATAGGAGTTTTACCTCTCAGTTATAAGTGACTCACCCCCCAAAAAAATAATACATGACCATTCAATATGAATTGAGTCACTGCTCTTCTTCCCTGCAATGTCTTCAAGTCTTTAGTCTCATTTTTTATAGCTTTCAGTTTTCCTAGGATAGGGTAGCTAGCCCCATGCCCTACCTTCCTTAGTTGCGTCTGGCAGGTTACAGTGTTACTATTCTTGTCTCCCCATTCAGACCTAGATAACACCCCGGCACACAAACAGCCAGTACGACAGCACATATACAGCACTGATTTAAACATTTCAAACAATACCTGTATGAACTCACCTGACCATTCTATCCACAAACTGACAAACTGAAGTCTGTCCTACATTCTGCTTGGCCGGAATAGCAGACATCACCATTCGCCCTCTGAATTGCAAACATAATCAAAATGAATTTTTTTTTCTTAAACTAATAAACTAAATGGATTCAGAGAAAACAAACGTATACTGTCATGACTTGTCTCTACTCCATCCCTACGAAGCATAAGGTCGTAACTGCATCTAGTTAACTTCTACAGGAGTCTGCGCGAAAGCACTTTGAGTGAGCTTGCTAAAGTGAAGGTAGTCCCATAACAGACAATGCTATTAAAGACATCATTGTATGAGGCCACAGTTTATTTATAAGGTGGGGTGACCAGTTCCCTTTCCATCCATAACATTAAGTCATGTACCCATTTACAGCTTGGCAGACTGCAGCGTGTCATTAATGAGAGTTGAACCCTGTACTCACACTGTGAAAAGCGAGTGCTCTATCACTACGCTAATCAGATGCTCTTAAGCTGCTGCGGTGGTGGTTTAATTTACATAATGAAGTTGATAACCCTCTTTAAAGTCACCTTTTACAACATGCTCGGAAGATTACACACTTCTATTCTTTCCTCCCCAGGATCCATGTTATGTCATGGAACAATTAAATTGCAAAAATTCTAACTAAATCAGGATATTACATTTGATCAAAAATAAAGTAAAAATCCTGTTTATCCATGATGTGGCATATGGCGAATATGGTGTTAAGCTCTTATTTGTTATGACCAACCCACTAGGGGTGATATAGCCAGCATCACACCGGCTGCCTTTACTTTCCAGATTTCTCTGGTATTCTCATTTTTTAGGTTGGGCTAACCCAGAAAGCTATTTTTGCCCGCCTTTACTTCCCAGATTGCTCTGACACCAAATTTATTAGGCTGTGTCGATCCCAGGAGCCATTCTTGCAATAGAAAAAATCCTGTACCAATTGGTAACTAAACCCAGATCTCTTGGCTGGGAAGCCAATGCATTAACCACTGCAGCTCCTATATTTGATGGGTATAAGAAAAATCCTCCACATATTTTTATCTCTACCAAAATAATGACCAGATGTAATAATAAATGCTGATCTGTGGCAAAGTACACAACAACCAACACACCTGGAGACTGAGGAGAGAAAGTAGAGATTGATAAGACACACCCTTAGGAAGAAGCCATAATGTGACCAGACATATGCAGGTTTGAAACCTAAAGCGGACGAGAAGGCTATGGAAGTAGGAAAAAAAATGTGAAGATGATTGGTGGAAGCTAAAGTAGCGAAAAGGAAGTTGAAGTAACTAGGAGTTTCACACTTGGCCAACTGAGCACTGGCCTACAGAGACAAACCTCCACACATAGCTGTTTGGAAGTCCTGAAGAACTCTCCACTACAGAAACCTGTATCCAGATAACTGGATTTAACTAGTAGACAATAACCAAAATGTGGCAAACAAGAAGAATTAAGAAAAAGACTAGAGTTTCATGGGTGGGACTCAAGAAAGATGTCACAATAAAGAAATATATGGAGAGAATCCATTGCAGCTATATGTTCTAAAAGAAACTAGTAGGGTTAAGTCAAGTTTTAAAATAATTACAACAAAGCGTTAACTGGGACCAGAAGTGGAGCAAAGAATAGCAACATTGTAACCTACAAGTCATGTCATAAGAAACAACTAAGAAGGTTTGGCCATAGGGAAGGCTACCCTGTTCTGTACAAACTATTAGCCACATTAAGACATCTATGCCACATGGTAGAAGAAAAAAAAAGTAAGTAGCATGTCCTTTGCAGAACGTCACTTCTTACAACCGCCACCTATTTGGCTGTTATAAGTTTCTTGGCAAGTGTACAGTACGGTAGGTTGTGATTAAATTCCGTACTTAGAGGAGAAATTGCCAGAGAAAAAAAGGCAAGTTTAATTCAATTAAACAACCTACTATGAAAACTCTTAATTAATTTGAAAATCACATGAAATAGCTATTAGAGATAAATCATAATTTGTTATCACTTATGTCAATGAAAACAAATGAAAATTAACTTGCATGTCATCTTGTATGTGATACACCTAAATGTACATTTTTTCCCCATTTATTTCAGGAGTGTTCAGTGTGTGCTGTTGCAAAGGTATAGTAACGATCCCATCATGCCATGCGGCGCATAGGAAATGTAGTTTTATGACCATATTATTTTGTAACCAACGGCACTTAGTGGAAGATGTGGTCAGCATCACGCCGGTCGCCTTTACTTCCCGGTCTGAACCTGTACCCTTTTAAGGTTGCGTCGACCCGGGAGCCATTGCGGTCTGGAAAACCATTTCCTCTTCAACTGGGAAATGAACCCAGGACCACTCAGATGCAAAGTCAGCGTGCTAACCACTGTGCTACGCGGCTACCTTTCTCATTCACGTCTTTCAAAGGTTTTTTCTTCCCCTATAAGTTTTGAACACCTGTAATCCTGGTGTTCAATCAGGCATATCAAGTGTCTGATGCCAAGTGGTCAAATGTTTGTTTGTTGTTATGTTTAACGCCCACAATGAGTAAGTTGACTCTTTTGTGCGCCCTGAAAAGGACGTGTTAAGTTGCGGGCTGTAGTAGCTTTAATCACATCCCAAGCATGCTGATGACGGTGGGCAGCGGTCCTCCAGGCGGTTCTGCTATGCTTGGCTTCATCTGCGTGGCGCTCACTACTTCGGGAATCACATCAATCCATATCTCTTAATCCAGGCTGCCTTGAAAACAGCCTATTTCTAGGGAATGCTACATGGAAGTGATTGTTTTGTGCACATTGTTGAAACAAAGGCTTTATTCAGGTCATTTCTATTCTCATTTGTGGACGTCTGTATGTGCTTAAAGTTGTAGGGCCATCAGAATGTCACTTTTCATGTCCATCTGTTGTGTCCATTATTTGGCGGTGGTCG
Source organism: Ariolimax columbianus (assembly GCA_036924085.1). Lineage (NCBI taxonomy): Eukaryota > Metazoa > Mollusca > Gastropoda > Stylommatophora > Arionidae > Ariolimax > Ariolimax columbianus. The sequence goes on from JAVGWX010000003.1 coordinate 50,911,469, forward strand.
TTCGCAAAATAAAATGATGACAGCATCAGATTTGTGTGGGCAGATGTGGGAGTGTATTCAGCCTATCCTGGATCTGCACACCAAATGAGGATGACAGTGGTAGCTTGGGCGACCTTTTGGGGAGCTCACTTCGCCCTCGCTGCAACATAGATTTTCTGCTCAGCCAGAAGAGTACCAAGTGTAAATTGCAAAGCCCCAAGCTAATGTCCGATGCAAGCGACTCCCAAAAAGCAACATCAATGAGGATGCATTTCAAGGTGGCCTTCAGCAAATATTTGTATCTTTTCTTCTGTCTGCCTGTCTTGAGTGCACAATAAAAGTTGCTTAGGCAGGTGGCAGTGATCAGGCATGTGAACAACACAAACAGCCCACCAAACCTGGGCACTAGGCAAAAGTATATGAGTAACAGTTGGTGTGTGTATGGTTTAGTTAGTCTGATGCACAATTTTTGGTTGGTCTCGTTTGTGAGTTTTGGATGGTCTTGGGTGCAGGTTTTGATTGATCTGGTGTGTGAATTTTGGTTTGTCTGGTGTACGGTTTTCACTAACTGAAGCTGACATGTATGACTAAATATAAAAGTCACACAAAATTACTACATAAGAAAATTACCAGATGCTTTTACGTCAGCTAAAACTGTCTGCAAAAAAAATATATAAAACCATCACATTCAGCTAACAACTGTCTGTAAAAAAATATAAAATCCTCACATTCAGCTAAAACAACTGTCCGTAAAAGGAAAAAAAATGAAAATCATCACATGTATTTATGTCAGCTAAAACAACTGCGTGCAAAAAAAATGTTTAAATAAACAGGTGCCTTTTATGACATAAAACAATTGTCTGTAAAAATCAATAACATCATCACATACTTATACACAACTGTCCATAACTCAAATATATAATCAACGCATACTTTTATGTCAGCTAAAAAAAACGTAAAAATTACAAAAACACATAACAAACTTTTATGTCAGTATAAACAACTGTCTGTGAAAAAAAATTCAAAAGAAATATTGGAAATGCATACAAAAGGTGCCAACTTACACAATAATACAACAAGTGCATGTGCAGAGCAAGACAGGTTCACTATTTTAACTATACCTTTCATGCAAAGCCCTGGTCAGAAAAAAGTCCTCTGCCAAATAGCGGCCATACCATGCAAGGCCATTTGCTTGATCTAGCAATGCTTTCTTAAAGATATAGGACATGCCAGTTACACAACACAGGCCCAGCACATTGAAAGACACATAAAATCTGGTCATTGCAGAGCCAAAGTAGATCTGGAAAATACATATGTAAGACTAGAGTATAGTTCCACAGGAGCAGATTAGCAAGAAAAAGCATATTTCAACAATGGAAAGTGTAAGTGTCATGGAAACATATGAACAATGTTACTCAAAGTTCTTCAAACGAGACACCTTTTCTCTGGCAGCAGGTTTGCTGTGCTCTCCTTATCTTCTGGGATGTACTGAAGAAGGTTCTCCTAGCTGTAGTGCAATGCACGGCTTCCTTCTCAACAGGCTCAGCACTACAGGTGATCACAGTTCCAATAATCAGCTCGTGGATAGACTGCTGTAACACAACCACATTCCAGCAGTATGAGGATATTTTGTATTCCCCGCTCCAACAGGAGCATGAGGATATTCACTGTAGTTGACTTTCTTGTATGAAGTTCAACAAAGCATACCTGCTCTTAGAGTAATAATAATAATAGCTGTCTATCGTTGTCGATGAGGACCGCCGACATCATCCTTGTCACAGATTTCCCTGTTGGGCCTGAGTGAGAATGTGGCTGAACAGGCCAATGCGGGCACGAAAACATCTGCTACATAACGGGCACACGAGGTTTGTAGAAAGTGATGGTGTTCCCACTGTTCGGGATTTCCGTGTCTCACATCTGCTCTGGGCTTTCACAACACGGTGGTCTTCGCCGGTAGCTACACCCGCTTTGACTAAGCTTCTCCAGTCAGATTTGGTTTGCGCAAGACATTCCCAGGTGTCGATGTCTATCTGTGATCCCTGTAGTAGTGAGCTTAACGCAAGCATAGCACAACCATCTGAAGGGCTGTGGTCCACTGTCATCAGCACACTCATTGTGGGCATTAAATAACAACATCCTATAGGGTTAGAGTATGCTGTTTGCCCCCTTTTACAACATCGATTTCCATGATCAGCTTTTTCCAAGTTATCGTTATCTTTTTTCTTCCTTATCCCCTTGCCTTCCTTAACTGACTTTAAGTCAGGTATTCACATTTACAGCTGGGTAGAACGGAGCGTATTGAAATCGGGGATCAATAGCAAATTATTAAAAAGCAGTTTTGCATAGGTGCAGTTACATGAAACATAGATACTTGACAACCCAATGATGGAAAAAGATTAATGTTACAACATAATGGTTTTTAAAAAAACAGAAAAAAGGAAAGTAGAAACAATTGTAGGAAGGAAAAGATAATGGATGAGAAAGTAGTTTCACAGAAATTTATATAAGAATTTCAAAGACTATTTGTTCAACGATCACAAGACAGCTATTTATCTGCTCTTTGGTAACATATATAACAAAAACAAGCAACAAAAAAAAAAATGGGCAGCTCAGAATTTAAACCTCCAGATAATGTAAGTGTCTTGCTAAAAGCGAGAGATGAGTTAAGATGATAGACCAGCGAAACATCCCAAAAAAAGTGCCAGTACTGGACTAGCCTTTCATCATTCAACACAACACTTGCGGCTATGGAATATAGTCAGAATTCGATCCATGCATATTTATAGACTCAATTACTTCCTAATATCAAGCATAGACTATACAGCCCTTATATGCTTGTGTCACAGATAGACAAACAATGAACAGTGGTAGTTTCAGTTAAATAACATGGAAAGGAAGGGAATGTGAAGAAACTTCAAGGCAGCGAGTTGTGAACAAAGACTGTTCATGACAAAAAATCACAAGACTGGTATTTATCTGCACTCGATTAGCAGGGGTTAAACCCCTATCTAGGATTTTCTTTGATTATTACCATTAAAAAATAGTAGAGGTTTGTAGCAATTCTGACATACTAATTTATCATCAAACTTTTTTGGAGCCATGTGTAATAACACAATAAGTGGGGAGCATTGCTGAGCATCCTGGTGGCTGGCGCATGTGTGCACCAAAGTAAAATTAAATTCTGGATACCAATTACTTTAGGTATGTCCATGTATTTATCCACTTCATCCCCAAAGACAAATTAGTAAGTTTGAAAACTGATAAATTAATTAGCATGAGAGATCCCACACACTATCTATTCTATCATTGTGGTGTTTATTCCCATTGCTCAGGATCAAGATGTTTAGCAGCACATGAGCTGCATCAGTCGGCGACCCAAAAGCTGACTGCTAGTGCCAGGTCCAGCAAACCAGAGCTGCCAGGACCCTTCCACACTGTGATCCTGGATAACAGGTTGCAGCTAAGCAGACTGGCTAAGGTGAAGGGATCAAAAAGGGAAGACTAACCCGGTACCCAAAAATATCTGCTGAAAATATCAGTCAAGCTGTAAAATATGACAATGCATTCTGTTCTCGGGACAACATCTTGCTACTTGCAAAACCCTTTTCTGCACTTGGTAGAGAGTTGTGAGAACGAACGACAAGAAGAATTTCCATTGCTTAGGTTTCTAGGAGAACATATGGGACTGAGGAATAAAGGCCTCTTGCACCTGCAACCATCACAGTGTGTGAAGATGGTTTTTATTTTGCCCCGATAGAAAAAAAAACTAAGCTGTACGAATGTTTTGAACCCATATCCCTTTGAATAAGAGACTTGTCACCAAATAATTCGACCACTCGCACATCCCATACACTTAAAATAAACATGTCAGGAGTGACTGTCTTTCCTCAACTCCATGGTGTCTCACTATGTGTATTGTTTTCTATGGTGTATGTATCATCATATGATGAGTATCATTTTAGTGTACTTTGGTTCATGCAATGTTGATACTCTAAGTGGATACTGGTTCCTCTTATTGGGGCGGCAAGAATACGACTACATGAGAGGATGTCATTTAACTGCACTATATTTTAGCACTAAATTTAACAAAACAATATTTAAAAAATCAAAAATTTACTTTCTCAACGCTAGATCCAAATCCAGGACTGTCTGTAGTGAAGGGAATCTGATGTACCAACGCAACATTAGACTTCTGCAGTTTGCTGGCCATATCAAATATGATTTCACTAGTTGCTAAAATCAGGAATTATAAAAATAAGTTTTTTTTTAAATCTTTTAAAATTCTAATGTGTTTTTCACTTCAGTTTAGCTAACATCATTAGTTATAACTCATGAAAACAGTTTAAGTAATGTTAGTTTTCTTTCCACTTGTGCCTTTTAGCATCGTGGAGAGCTTGAGTCGACTATCCTGCGCCAAGTGCGTTGCGTCGGTCAATGTGAGCCCTTGTCGTTGCACAATCACTCTAATGTCATCTATCCACCTACCTCGCGGTGGCCCCCTTGCCCTGTAGCCAGATCTACCAGCATTGTAAGCCATCAATGGAAGATGATGAGGGTGCATTCTCATGAGATGACCAAACCAACTTATTTTCTGCCTGGAAATGTATTCGGCACAAGACGTAGTGCCGAGCATACTTCGAATGTAGTCATTCCGCATTCTGTCTCTTCTGGTAACACAGATGACTTTCCTCAAACACTTCATTTCACAAGTCGAAATTCTGCTCTCGCACGCCCTTGACAGAGGCTATGTTTGGCACTGGTAGTACAAAATCGGCATAAATATACTGTTTATCAGTTTAAGTAATACTGGTGATTAAGAAGAGAAAGTCAAGTCTGATCGGACACAATGTCAAAAACCAACAACAGTACCAATTCAGCACTGGAATCCAAAGAAGAAGAGAATTAGTTGGGGAAGATAGAACAACACCTGGCAAATAACAATGGAAAGAAGTCAAGACAGCTGAGGGTTCTTCTTCTTCTTCTTCTGCGTACGCAGTCAGACAGTAACCATTATTTTTTCGAAAAAAGCGGCGGTCATCCTGAGGCTGTTGACACTGCCATAGAGCTTGTCTTGCAGTTCCACTGGTGATGGCCACATCTGCTCTCTCTGATCCTCGTATGTCGGGCAGTTCTGCAGCAGATGTTCAGCGGTCATTTTACCAGTACCGCACGGGCATTCGTCGGTACCACCTATCTTCAATTTGTTGAATAGGTGGTACCTCAGTCTATTGTGGCCAGTGCGAAGTCTGAAGACAACGACCTGCTCTCTTCGGTTCAACTGGTAATAGGCATCGTTTTTGGTGTAACCAGTATGTTCGGTTTCCCATTTGGTCATGTATCTGGCTTTGATAAGCCGTTTTGACTCTTCGTACGTCATACTGGTATCTGTTTGTGGTAGTCTTGCACCTTCTTTTGCCAGTCTGTCTGCCTCCTCGTTGCCTTGGATGTTGCAGTGTGATGGGACCCACTGTACCACTACCCTTTTTGGTGCGGACTGCTGGCACAGTTTGCAGAGTGCTGCTCTTAAGTCATTAAGCTCAGTGTTTTTCTGGCTTTTTAGCACTGTGACTACGGCCAGAGCACCTGTAAGCAGGACTGTATGGCTTTCATTTTCTTTATGTGTCACTATTTCTTCCACTGCCACCCTCAGTGCCTCTGCCTCCGCTCTGAAATTGCTTGTGTACTTACCAGTAGCGAATGACAGTGTTATTTTTCTGCCATTTGGTAGGTTCAGGAATGCTCCTGCCCCTCTGTTCTGTGTTGTGTTTGTTACAGAACCGTCGGTGTATGCATGGGTCCAGTCCATGCTTGGGTAGCTTTTCGTTATGAAGCTTAGGGTAGTATCTCTCCTTTCCTTTTCAGTCTGGCAGTTTTTGTTTGCAATACCTGGTATATTTTCTACCACCTCTGGAAATATATCCTGCCTCCAGGTAGGTTTTTGTACAGTAGTGATGGGTTTTGGTGTTGTTAGTGCGTTTATGGGATCTTCGTGCATCTTTGCTTTGGCTATTTCTGCAAAGTTTCTCCGCTTTAGTTTCCCATTTCCCAAATTGTTTAGTCTCTGGTGCATTGGATGGTCGGTCAGTCTTCGGAGCTTCTTTGACTGCAGCTGGGCTCTGCAGTCTCTTCTATCGGTCATGGATTGCAGTTTTGTAATCTTTTCAAGTTCTACAATTGGCGTTGACTTCATGCCACCTGTTATAATTCTCATGGCTTGGTTTTGAAGTTTGCTAACTTTATCGAAGTTCGCCTTCGCTGCTGTTGTCCATGCCGCAATGCCATACTCGAGAACTGGTCTCACTCTTCCAGTGTACAGTTTCTTTAGTATGCCTTCGTCTGCTCCCCAGCTTGTGCCAGCAAGTTTCCTCATGATTGCCATTCTTTCTCTGGCTCTCATTCGGTTTCTCTCAATCTGACTTTTCCATGTCATGCGCCGATCAAATGTGACTCCCAGATAGGTTGGGTTGTCGTTTGGCTGCAGGAATTTGCCATTTAGACTTAATTTGGTACTTTGGGGTTTTAATGAAAGCGAGAATATTGTGCATGTGGTTTTCTCCTCGTTTATTTTGACCAGCCATGAGTTCGCCCACTCTTCCAGCGATGTTAGGGCCGTCTGCATCCGATTTCTTGCTATGGTGAGATTCTTTTCAGAGGTCCACATAGCCAGATCGTCTGCAAACATTGAGCTATGGACTCTTCTTGGTATATTCTCTGTAATATCGTTTATATATACCAGGAAGAGTGTGGGTGACAGTACTCCCCCTTGGGGTACTCCCTGCTCGAGTGTCACCTTTTTGCTCATCTGCCCTTGTACTTGGACTCTGGCCGTTCTTTGTTTGAGGTAGTGGTTGATCCACTTGTACATTTTCCCACAAACATCACTTCTTCTTAGCTTGACTCTAAGTCCATCTTTCCAGACTTTGTCAAATGCCTTTTCCAGATCCACCCAAACAGCTACTGTGTTTCTGTGCCTGGTAGGCATCTTCTATCTCCTGGGCTATGAGGATGACCTGGTCCTCAGTGGATCTGTGCTGTCTAAAGCTGGCTTGCTGTGGAATTAGTATTCGTTTTTCTTCCAGATGCCACATCAGTCTGGTGTTTATCATCCGTTCCATCAACTTGCCGACACAGCTCAGTAGGCTTATGGGCCTGTATCCATTTGGATCTGTTTTGTCCTTTCCTGTTTTGGTACTGGTACCAGTACTGCGTCTTTCCATGCCTGTGGTACAATTCCCCTTTTCCAGCTTTGGTTCAGGACCGATAGCAGTTTCCTCTTCGCTGTTTGGCCCAGCCCCATCAGCATTTCGTTTGTTATCCCGTCTTTTCCGAGAGATTTCCTTTTCTTTAGTGTTCTCATAGCCTCTTCCATTTCGCGCATTGTTAATTTGGCCATCATGTGCTCTTCAGGTGCCGTATTCATGTTTTCGTGCCCCTTTAGCTCTTCGCTAATGTCTGTATGCTTATCTGCAGGGACCTCGATGTGGTTTGCTCTGGCATAGTGATCGACAAAGGCGTTTGCGGCTTTCTTACCTGTGATCAAGTTCTCGCCCTGCTTGATAGTAATTTGTTTATTTGACGGGGTTTCGTCGTTCATGGCTCTGACTAGCTTCCATAGCTTGTTCCCGTCTTTGTCCAGGTTTAGACTTTCCGTTTTATTTTTCCAACTTTCTCTTGCTGTTTGCTTGAGAGTGTGTTTGTACTTCGCCGTGGCGGCTTTGAGGGCGATGTTTGCCTCCATGGATTTTTCTCGCTCTGCCATGTTCCTAGCATTTGTTACTGCATCTTCCACTTTCTGCAACTCATCATTCCAGTAGGGCTTATAGTTTTTCCTAGCTCCTCTTGGGATGGTTTCAGTGGCGGCTTGCATTATTGCCTTGCTTAGGCTCTCTACCATGGGCTTCATTTTGGTGTTTCGTGTGTTGATGGTTTCACACAGCCCATCTGTCAGGATTGCAAATCTGTCCCAGTCGGCTCGTTTGTAATTCCAACGTGGGAGCCGTTTTGTTTCCTGTGGGCCTACTTCCATGTCAATGGTTAGCCTGATCGGCCTGTGGTCGCTACCTGCCAGTTGGTTTAGCACCTGGCGGTCTATTTTATGGTGTATGTCCTGTGTGGAGAAGGCCAAATCTGGAGTCGAGGTGGTATGCCATGTTCTTGAATAGAAGCTAGGGCTATCCTCCGGCCTATTAATTAGGGAGAGATTTGCATCTATCTCCCAATCTTCCACTTCGTCACCTCTGCTGTCTGTGTCAGAGTATCCCCATCTCTCCGAGTGGCTGTTGAAATCTCCAACTACTATGCAGTTGGAGTCTCTGACCTCCATACTCGAGAGCGATAGGTCTCTATTTGGTGGTCCGTACAGATTGAAGATGCGGAGCTTCGTCTCTTGAGCCATTATGTCAACTCCTACAATTTCTGCTTGTCCGGTGTGATTGACAGATACCGCGCTACTCGGTATGCAGTTTCTGGTCAGTATCAGGACCCCTCCTTTGTGGCCTTCTCTATCTAGATGGAAGGTCTGGTATCCTCTGATTGAGAATTTATGATTATTGTTGAGGTGCGTTTCCTGGATACATGCCACGTCAATCTTACCTTCATGCAGGTGATGTGTTAGGGAAAGTTTTTTGTTAATGACTCCCTCCGCATTCCACTGTAGTATTTTGAGGGTCTTAGCTGAGGGTTCACGGGTGGAGTTCAATAAGACGGCTCAAAATATGAATAGTTGGACTCTGTAAGTATGTATGTATGATGACCAGTTCCTCAGCAAAGCTGCGTGTCCCAACTTTGTCTCCTCGTCTTGGGCCATGTAAGTCCAGTGGCTGGTAAGCACTACTCGAGAGCCATGTCGGATGTTGTTGCGTACAGCAAGGGAGTCTGACTAACGTATTAGAGGTCACCCCTGCAGTCTCTTTTTACCTCTGAGGTACCAGATTGTTGTTGCTATGCTCCATCAATTATCGGGTCATGTGACCTGCCCATCTATGTTTTGCCTCATCTGCATAGATTACCACTTCATTCACCAAGGAATGTCAGAATTGTGGACATTTTTGGAGAGCATGGCCTGCTCCAATCCAACTATAAACTTTATGGCAAGTAACAAGAGACAGACAAACCAAGTTTTTGAGGGAAATGTGTGTCATTATTTGACAGTAAAGGGAGAGCTGAGATAGCACAGTGGTTAGAGCACTGACTTCCGTGCCGAGTGATCAGGGTTCGGTCCCCAGTTGGACTTTTTTCCATTCATAAAATGGCTACTGAGGATGGCCACGCCTCAATAGTTGGGTACTGGAATACTCTGGAAAAGTAACGGTGGCCAGCATGATGTTGACCACATTACCCCTTTGGTCAAGAAAAATATGGGACTAACATTATATTCCCATTACTGGCGTGTTAATGGGATCTTTACTTTCTTACTTACTTGACATCAAATAAAGCAGAAGATGAAAATAAGTGTACACTTTCTGATGATCCTAATGAGAAGATACTAGTAAATGTAAATCACAATCATGCACGCCTAAGAAAGATGACACAAAAAGCAGTACAAAATCAAAAGATGCATTCATGAGATCATGGTTAAATAAATACATGCACAAGGTCTGTCTCTCTGCATAGCCAATGTGCAACATGTGGACTGAGCAAAAATAATTGCATAGTATGTTTTATGGGACTAACCTCTGTATAGCCACTTGAGGAAGACTCATTGACCAAATTAACCCACAATCTCATCATCATCCTCTTTCCACGTGCGTGTGTCGTTAGATGTTATGGGGAGGTGTAGTTTTCTGCCGTGTGCCATCTTTGTCGCCGATGTTCTTGTCATTATGTGTTTTTTTAGTGTCTCACTGACACCATCTACCCATCTTTTTCGTGGTCTGCCTCTTGCTCTGCAACCCTGATGTCTGGTATTGTATATACGAGTAGCTGGTAACTTTGGTTGCATTCTTGTTAGATGCCAAACCATATTATTCTCTGCCTTTCCATGTATTTCATACACAGTGTTGCATCCCCCTTCTGTACAATTACTTCGTTTTATACTCTGTCCAGCCTTGTGAAACCGACAACCTTTCTCAAATACCTTATTTCGTATAACATGATTTTTCTTTCTTCTGAGTTGGTGAGAGTCCATGTCTGACACTGGTAGCAGAGAGTTGCTATAAAAATACTATTTATCAGCTGACTTACTTTCCGTGTCCAGAAAAAAAATATTTTTTTTGGGTTTTTGTTGTTGTTGCGTTCGCCTTATTTCTCTAATCCCTAAGGCGGTGTGCGTTGCACTGTGCTTTTTATTTTGCACCTGTCGGCCCAGTGCATCCGACTTCAGCATGCATTTTATGAAAGAGTCTGCTTCCTCCTGCATTTTCTAAGGGTTTGCTTCCCCGGGGTAACGGCCGGTACTGTGATGGGGATCGAACCCAGCACGTTCGGCTTGTGAGCCATGCCACTAAACCACTAGGCCACGCCGTCCTCTGGCAAAGGATCTAAAAAGAGCTTCCACGAAGATTGTAATACAACCACAAATTTGTACAGCAGTCAAGTGTCCCCTGGAAACAACTAATCATAGTTGGCAAATCCTTTCACCACCTGCATTTATTAGCTGTCCATTTGTCTTCATTGGCATGTGTTTGTGTCTTAGTATTGATAAGAGTTGATAGGAAACCACATTAGCCTTCTGTTTTCTTGATTCCACCTCTTTTTCTAACCTTCCATCCTGTGTGAATACGCTGCCCAAGTATTTCAATTCACTGACTTGTTTAAGTTCTGTGCATTTTTTCGTGCATATTTAGTTTTGTATCTATTCTGCTGATTTTCATTGTCTCAGACTTTGCTGTACTAATCCTCATATTATATCTATTGCAAGCATTGTCAAAAACATTAAGATTAACCAACACTAAACTATAGGTTGTGCGTAACTAAAGAAGAGCTCCAGACAACAGCAGAGTTCACTACAGGAACTCGTCTAAGCAGAAAAAATCAATGAGCAAATAACAAGACGGAAAAGAAGATGATGCAGGCCACTATTGGGTAGGAATTTGGTTACCGTTATAATTTTTCCAGCACAATGGCTAACAGCCATTTCAAACTGCCAAGAGTTCTTTTATGTGCACAGCGTTCACACGGGACCTTACAGTTTATCATCTGTTTCCAATAGGCCTAGGTGCAGATCTCACTCACTTGAGGTCAATAGATGCTTGATGCTTGCGAGATTCAAACATTCACCATTTCATGCTTTCATTTCTTGAGTGACAAGCGTCTTCCTCTCAGCTATGACGACCCCTGATATCGGAGACAATAATAGTACCAGAAGAGGTAGAGTACTACAGTTGTCCTGGTAACTAGTAACCGTAGTGGTAACTAGTGGTAGTATAGACACAGTGACAGTAGTTGCAGTGGTAACAGTAATAGAATTAGTAGTGGACATTCAAATAGTGGGGTAGTGGTGATAGTGGCAACTAACATTATTAACAATAACTAATGGCGCTGGGTATATCCTTCCACCTCATCTTTGCTTGCTCTCAAATAAACTCTGTATGCACTCCCTGACAGTTCTCTGCAGAACATCCAAGGTTGGTCATACAGTGGATCCCATCCCACTGCAATATTGAAGGCAATGAAGCTGCAGACAAACTAACAAAGTGTGGAGGAGCATTCCCACAAACACATCTGAGCATCACATATAATGAGGTCGACCATAATTAAAGTCAACTTCAAGGGAAAATGGGTCGATCAACACCGCGACTTCTGAAAAGAAGACAGCTACTTTAATTTAACTTGAGAATAGCAAGTCTTCATCTTCAGACTGAGCATTCAGACTCAAGGGTCATCTTTACAACAAAATAAGGTTTGGGACAGGTGTCCATGTGGGGAGGATACCATGACCATGGAACACATCCTACAAAACTGCATGCTCACGCAGGAAGAGAGAAAACAATACTGGCCTCGTGAGACAGATGTAAGACAAAAGATGTATGGAGATAAAACATCCTTACAAACAAAGGTGACCTTTGTAAGGGAAACTATGACCTTAATCTGAGGATGAACGAAGAATAAGAAGAAGAATCTATTACTATTATCTTTCATAAACATTATCGACTTCTCTCATCTCCATAGAGTTTAGTGCTCAATTGGATTGAGGAAAGCCATGCTGTCATTTTGCACCTATTTTAGAGACTTGGAGAACATGTTCTGTTTATTTGTCCTTCCCCCAGGGGCACACATCTGAGTCTGATCTTTAATTCATTGAACACATGATATTTCAGTCTGTTCTCAGACTGAATATTACTACTTTGTCCTTTCTTGAAAAGAAGTAGTATCATTTTGCTTTATCAGACTTCAGATGTTCTTTGTTCCCTTCATCTCTGAAATTGTCAGCATTTTTAGATATATATTTTAATCTCATATTAGTACCTTGGTGCGTGTGTCTGTGTGTGCACGTGTGACTGTACACATCTGTCTGCATGTGATGTGTGTGTCCGCGTGTGTATATGTATATATATATATATATATATATATATATATATATATATATATATATATATATATATATATATATATATATATATATATATATATATATATATATATATATGTGTGTGTGTGTGTGTGTGTGTGTGACTGACAACTAACCTTCAATCCTGCTAGAGCTAATCCACACATACTCATACTTTGCTGCATTATAGGCTGGAACCATGTTCTGAACCATGGGATTCACGATACCTTTGATGCTTCCTGTACCTGAAATACAAAACCATTACATTTAGGGGAGGAAAGAAAGGTTCACGTCACCCAGCTATGTACATTATTTAAAAGATAATAAAAGCCAGTTGTGCAGATGGCATACAACATCATCATGTAAAACAAAGTGATATAGAAACCACTACAGCAAGAAAACAAAAATGATTTTCACACAAGTTTTATGCAAGATGGTCAAAATCAGCATGCACATGCTTTGGGGAGGAAAAGAGTCATGGGGGTATGTGTGGTAATGGTGGTTGTGTTTGGTGTGTTTGTGTGGACGCCATGTTCAGTTCAGTTCATCGCATAACCCATCGGGTCGTTGGAGCACACTTGAAGACACTCTCACAATCCCAAGCCATCTCTCTCTGTCCACTGCCACTAGTCGTATCTCACTGGGATGAAGGTTTGACCACTCAGTGATGTTGTCTGCCCATTTCTTATTTGGACGACCCCACTCTCTCTTTCCTGGTACGGAACCATGCAATATTAAATTTGTAATTCCACTGGACCTTGTAACGTGCCCATACCAAGCCATCTTTCGCCTTTCGATAGCTGTGAACAATTGCGTTTTCCACTCTTCGTCATATTTCTATGTAATCCTTATATGTAACATTTAAGATTCTTCTAAAGCACCTCATTTCCATTGCATGTATTCTGCACTGGATATCCGCAGTAATGGTCCAAGTCTTACAGGCATACACAAATATTGAGAGCACCAATGGGCGCATTAGTCTCAACTTTTATGCTGAGGGCGAGCCGCTTTTCTTGCCATACGGGTTTCCAACACGTAAGCCGCGCTGTTGTCTGTGCTATTCTGGCAACTATCTCAGGCTGCGAGCCCTCGACACTGATCAGTGATCCCAGATACTTGAACCGGTGTAGAACTTTCAGCTCCTGACCATTTGCTTGTATCACAGATGTAAACCCTTTCATGTTATTAGTCATCAGCTTTGTTTTGATTGCATTTATCTCCATGCAATAGCTCTGCATTGTTCGTTCCAATCTACTAATCAGCTCCTGGAGTTGTTTCCGTGCCTGCCAGACCATCTATATCATCTGCAAATCGTAGGTTTGTAATCGTCTTGTCACCTATTCTGACTGTACCAGCATGTCCCTAAAAGGCCGCCTCCATTATTCTATCCAAGAATAAATTGAAGAGTGTTGGAGAGAGTATACAACCATGTCTCACCCCAACAGACGTGCGGAACCACTACACTAGACGCCTTCTCAATATTACTATTGATCTTGTAATGCTTCATTATTGTCCATAGTGCAGCATGCCATACTCTGTCAAACGCCTTTTTGAAATTGATGAAGACATGAAATATGTGTTGTTGATACTCTAAGTATTTCTCATTCAATATCCACAGATTAAATATCTGTTCAGTGGTGCTTCTTCCCGCTTGAAACCCTGCTTGCTCTTCGGCAATGATATTCTCTGCCTGTGGTTTTAATCTGTTGAGGATTACTCTTAAGAGAACTTTGCTAGGATGGCAAATGAGGCTAATTGTTCTATAGTTCTGACACATCTTTAGGTTCCTTGATTTAGGCAAAATGTCCTTATCAGGATAAATGCCAAAGAAGAAGATTTGTTCATCATCGTCGATGAGTACTGACCACATCATCCTGTGTCATACTATATTCTTGAGACTGTAGATGTGCAATCGAGGGAAGTTCTATTGCATGACTGGCACACAAATGATCTGCAGCTGGTACTGGTATTCCCTCTACTCTAGACTTTCTGATTATGTATCATTCCTGAGCTACCCAAAACACAGGTGCTCTCGCTGACTGAATACTTTTAGGCCAGTCTTTCTGAAATGGTAGTGTCCATCTCACAGCACTTCAGTAGCTCTATCAGGCTGTCCTTGAATCACTTCTTTAGGCAAATCGTGATCAGCTCATCACAAAAAATTCTTTATAAGCCATTCGTTTGACTTTCCAGCAAGGTATCAAGCCCATTTCAGTTGAGCTATCTTCAAAAGTACATGAATGCTGGCACTGGAAAGGTCCTAAGCATCTGTAATATGGTAGTAAAAAAAAGTAAAGATCCCACCACGCCATGTGCCATATGGTGTTAGGCCCATATTATTTTGTAACCCATGGCCTGTACGTCTTGGACTGAACCGGTACATATTTAACCCTGGGTCGACCCAGGGGCCATTGCGGTCTGAAAAACCATTTTCGCCTCAACTGGGGAATGAATCCAGGAACACTCAGATGCGAAGCAAGGAATTGACGGAAGGGCACCACCATGAGTGGAGCCTGCAACTTAATTTGACTCAACACGCCAACACTGTAAAATGATTGACAGATTGAGAGCACTCTCGTTGGGTCTAATAGGGAACGTGTGCTGGTATTAGACCCACGGAAGACAGGTCAGTTTTTTTTAACCTCTTAGTGAAAGAGCGTCTGCTACGGTAATCTTGTTTTAACCCTGCAGAAATCGCAAGTTCCAGACACCTGGTCATTGACAAACAAAAAAGCCCTCTATTGATTCGTTCGGTCTAATTGTGAACGGGTGCTGGTATTAGACCCTCGGAAGACAGGTCAGTTTTACCCTACTAATGACAGGGCGTTGCTACGGTAAATCCTGCTCAATTCGAGAGGAGCCGCAGACATTAGGTTCACGTACTAGGCTGATAAGCCAATGGCGCGAGGCTACCATGTGAGGGATTACGGCCGGACGCCTCTAAGCCGGAATCCCGCCCGAAATCTCAGCACCACTGCGATGGGAGGCTACGATATGGTCAGGACCTGGGGCTCGCGCCTCAGATCCACCCGGTCGAGCCACAGAAAGAGGTCTCTGCCGTCCGCCGATCAAAGCGGGCGGGTAGCTGCTCGATATTCACACCATACGGCGATGAGGTGCGAAACCACCAACAGAAGACTTAGTTCTTGGTCGGGGTGTCGTAAACAGTAGAGCAGCCACCTCACTGTGAACTGTCGAGACTCAGCCTCTGACCATGAGATATGTCCGCACACCAGGCGAACAACATCTCCGTGACATTACCAGGCCTGTCCCCTGGTTAAATGCACTCCTGCCTCGCTCTCTACCTCTGTATGCTATCAGCCATACCAATGGACGCAGAAGAGATGCAGGCTAGCGGACATTGCCCCTCTGCCCTATTGTGTCAACCTCCCAGGTGGCGGGGAATGCTAGGCGTACCATCACTGCAGAGAAGCCGAGAAAATAAAGGGAGAAAAGAGATACCCCACTCACATGCATATGCTACGTTTCTGGCAGGACGTGACGATCCTGGGATACAGACACACTGGACTGCCTCTTTTCCGGGATAGTACAAACCAGTACATAGTCCATATCATATCTCATATATCATCACCACACCCTATAGACACGAGTGGGGAAGACTCGATAGTCCTGCAAGACAACTTCCTAAGAGAGACAACTCTGACCAAAAACAACTGCTGCCTTGCAGTTAGGCTGGGGACAGCCAAAGGCTAAGGAGGGCATCCCTACAGAAGCGCCTGTTGAAATTGGATGCACTGAGCCACAGGCTAACAAATTAAAACAGTGCAACGTAAATATCGCTGTAAAAAAGCGTACGATGAAGAAGAAGAACAGAAGAGAGCAGGTCGTGGTCTTCAGACTTCGCACTGGCCACAATAGACTGAGGTACCACCTATTCAACAAATTGAAGATAGGTGGCACTGACGAATGCCCATGTGGTACCGGGAAAATGACCGCTGAGCATTTGCTGCAAAACTGCCCGACATACGAGGATCAGAGAGAGCAGATGTGGCCATCACCAGTGGCAACACTAGACAAGCTCTATGGCAGTGTCGATAGCCTCAGGATGACCGCCGCTTTTTTGAAAAAATAAAGGTTGATGTCTGACAGCGTAAGAAGAAGAAGATGCGAAGCCAGCGGGCTAACCACTGCTAACAATATGGTGCTGCCTGCAAATATGAAGCATGCACCCTAAACAGGCCGCATGAAAGTGATTCAACCTCCTAATGTATGTAGTGCATACAGTCCAGTTCCCACAAGCATAGAACATGGTGGAGGAGAATGGCAGCATTGGTAAACCTTCAGCTTATTAGCTGCTATGCTTATTATTTGACATTTCCCCACTGTCATGTATATTCTACCGAAAGCTTTACTGGCTTTTGCTAGTCTATTCGTCAGCTATCATCAGATTTCGACAGTGTGTTTACGATTTAGATTAATTTTCCCACCGCTTCAAATTTACAAACAATAACATTTATTTAAATAAAGTGAATTTAAAAAATTCAGAAATGATGACATAATTTGAGGAGCCAAAATATTGTCATGAGAACATCTTCATCCAGCAATTGAAAAGAAAGCCCAACATACTTTCCCCTAACAAATAGCTTTGGCTCAAAGGATGATTGCCAACAAATACATCCCAAGGGAATGAATAAATGTTTACACAGACAGGTCAGCATACAGAGCAGTAAAGAATAGAGGAAGAGGCAGATACAATTAGAGATCAACCACAAAAGTTCTCAAACTGAATAAAATCTCCACCAACTTCAGAGCAGAATATATGGTACTTCTTGAGGTAGTGAAAATCTTCACCAAAGGAGATGTTCAGTTCAGTTCAAGTGCCATCTCCGCATCAGAGGTCGGCTGCAATGGATCTCCAGTGTACTCTATCTCTTGCTGTAATTGTGTGCAATCTGAGAGGCTTTTTCCAGTCCATCTCCTGATGTTATCCACCCACTTAAAACGTCTGCCTTCCACCCTACCATCCAGTATGATCTTCAACAAGGAGGTATGTCTTGTTATATGACCAAAATAACGTAACTGTCTAACCCTGATTTCGGTCATTTATTCTCTTTTCTCTATCAACTTTTTCAATACCTCCACGTTTGTTTCCTTATCTTTCCAAGAAATGGAACCCAATCTTCTATATACCCACATTTCGAAGGATTCAATACTCTTTTTCAACTTGTTATTCATTGTCCACTGTGCCATAAATTAGTGGTGAGTGTAAATCTTCTTCTTCTTCGTACGCTGTCACACGCCAACCTGTATTTTTTCTAAAAAAGCAGCGGTCATCCTGAGGCTGTCGACACTGCCATAGAGCGTGAGTTTAAATAACACCTGACAATTCTAATTTTCACATTCTGGAAGATGAGGAACTATTAGAAAAAAAAGTGATCTTAACTGACTGCCAATTATTATTGCAGTCAGTTCAGAACAAGAACAACCAACACATGTTGCATTAGATCAGATCAAAGCTAAACAATATACAAAAGACCTCAACAGTTGCCCTGCAATGGTTTCCTTATCCCTGTGGAATCACTAGGAATGCAAAAGCTGATGCGTTGTCATGGGTTGGATAGAAAATGGAGCAATCAATCTACACACTACCATAAAAATAAGTAGCATGTCTTTTGCAGAATGTTATTTCTAACAAACGGCCAACCAATTTCCCTATTATAAGTGTCATGGAAACTGTGGAGGATGGAAGGCTGCCATTAATTTCCGCACATGGAAGGACAAAAAAAACCATGCCTGTTAAACTGGACACAAGCGTGATTCGAACTGGGTGCGTTAGGATTGTGAAACTGACACTTCACCTCTAGGCCACACAGGCCTCTACAGACACAGATAGAGGAAAAAACCATCATCCATAATTTGCTTGGATTCTACTGGAGGGAAAAAATTCATGAGGACAACAGATCTGACCCAATCCACCAGCTTCTTAGACCAAAACAAGCTATCCTATTTCATTTAAGAAAAGGCAATTGCAGATTATTAAATCATCTCTTAACACCTAGAGATATCTCACACAAGTGAATGCACATACGAAACTGGCATCCAGACCTCTGAACACATCCTCCAGAACTATCCACCCTAAGCTGACCTATGATGTCAGATGTGGCTAGAGGGTGCAAAGCTGAAGCAGAAACTATGGGACTACTTCCTTGACCTGAAAAGATGGTCACATTTTTCCTACTGGAGCAAACAAACAAGGAGGGTGATTAATGTTAACCAACCCCATGTACATAACTAAAGCATATAACATCTGAACAAAAATATGCAAAGAAAGGATTTATAAAGTGTAGAGGAAATGAAGTAGACACAGATAAAGTACAGAATAGTGTTTCAGACCTCACTCTTGCAAACTGATAATATCATGGCATGAACAAAAGAAAAGAAGTAAATATACCTGTAAACAATGTCACATCCACATTGGGGTACAGTTCCTGGAGTCTTTTTACCACCAGAATGGCTTCATCTTTTTCATCATGGAAGCAAAAAAGTAGTTCAAACTACAAGAGAAAAAATGTTATATAATACATGTCTTCTATTAACATAAAAGCAGTACAACTATAATTCTTACTGTACCTTACTGAAGCTATACACAGCAGTGCCCAATCTCTACATCTCCAGCAGAGCCCAATCACTATATTTCCAAGCTGTCCATAGCAGTTCCCAATCTCTACATCTCCAGCAGAGCCCAATCACTATATTTCCAAGCTATCCATAGCAGTGCCCAATCTCTACATCTCCAGCGGAGCCCAATCACTATATTTCCAAGCTATCTCCAGCAGAGCCCAATCACTATATTTCCAAGCTATCTCCAGCAGAGCCCAATCACTATAATTCCAAGCTATCTCCAGCAGAGCCCAATCACTATATTTCCAAGCTATCTCAAGCAGAGCCCAATTACTATATTTCCAAGCTATCTCCAGCAGATCCCAATCACTATATTTCCAAGCTATCTCCAGCAGAGCCCAATCACTATATTTCCAAGCTATCTCCAGCAGAGCCCAATCACTATATTTCCAAGCTATCTCCAGCAGAGCCCAATCACTATATTTCCAAGCTATCTCAAGCAGAGCCCAATTACTATATTTCCAAGCTATCTCCAGCAGAGCCCAATCACTATATTTCCAAGCTATCTCCAGCAGAGCCCAATCACTATATTTCCAAGCTATCTCCAGCAGAGCCCAATCACTATATTTCCAAGCTATCTCCAGCAGAGCCCAATTACTATATTTCCAAGCTATCTCCAGAAGAGCCCAATCACTATATTTCCAAGCTATCTCCAGCAGAGCCCAATGACTATATTTCCAAGCTATCTCCAGCAGAGCCCAATCACTTTATTTCCAAGCTATCTCCAGCAGAGCCCAATCACTATATTTCCAAGCTATCTCCAGCAGAGCCCAATCACTATATTTCCAAGCTATCTCCAGCAGAGCCCAATTACAATATTTCCAAGCTATCTCCAGCAGAGCCCAATCACTATATTTCCAAGCTATCTCCAGCAGAGCCCAATCACTATATTTCCAAGCTATCTCCAGCAGAGCCCAATTACTATATTTCCAAGCTATCTCCAGCAGAGCCCAATTACTATATTTCCAAGCTATCTCCAGCAGAGCCCAATCACTATATTTCCAAGCTATCTCCAGCAGAGCCCAATCACTATATTTCCAAGCTATCTCCAGCAGAGCCCAATCACTATATTTCCATGCTATCTCCAGCAGAGCCCAATTACTATATTTCCAAGCTATCTCCAGCAGAGCCCAATCACTATATTTCCAAGCTATCTCCAGCAAAGCCCAATCACTATATTTCCAAGCTATCTCCAGCAGAGCCCAATCACTATATTTCCAAGCTATCTCCAGCAGAGCCCAATCACTATATTTCCAAGCTATCTCCAGCAGAGCCCAATCACTATATTTCCAAGCTATCTCCAGCAGAGCCCAATCACTATATTTCCAAGCTATCTCCAGCAGAGCCCAATCACTATATTTCCAAGCTATCTCCAGCAGAGCCCAATCACTATATTTCCAAGCTATCTCAAGCAGAGCCCAATTACTATATTTCCAAGCTATCTCCAGCAGAGCCCAATCACTATATTTCCAAGCTATCTCCAGCAGAGCCCAATCACTATATTTCCAAGCTATCTCCAGCAGAGCCCAATCACTATATTTCCAAGCTATCTCCAGCAGAGCCCAATTACTATATTTCCAAGCTATCTCCAGAAGAGCCCAATCACTATATTTCCAAGCTATCTCCAGCAGAGCCCAATGACTATATTTCCAAGCTATCTCCAGCAGAGCCCAATCACTTTATTTCCAAGCTATCTCCAGCAGAGCCCAATCACTATATTTCCAAGCTATCTCCAGCAGAGCCCAATCACTATATTTCCAAGCTATCTCCAGCAGAGCCCAATTACAATATTTCCAAGCTATCTCCAGCAGAGCCCAATCACTATATTTCCAAGCTATCTCCAGCAGAGCCCAATCACTATATTTCCAAGCTATCTCCAGCAGAGCCCAATTACTATATTTCCAAGCTATCTCCAGCAGAGCCCAATTACTATATTTCCAAGCTATCTCCAGCAGAGCCCAATCACTATATTTCCAAGCTATCTCCAGCAGAGCCCAATCACTATATTTCCAAGCTATCTCCAGCAGAGCCCAATCACTATATTTCCATGCTATCTCCAGCAGAGCCCAATTACTATATTTCCAAGCTATCTCCAGCAGAGCCCAATCACTATATTTCCAAGCTATCTCCAGCAAAGCCCAATCACTATATTTCCAAGCTATCTCCAGCAGAGCCCAATCACTATATTTCCAAGCTATCTCCAGCAGAGCCCAATCACTATATTTCCAAGCTATCTCCAGCAGAGCCCAATCACTATATTTCCAAGCTATCTCCAGCAGAGCCCAATCACTATATTTCCAAGCTATCTCCAGCAGAGCCCAATCACTATATTTCCAAGCTATCTCCAGCAGAGCCCAATCACTATATTTCCAAGCTATCTCCAGCAGTGTCCAATTTCCATAACTGCAACAATGATTCTCATTTTTAAAGTTTTCCATTAGCTACTATTAAGTTAATCATGGTAATAGACAGCCAGTTTGGTAGGACCACCATACCAAGAAAGAGCTGACATCCTTGTCTCAAAGGCACCTAGATATCTGAGATCTGGATATGGATAGAGCTGATATTCTGAGATCGATCAAATGCTGCATCTCAGATGCTGACACTGCAATAGAAGAATTAGCAATCCACAGACTGCAGAATATTGAAGTAAATCGTGGGTCTAGTAGGTATGGGTACCTGAGAGGATCATCTTCTTCTTCTTCTGCGTACGCAGTCAGACAGTAACCATTATTTTTTCGAAAAAAGCGGCGGTCATCCTGAGGCTCTCGCCACTGCCATAGAGCTTGTCTTGCAGTTCCACTGGTAATGGCCACATCTGCTCTCTCTGATCCTCGTATGTCGGGCAGTTCTGCAGCAGATGTTCAGCGGTCATTTTACCAGTACCGCACGGGCATTCGTCGGTACACCCTATCTTCAATTTGTTGAATAGGTGGTACCTCAGTCTGTTGTGGCCAGTGCGAAGTCTGAAGACAACGACCTGCTCTCTTCGGTTCAACTGGTAATAGGCATCGTTTTTGGTGTAACCAGTATGTTCGGTTTCCCATTTGGTCATGTATCTGGCTTTGATAAGCCGTTTTGACTCTTCGTACGTCATACTGGTATCTGTTTGTGGTAGTCTTGCACCTTCTTTTGCCAGTCTGTCTGCCTCCTCGTTGCCTTGGATGTTGCAGTGTGACGGAACCCACTGTACCACTACCCTTTTTGGTGCGGACTGCTGGCACAGTTTGCAGAGTGCTGCTCTTAAGTCATTAAGCTCAGTGTTTTTCTGGCTTTTTAGCGCTGTGACTACGGCGAGAGCATCTGTCAGCAGGACTATATGGCTCTCATTTTCACTGTGTGTCACCATTTCTTCCACTGCCGCCCTCAGTGCCTCTGCCTCCGCTCTGAAATTGCTTGTGTACTTACCAGTAGCGAATGACAGTGTTATTTTTCTGCCATTTGGTAGGTTCAGGAATGCTCCTGCCCCTCCGTTCTGTGTAGTGTTTGTTACAGAACCGTCGGTGTATGCATGGGTCCCGTCCATGCTTGGGTAGTTTTTCGTTATGAAGCTTAGGGTAGTATCTCTCCTTTCTTTTTCAGTCTGGCAGTTTTTGTTTGCAATACCTGGTATATTTTCTACCACCTCTGGAAATATATCCTGCCTCCAGGTAGGTTTTCGTACAGTAGTGATGGGTTTTGGTGTTGTTAGTGCGTTTATGGGCTCTTCGTGCATCTTTGCTTTGGCTGTTTCTGCAAAGTTTCTCCGCTTTAGTTTCCCATTTCCCAAATTGTTTAGTCTCTGGTGCATTGGATAGTCCGTCAGTCTTCGGAGTTTCTCTGACTGCAGCTGGGCTCTGCAGTCTCTTCTATCGGTCATGGATTGCAGTTTTGTAATCTTTTCAAGTTCTACAATTGGCGTTGACTTCATGCCACCTGTTATAATTCTCATGGCTTGGTTTTGAAGTTTGTTAACTTTATCGAAGTTCGCCTTCGCTGCTGTTGTCCATGCCGCAATGCCATACTCGAGAACTGGTCTCACTCTTCCAGTATACAGTTTCTTTAGTATGCCTTCGTCTGCTCCCCAGCTTGTGCCAGCAAGTTTCCTCATGATTGCCATTCTTTCTCTGGCTTTCATTCGGTTTCTCTCAATCTGACTTTTCCATGTCATGCGCCGATCAAATGTGACTCCCAGATAGGTTGGGTTGTCGTTTGGCTGCAGGAATTTGCCATTTAGACTTAATTTGGTACTTTGGGGTTTTAATGAAAGCGAGAATATTGTGCATGTGGTTTTCTCCTCGTTTATTTTGACCAGCCATGAGTTCGCCCACTCTTCCAGCGATGTTAGGGCCGTCTGCATCCGATTTCTTGCTATGGTGAGATTCTTTTCAGAGGTCCACATAGCCAGATCGTCTGCAAACATTGAGCTATGGACTCTTCTTGGTATATTCTCTGTAATATCGTTTATATATACCAGGAAGAGTGTGGGTGACAGTACTCCCCCTTGGGGTACTCCCTGCTCGAGTGTCACCTTTTTGCTCATCTGCCCTTGTACTTGGACTCTGGCCGTTCTTTGTTTGAGGTAGTGGTTGATCCACTTGTACATCTTCCCACAGACATCACTTCTTCTTAGCTTGACTCTAAGTCTATCCTTCCAGACTTTGTCAAATGCCTTTCCCAGATCCACCCAAACAGCTACTGTGTGTTTCTGTGCCTGGTAGGCATCTTCTATCTCCTGGGCTATGAGGATGACCTGGTCCTCAGTGGATCTGTGCTGTCTAAAGCCGGCTTGCTGTGGAATTAGTATTCGTTTTTCTTCCAGATGCCACATCAGTCTGGTGTTTATCATCCGTTCCATCAGCTTGCCGACACAGCTCAGTAGGCTGATGGGCCTGTATCCATTTGGATCTGTTTTATCCTTTCCTGTTTTTGGTACTGGTACCAGTATTGCGTCTTTCCATGCCTGGGGTACAATACCCCTTTTCCAGCTTTGGTTCAGGACTGATAGTAATTTCCTCTTCGCTGTTTGGCCCAGCCCCATCAGCATTTCGTTTGTTATCCCGTCTTTTCCGGGAGATTTCCTTTTCTTTAGTGTTCTCATAGCCTCTTCCATTTCGCGCATTGTTAGTTTGGCCATCATGTGCTCTTCAGGAGCCGTATTTATGTTTTTGTGTCCCTTTAGCTCTTCGCTAATGTCTGTATGCTTATCTGCAGGGACCTCGATGTGGTTTGCTCTGGCATAGTGATCGACAAAGGCGTTTGCGGCTTTCTTACCTGTGATCAAGTTCTCGCCCTGCTTGATAGTAATTTGTTTATTTGACGGGGTTTCGTCGTTCATGGCTCTGACTAGCTTCCATAGCTTGTTCCCGTCTTTGTCCAGGTTTAGACTTTCCGTTTTATTTTTCCAGCTTTCTCTTGCTGTTTGCTTGAGAGTGTGTTTGTACTTCGCCGTGGCGGCTTTGAGGGCGATGTTTGCCTCCATGGATTTTTCTCGCTCTGCCATGTTCCTAGCATTTGTTACTGCATCTTCCACTTTCTGCAACTCATCATTCCAGTAGGGCTTATAGTTTTTCCTAGCTCCTCTTGGGATGGTTTCAGTGGCGGCTTGCATTATTGCCTTGCTTAGGCTCTCTACCATGGGCTTCATTTTGGTGTTTCGTGTGTTGATGGTTTCACACAGCCCATCTGTCAGGATTGCAAATCTGTCCCAGTCGGCTCGTTTGTAATTCCAACGTGGGAGCCGTTTTGTTTCCTGTGGGCCTACTTCCATGTCAATGGTTAGCCTGATCGGCCTGTGGTCGCTACCTGCCAGTTGGTTTAGCACCTGGCGGTCTATTTTATGGTGTATGTCCTGTGTGGAGAAGGCCAAATCTGGAGTCGAGGTGGTATGCCATGTTCTTGAAGAGAAGCTAGGGCTATCCTCCGGCCTATTGATTAGGGAGAGATTTGCATCTATCTCCCAATCTTCCACTTCGTCACCTCTGCTGTCTGTGTCAGAGTATCCCCATCTTTCCGAGTGGCTGTTGAAATCTCCAACTACTATGCAGTTGGAGTCTCTGACCTCCATACTCGAGAGCGATAGGTCTCTATTTGGTGGTCCGTACAGATTGAAAATGCGGAGCTTCGTCTCTTGAGCCATTATGTCAACTCCTACAATTTCTGCTTGTCCGGTGTGATTGACAGATACCGCGCTACTCGGTATGCAGTTTCTGGTCAGTATCAGGACCCCTCCTTTGTGGCCTTCTCTATCTAGACGGAAGGTCTGGTATCCTCTGATTGAGAATTTATGGTTATTGTTGAGGTGCGTTTCCTGGATACATGCCACGTCAATCTTACCTTCATGCAGGTGGTGTGTTAGGGAAAGTTTTTTGTTAATGACTCCCTCCGCATTCCACTGTAGTATTTTGAGGGTCTTGAGGTTTTGGCCAATAGAAGTTGCCCCATAGCCATGTGCCTTGACTCCACGACACATGGGTGGGTGACCACCAGTAGTCAAGGGTGGGCCCCTTCGAGGCGTGAGGCCCGGCACTATCGCTACCTGGCGGGACTCCGCAGGATGAGCGCCATGCGTTTTTCTGATAGGTTGTACTGCCATCATACTGCGATTTACGTTGCACTGTTTTGTTAGGCTTGAGGCCCCATGCATCCGATTTCAACAGGCGTTTCTGTAGGGATGCCCTCCTTAGCCTTTGGCTGTCCCCAACCTATCTGCAAGGCAGCAGTTGTTTATGATCAGACCTGAGAGGATCAAACATGAGTATGTACAATCAACATGTTACTGGAACTATTAGCAACCACACTCTTTGTCATTTGTTGAGCGAGACTGAGTCCGTATGGGTCTGTCTGGAGTGCAGAGACATTGATTCTTAATAGAACATAACAGAACTATAATTCTATTGATAATCTATGATGTAATTCACCTCATAAGTAATTAAAAAATATCAAATTTCCAATAGTAAAGTTGTTCTCTATTTTCGTTCCTTAGCTAATGTTAAAAAAAAAGCAAAGCAAATGGCTGACCACTCAAAAGATGGACAGCAGAAATAACAGAAGCAGTAAAGCTCCCCCTGTATGAAGCACAAACTAGGGCCCGGTCAAGAAACCTCTTCATAACCTGACACTAAAAGGCACAAGCAGGACAAAAAGCAAAAAGAAAGAAAAGAAGTTAATGTTCAGGTTAGCACTATTTGACAGATTGAATATAAAGAGCTTAAGAATTCATTGTTTCTTCAAAGCCATGTAGATTATTGGGTGTTTGTCAATTATGATAATCTAAAAGATCATTTTTAACTTGGTAATTCTGGTTTTGATGTCTCTATCTGATCTTTGCTGTGTTTTAACGAACTACATTTTTGTACTCTATTTCAGCATTTCCCACCCTATTTACTGTCAGCTTTCCATTTTTAAATTACTGATTAACAAACTGATTCCAGGTGTGATTTACTGTGCAATATGTGTATCACTAAATTAGGAGAATATGTGTTCATCCTTCCTTTTTCATTCCAACTGGAACATGGGAGCCGCCATTGCAGTTGACCTCCTTGAAGAAACATACGCTAATGCATTTGTGGAGCTCTTGCAGTAGTGGATCCCAACCAGGAGTCCGT
Organism: Ariolimax columbianus; assembly: GCA_036924085.1. NCBI lineage: Eukaryota > Metazoa > Mollusca > Gastropoda > Stylommatophora > Arionidae > Ariolimax > Ariolimax columbianus. The sequence goes on from JAVGWX010000003.1 coordinate 50,938,163, forward strand.
AAGGTCCTTTTGGGGGATCCATAAGGGCCTTTTAGAGGGCATGTAAGGTCCTGTTGGGGCGCCAGTAAGGTCCTGTTGGGGGGCCAGTAAGGTTCTGTTGGGGGGCCAGTAAGGACCTGTTGGGGGGCCAGTAAGGTCCTGTTGGGGGGCCAGTAAGGTCCTGTTGGGGGGCCAGCAAGGTCCTGTTGGGGGGCCAGTAAGGTTCTGTTGGGGGGCAAGTAAGGTCCTGTTGGGGGGCCAGTAAGGTCCTGTTGGGGGGACCAGTAAGGTTCTGTTGGGGGGCCAGTAAGGTTCTGTTGGGGGGCCAGTAAGGTCCTGTTGGGGGGCCAGTAAGGTTCTGTTGGGGGGCCAGTAAGGTTCTGTTGGGGGGCCAGTAAGGTTCTGTTGGGGGGCCAGTAAGGTCTTGTTGAGGGGCCATTAAGGTCCTGTTGAGGGGGCCAGTAAGGTCCTGTTGAGGGGGCCAGTAAGGTCCTGTTGGGAGTCCGTAAGGTCCTGTTGGGGGGGCCAGTAAGGTCCTGTTGGGGGGCCAGTAAGGTTCTGTTGGGGGGCCAGTAAGGTCCTGTTGGGGGGCCAGTAAGGTTCTGTTGGGGGGCCAGTAAGGTTCTGTTGGGGGGCCAGTAAGGTTCTGTTGGGGGGCCAGTAAGGTCTTGTTGAGGGGCCAGTAAGGTCCTGTTGAGGGGGCCAGTAAGGTCCTGTTGAGGGGGCCAGTAAGGTCCTGTTGGGGGTCCGTAAGGTCCTGTTGGGGGGGGGGGGGCAGTAAGGTCCTGTTGGGGGGCCAGTAAGGTCCTGTTGGTGGTCCAGAAGGTCCTGTTGGGAGTTAGTAAGGTCCTGTTTGGGGGAAGGGGTCTGCAAACAAATTTAGATTTTAAAATTTGAGTTACGAGCATGGGTTTTTAATTTTACACTTCACTTGGTGTGAAGGGGAAAGTGCTGATGTTGGTGGTGAGGGAGAAGCAAATTATCAATGACTCTATGGGATCGGTGATCTGGAAAAGGTTGGGAGCCAGTGCTGTGACATCGTGAGGTTGCCAAGTCCATGCCAAATCCTCCTTAAGCACCTTTCATGACATGCATGGGAAGGAAGACTAATGTCTGGTTAGGCAAAACATACTGATCAGACATGTTAGGCTCAGGCAAAATATACTGGCCCGTCACCTCGACTTCTCCGTAGTCCTCCCTGGAAACAGGCTGTTTCAGGCTGTTTTCATGGCAGCATGTCTAACGAAGTGAGAGATCGACATGATCCCTGTAGAAATTAGCAACACGCAGATGATGCCAAGCATAGCACAACTATCTGGAGGACCCTGGTCCACCTTCATCAGCACGCTCGGCATGTGAGGAAAGCTACAACAGACTGCCACTTAATGTCCTTTTCAGGGCTCAAAAAAAGAGTAAACCTACTCATTGTGGGCATTCAACCACATAACATGCATGATGGGATGCATTTGTTCCTATTCTTTCCTATCCAGTATGGGGGTCGAGGACCAACAGGAGGAATCATAGCACTTGTCAAATACACATACCAATAGTTTATCCACTGTAGATTTTTGTTTCTTACAGTCTCTTATTTATACCTCATTACGGTAGCACTCACTCCAATACCCTGCATTTCACACCTCAGTATTAAAACTGGCCAAAAACTTGTTGAGCATGCCTGCCATCAGCATTTAAAAGAAAACTCCAGAAATAATACCATTCTACCAGGGCAAATCAGTAAATAGGTCACAAATGGCTATTAAAAAAGACAAGAAATGAAATTTGAACTTGCAAAGCATTTATTATTGCACTTACATTGTACCTTACTCTTCTACATAATTTCCACGAACATTGATAGACTTATCCCATCGATTTATTAGTGCACCAAAACTCGCAGTACAGAAGTTTTTGATCCGCTGTCCCAGCTACATTTGTGATTCACATTCAAACTCTTCATCATTCGTGAAACATCTCTTGCCATGGTGGAATCATGCATTATGCTGTAGACTAAACCATGTGAACGCCCTAGGCAGGATCTACACTGTCTGTTGTTACTCCTCTGTCACATATGCTTCTGTTGCAATCTGAACAGATGAGCAGGTCAGGCTTCATCAACAATTTTTGAATGTCTTGAGAAAATTTATCGACCCAGTTATGCACCATTTTTTGTGACAAACACATGTCACCATAAACAGACATTTTGACACCCAAACATGCACAATAGCACGCTGTTCTTTGATTGTACATTCTGTGAGCATGAATGCCATTTTGTATCTGAATTGCACATGTTCATGCGATACATAGTATCTGCTACCTACAGTAATCACAAGGCTGAATGTTGCTGTCACTTAATAACGCCTTTATAAACTACCAACTACATTTTAATTCGGCTATCCCATACCAGTCTTTGACCTATTTACTGACTTACCCTTGTATATTGTGAAATATGCACATGCATATTTCACTGAACAACATAGTGAAGTAAGTAACATTTTTTTAAAGTAAACATCCCGTCATACCATGCGACGTATAGGAAATATGGTGTTAGGCCATTATTATTTTGTGTCCCACGGCACATTATGGATGATGTGGTCAGCATCACACCAGCCGCCTTTACTTCTCAGATTTTTTCTAGTACCCAATTTCTGTAGCTGAGTCGACTTCAGGAGCCACTTTGCTATCTAAACAAAATCCTGCACCAAGTGGGGATTGAACCCTGATCACTTGACTGGGAAACCAGTGTACTAGCCACTGCAGCGCCCAAACACATAGAAGGAGTACAAAATTCATCATCCCTGGGACATAAAGCAGAAGAAAGATGCATGTTACAACTGAATCTACTTAAATAATTGTACCTTGGGGTAGGTTAGCCTGAAGTGACTCTCTAGATTGTGTTCTAAAAATGAATCCACGCCCATGAGTGGTTTGATAATGGAAACTCCTGGAATAGCATCTCCAAGCTCATGTGCTCCTGTCAGTTTGTGAAGATATATTTTGCTGTAGAACACAGAACACATAAACAACAATTACAACATGCTCGTTTTGACAGCTGGCATTAATATAAAATATTTAGAAAGCACATCGTCGGATTCTTTAAAATGAGTAAGGATATACACTTCACTTTTTCCCTTCAGCCCCATAGGGACAGGTTACTGTCCACCGATTCATGTTATTGGCTGCCTTCTTGATCTACGACAATAGGCCAAAGATACAGCAAAGAATGAGCTGACAGCAGCCAGCAACTCACCAAGAGCCTATATCCGCTCCAAGTGGCGGAAACAAATTGGAAACAGACTATAACCATGCAGCCTGACTAAAAGATTAGGGATCAAAGAGGAAAGGCAAACTCTGTCCCAAAATGCTGTGCTTAAATCAGATGTGTTGGCCAAAAGGTGCAGATATCGCAGATTGGCGGTTAACTATGACACATCAAAATGTGTCTTCAGAAGAAGAGATCTGACAATGGAACTACAGAAGCCTTGGCTGCTTCTGTTCTTACTTACTTACTTAGTCGCTCCTCTTCTACCTTGAGGTGTAGAGGTCTGCTTCTGTTCTTTGACCTCTTTAGTCATCTCTACTCCTGTAGGTTCTAACACTTTCTTTACTTAATTTATAAGCTGTGTTCTGTGCCATAGGCCTGTGATATTATTACATCTGATCAGTTGATACAAAACATGTGACATAAAAACCTTTTGGTCATCTGTCTGCAAGAGTATGTAGAACATAGTGTATTCAAATAATATTTTATGAGAACACAAATAATGGAGCAGAAAAAACTAACAGAAAAACAAGTAAAGAGAGACAAGAATATAAAGTACAGAATACTTGCAGAACATTAATAAAGAGCGGAGTGTGTAAAACAGGAAGTAAAAATCACATGGAATAGGTGGGTAAGTTGTCGAATGGATTGAAAATTGGTTAACGGGAAGAAGGCAGAGAGTGGGCATAAATAAGGAGTTCTGAGTGTTGTGAAGTAAAAACTGGAGTGCCACAGGGCTGAGATGGGGGACCAATATTGTTCTTGATATATATAAACGATTAGGATATTGATATCGGATCCATGATTGCAAAATTTGTAGATGACACAAACCTAAGCAGAAGTGGATATATTGAGGTCAGGTTTAGATCAAATTCTAGAATGGTCTGTGAGCTGGCTAATGGAGTTTAATGATAAATGTACAGTCATCCACATGGGTAGATCAAATATGGAGCATAATTACAGAATGGAAGTGAACAATATCAGAAAGATAGAAAAGGAAAGGGACCTAGGGGTTATAATAGATCATACAAGTAAAGTCAGAGAGCAAGTCCAAGTAGCAGTTAAAAAGGCAAATGTGATGTTAGGTATGATAAAAAAAATAGGAGCAAGAAAGTGATTATTAAACTGTATAAAGCATTAGTTAGATCTAGATTGAAGTACTGTGTACAGGTGTGGAGTCACTGTAGAGCAGATATAAACATGCTGGAAAGGATATAAAGAAGAGCGACAAATCTGATAGTGGGATTCCAAAATTAGAGTTACAGATAGAAAGTTCCAGATAAGATATTAGGAAATAATTTTTTAGTCAGAGAATGGTGAATGCTTGGAATGCATTGCCACAGGAAGTAGTGGAGGCAAAGATAATGAATGCATCTAAGAATGTATAAGATGTGCATAGCTTTCAGAGCAAGGAAATGTAAATGAAATTGGATGTATACAGACTCTGCAGATTCTTCTCAACCAGTATAAAGACATTAAGTTAAGGATATGGAAATGTCAAGAGTGCAAAAAGACATGGAAAAAAAAAAGAAAAAAAAACATGTCATGAGAAATCTATTTTTAAAGTAGAGAAGCAAATAATTTAAAGTAGAGAAGCAAAACATTGAAAGTAGAGAAGCAAAACATTGAAAGTAGAGAAGCAAAATGTTGAAAGTAGAGAAGCAAAACGTTGAAAGTAGAGAAGCAAAATGTTGAAAGTAGAGAAGCAAAACGTTGAAAGTAGGAGAAGCAAAAAGTTGAAAGTAGGAGAAGCAAAAAGTTGAATGTAGAGAAGCAAAAAAATCAATTGAAAGCAGATAAACAAAAAATTGAAATTTGCAGAAAAAAGGCTTAAGAAATAAAAATCAAAGCTGAAAGTACAGAAGCAAAAGAATGAAAGCTGAAGAAACAAAGCTGATGTTGCAACAATAATAAAGTTTACAGAATGGAATAAGAAAAATTATGTCACAAGAATACAGATAACAGAAGTGAAACAAAAATGACAGGGATAAAATTAGCAGCACTAAAACAAAATGATGTTCACAACAAGAATACAGTTGAAAGCACAGAGCAACAGGTAGAACATGTGATAAAGATATGTTATAAGAGTGAGCCCTCACCTCATCACCACTGATAAAATGAAGAAGAACATCATGAGTGAGTATAAAAATAAGGCTGCACTGGCTACCACAAACATCACGTAAGACAGTGTGTCTGATGTCAAGTTCAGGTCCCACATCTATGGAGAGAAGACAGGAGTCTAGAGAGTTAATTAATCCAACCATCTCAGTGCATATGCCATTGACCACATCTCATCAGCATACGCGATCCTGGGCTGCTCTTTCATCCTCTCTCCAGGTGTAAACATTTAATCATAGCTCCCTCTCATATTCTTTCCTCGGGATCAAGTTACTGAACAGTGCATGGTCAGCGACCCAAAGCTGAGTGCTAACGTCAGAGCCAGCGAACCAGAGCTGAAAAGATCCTTGTACACCTGCATATGGTGATCCTGGATAACAGGCTGAAACAGAGCAGATTGGCTAAGGAGAAGGAATCGATAATGGAAGGCAACACAGTACTAAAAAATGCCTGCTAAAGTTGGATGTGTCGGACCAAAAGGTGCAAATATCGCAGTCAAGCTGTAGTCTATGAAACAACACATTCCGTTATCTGGACTACATTCTGCTACTTGCAAAGCCCTTTTTAGGGTTTGGTAGCGGGAGATTGAGAACGAACGGACAAAGAATATTCTCTTCTCCGTGTATTTTTAAGTTTTCCTCTTTCCCTTCCATTTCTGATTCCATATGAGAGTATGCATAGCTAAATCAAACATGCTCCTAAATCAAACTCTAAATGACAAATACTCTAGGTGCTGGAAAGATATAAGTTAGTGAATCAAATGTCTCCAATGTTTTCAGTATATTTGAATTTTCTGTATTCCTGTTTGTTCCTTTACTTTACAGTCTCCGTGAGAACTAAGGACAGGAGAATGTGCAGATCCATAATCAGCTAAACTAGGTGGCGTGCTACATGACAATAACGATTTCAGTTGTTTCTTCTTGTTTAATGCCCATAATGAGCAATTATGCTCTTTTGTGCGCCCTGAAAAGGACGTTAAGTGGTGAGTTGAAGTAGCTTTCATCACACCCCGAGCATGTTGATGAAGGTGGGCAGCTGTCCTCAATGCGGTTGTGCTATGCTTGGCTTCATCTGGGTGGTGCTCCCTACTACGGGGATCACATTTCATCAGCCAGACTACCTTGAAAACAGCTTGTTTCCAGAGAGCGCTACATGGAAGAGAGATTGTGGTCTTGGTCAGTGTATTGTACCTGATCCTGATGTGACATCCTGGTCATTATGGTGTGTCTGACTGGACTAGTGTCTCAGTTTCCCAACGATTTCAGTTAGTTATGCTCTATACATGTTTTATTGTTTTCTCTCTACCAAAATGTCTGCCATATTTTGGATCAGTATCTTATATTTCATTTGGAATGATCTTCCTCTTTATTTTCAATTCTGTTTAATGTATTGTTTTGATCTGGTTATGTATACTTTTCTCCCGTACGTTTTGTGAGAAAAAAATTACAAGTTTTAATAGAATTTTTAAAATTCTCCGTCAGGTACACTATAATACAAAGTAATTAAATCTGGGCTAATCTCATGCCAGTTGTCACACCATCATGGTAGTCAACACGCTCTGAAATAATGATATGGACTGTTCAGTAACTGCAAAAGGGTGGCTTCGAGAAGAGGAGGGGTTGTTCCGAAGATCATCGCAATTTCCCCAGGTTTTTTTTAAGCAGTGCTATACGGCTTTCATTAAAGTACTGTTTCGAATCTCTTTATAGGTCTTTCCACATTGTATTGTTATTATGTGCATTAATTGTTATTATGTGCATTAATCGTTATTATGTGCATTAATTGTTATTATGTGCATTAATTGTTATTATGTGCATTCATTGTTATTATGTGCATTAATTGTTATTATGTGCATTAATTGTTATTATGTGCATTAATTGTTATTATGTGCATTAATTGTTATTATGTGCATTAATTGTTATTATGTGCATTAATTGTTATTATGTGCATTAATTGTTATTATGTGCATTAATTGTTATTATGTGCATTAATTGTTATTATGTGCATTAATTGTTATTATGTGCATTAACTGGGCCGACAGGCGCAAAATAAAAACCACAGTGTAACGCACACACGCCTGCCTTGGGGAATAGATAAATAAGGCGAACTAAAGAAAAAAAACAGCTTGCAGACCAAATCTGAAGGTTCTATAAGATAGATATCACTTTACCGTTTGATTTCCGACTCTATGCCACATTCAGTCCTTCCGCACCCACCGAAGCAAGGATTGAGAGAGTCAGAGACAACGTCGTCTCTCGTTAAAAAGGTCCCAGATAAGCCACACCAAAGCCGAAGTCGCTGTCGTCCTTTCTATTCTCATACTGGAAGTTTCTGTAAATTTGTCCCGCTCCTCTCAACAACGACTCTGCCCCTCACTCGAGCAGAGACGCCCCAACCGGCTTTCTTACCGCGTTTCACAATCCAAAATGACTGCGTCAGAATCCTGTGCATTTTCACTTATTAGTTGTTTGGATGTCATCTGCAAATGTCAACGTGCGGTCTGTGTATGTAGGTTGAATGTTGGCTACTTGTATTGTGAGGATGCCGAACGGTACATGTGGGGTGCGCACGCTGTGGTAACCCTGGGCATATGCGCAGATGTCTATGATCCGAAGCTTAGTGCAACTTCTTTCCACGAGAGCAGTTTCGAGATCAGGTGAATCATTCTCCGGCTTCGCACAGGTCACAACAGACTTTGATGTCATCTGTACAACAAGTTCAAGATTGGCACTACAGACCTTTGTGCCTGCGGCACAGCCCTCATGAAGGCTGAACATATTTTGCAGCCCTGTTCAGTTTATACAGACAAAAGAAGTAGGATTTGGCAACATGCAGTGTCCTTCCACGAGAAGCTGTACAGAAGACTTGAGTTGACTGCTGCCTTCGTTAGTCATTGAAGTTGAGGTATGAAGACGAACGAGGAAGAAAGAAGAAACAGTACATCAATGTCCCATAGTCAACACAGTTGTAAGCATCCTCCACACCAAATGACATCACGATAGTTTCTTGTTAGATCTGAAAACCTCCATACGCGTGGTAAGCAAATGCTCAGCGTGTTTCTTATAACTGAGGACCTTTCCCTACATCTAGATAGTGTCCATATTTGGCGCAGTGCCCTATTTCTAATTCCCGACAGATATTTACTTCAAATCAATAGTTTAAAAATACCATGAACGTTTTTAAATAGAAAAGGCTTCCGCGAGTCTATACGTGCTAGTATTATATCACAATGCACGTCTGGGCTGCCCTTTTGTTGATACATAAAGTATTTAAACGAACTCCGATCAATGACTAATATAACCGCCCTCGGCAGTCTATTCAATATAATCACCCAAGCAAGATCATAACGTTTCTTTGTCTTGTCCACTGGGGGACACGAAAGGAGCCTCCATGTAGATTAATGCAATGCAGCCTCGCTGTAAACTAATACATGATGTAATAAAAAAAAAAAGTCCTATTCAGGACAAACAACGAGGAAGAATAACAGAGAAACTCCGGCTAGATTAGACTTCCTATCGACACGTGATTTTTTTTAAAACTAGCCTGCAAACAGCGATGTAAGCGACTTATATTCCACAGCCCTATGAAACACCTCAGTGTGCCACAGCAAATGGAGAAATGTCATAATGATGTGTTTGATTTTGTATACCCACATAAGCAAGCAACATCAAATAGCGTGAGTGGAAGTGTAGCTTGAGTGATTGCCTCGTAGCAGTTTCGATCTGTCACTGGCGCGTGACGTCCGTCGAGGCGGCTTTGATAGTCAGCTGTTCTCACGTGAGCTTCCTTGTTGTAATGTGTGAGAAGACAATTTCAGTGTTCATTTCCTTCCATGTGTCAACATATTATTTCTGAAACAGAGCTTCCGACGGAAAACACCAATACAACTGTTCATAAAAATACTTTGATAAGCGGTTGGTTGGCAGCCGAGAGAAAGCAGCCTGATTAATTATCACTGCAAGCTTTAAAACGAAAGGAGATCTGGCTTCAACTTTCGAGTGCCAGATGACATAATCGGTAGATCGTGTCAGATTGACAGATGGCATAACAGAAACCCACAGCAACACGGGCTCAGAACAAACAACGCAACACAGTTGGTACAGGAAAGGCAACTTGAGCTCCCCATATGGCTTAACGCACTGGTGGACAAACAAAATGACTCTACAAGATTTTTGTTGTTGAATGCCCACAGTGACTAGGTTTACTTTTTTGTGCGCCCTGAAAAGGATGTCAAGTGGCGGGTTGCAGTAGCTTTCTCCACGTCGCGAGCGTGCTGCTTAAGGTGGACCAGGATCCTCCGTGCGGTTGTGCTGTGCTTGGCTTCAACTGCGGGTCGCTCACTACTAATGGATCACGTCGACCCCTCACCCTGTTAGCCATGCTGCAATGCAAAACAGCCCGTTTCCATGGAGGACTGCGGGGAAGCCGAGGTGGTGGTCTTGGCCAGTATATTTTGCCTGACCAGTATTTTTTGCCTTACCAAACGTTAGTCTTCCTCCCCTATACAAGTTAGATAAATGGACTCACCACTCACACACACACACACACACAAAAACTGGCGTGGCATTAGATCATACAATAACAACTGGTTTTAATAAGACACATAAGATGTTCAATGATTCAATGACAAGCAGACTTTATGACCATGTTGTAAAGGTACAGATCCCGTCAGGTCATGCGGCGTGTACTAAGATGTTGTACTAATATGTTGTACTAAGATGTACTAAGATGTTGTACTAATATGTTGTACTAAGATGTTGTACTAATATGTTATGCGTTATTTGTGCCGAGTCTTCCACTCTTGACATGTTTTCTCTGGCAGCCTCTCTTCTTGTATACCGAGACGAATTGAAGAAGGTTGGCCTGGGTCCTCCTGGCTATAGTACAATGCTAAGCTTTCCAATATTCTCACATTACAGGTATTCCAGTGTCGATTTCCGCCTCTTTAGCTGGGCAGCTGTTCCTAATGTGCACGGCGTCAACTTGAGGTGAAGGTCTTTAGTCAATGTGTTGCATCTGGCTCTACAACAAGTTTATTTAGCAATCACGTTTTGCTGAAAAGACAGTTACGTTTAATCAATAATTCCCCTCACCTGCCACGCCTTTTCCAAGGAAAGTAATCAATAGATCTTAAGTCAATTACGGTATTATGTAAGTAAGGGTATCCCGTCGTCCAGACTAGACCTTTACCAACTGGTGTCTCTGTCACACATTTCAAGTGATACGGCCAGAAGTCATTACAAGCTCATATATGTGGCAAATAACACAGCAACTAGTACACTGGAAATTGTGGACAGAAAGCGAATATGGATGGTACACACCCACGGCAATATTACCAAAATAAGCAATGGATTTGAATCCACGGAGGAAGTCGAGCGGGGATTTGGTAGAACACCTCGTGAAGTATGATGGATGAGGAGGGTCAGAAATGTGGAGGGTCCGAAAGGAGGAGGGTCAGAGAGGAGGAGGGTCAGAGAGGAGGAGGGTCAGAGAGGAGGAGGGTCAGAGAGGAGGAGGAGGGTCAGAGAGGAGGAGGGTCAGAGAGGAGGAGGGTCAGAGAGGAGGAGGGTCAGAGAGGAGGAGGGTCAGAGAGGAGGAGGGTCAGAGAGGAGGAGGGTCAGAGATGAGGAGGGTCAGAGAGGAGGAGGGTCAGAGAGGAGGAGGGTCAGAGAGGAGTGTTGAACTCAAGAAGACACCCAATATATAAATGGACGGAGAGCATCAATTGCAGCCATATGTTGTAATGGCAACCAGATGGATAACGATTTAAGGCCTAACACGTGTTGGTTCTAATTAGAGTATGTTAGCCGGGCCACTTGGGAAATTGTATATGTGTCCTCAATATTTTAAAATAATTAACGTTTATCCAAGGGGATGGGGAACTGAGACGCTAGTCCGGTCATGCACAGCATACTGATCATGACGTCGCGCCAGGGCCGGGCACAATACACCGACCAAGACCAAAATCTCTCTGGAAATAGACTGTTTTCAAGGCAACCTGGCTGACGAGATGTGGATCGACGTGATCCCCGTAGTAGTGAACGCTACGTAAATGAAGCCATGCGTGGCACAACCGCCTGGAGGACCACCTTCATCAGCACGCCCGGGATGTGAGGAAAGCTACTACAACCCGCCGCTTAACGTCCTGTTCAGGGCGCAGAAAAGAGCAAACTTACTCAGTGTGGGCATTAAACAAAAACATCCCGAGGGAATCCCAGCAATGGTATATGGGTGTAAGGTTTGGAGTCTACGCAAATCAGACACAGAAGTTTCGTATGACAAAAAGAGCACTGGAGATAGGAGTTCTAAATATCTACCGACGAGACCGCATCTAGCGACCGCATCTAGCACACCAACATCCGCGACCAAACTGAATTCCGGGATGTCGTCGACTCTGGCTCAATACGACTGAAGATAGATGGACGAGGACGGTGTCTTTCTGGTGGCCAAACATCTATAACCCCCTGCGTGGCCGCCCGCCGACGAGCTGGAGAGCTGGTCTGCACCACGCCTTTGGAGCACCATGGTACTACAGGGCGAATGACAGACACAGATTCAAGCAGAATAATTTGGCTACCTGGCATCAGACAACCTTGTCTGATTTAATACCAGGATTCAAGTATTCATGTGAGTAAGGATCCCAGGACCCATATAAGAACCATAGGACTTCAATGTATTTCGTATAACGCGACAAATGAGTGTTGTGCATGCGGCTATCAACCTTATTATGTCAAACAAATTGCTACAGAAACAAAGACTTAAATAAACAACACATTGGTGCAGACATCCTAAAGGAGGCCAACTGGAGTGGTGGTCCTATACTCCATTTGGAGTGGGAAAAGGGACACGAACAAGAAAGAATGCTATGGTTTATGTGGGTGGCCCACGCAAGATGTATGGATTTATTGTATCAAACTGGCCTTAGACCGACCCTGTCTCAGCTGGTTCACTCCGCAGAGACTATATTGGCTTGCAAACTTTCATTTCAATTCTACTGCACCGATCCATTGTTGGTTTGAACTATTGCCATACCTCCTCTGATTAGCTCGCTCGATTTTCACGGCAAAGGTACTGGGTTCAAACTCGTGCATCCGACATGTCCAGTCGACGCAGCTGCAAATGAGTACCTGGCTTACTATTTGAGAAGCAACGAATGGAACTGGTCATCTCCATCTGATAAACAAGGTTTTCCCTCGTACAATGGAGTCTCTTAACACATCATCCCCGACAGCTGTCTACGGGACCACTTTAACTTTTGAAAGTATTTCAACAATAACTTTTCCGAAATGTATAAATATACCTATACATCCTAAAGGAAGTTTTAAATGTAAAACATGAACCTGGTCCATGAATTCAGAAGTGGAGAATCAGTTAAGCCGCGTGTATTCTGCATTCCATTTATATCGTTTCCATTCACAATTAACGGTCTCTATCATATATCATCGTCATCATCAACGCTGGTTGCGATGGTGATCATGGACCTCCATCCACTTCTATCACGTGTGTCGTTTACCAACTCTGTTGTTGATTGTCGCCCGTGCCATTCTCTCTGACTGTCCAACAATCTTCTCACTCTGCTTTCCTCTGTCTCTCTATCCTGCTATCTTTCCCGTTGTCACGTGCTCCAAGCCGCCTCTTCTCATAACATGCCTAACATGATGTTGTGATCCTTGTAATAAGTTGTCTTTGTGCCTCCACAAGTACTGTATCGTTAGCCTTCTTTGCAGTCTATGGGATCCGCAGCAAACCACATCTCCGTTGCGTCCAAAGATATACGCGCTTGCTTGCTGCTATCATATATATATATATACTCACACATAAAGGCAAAGGCCGCCGTCTATCGTAGACAATGATGGCATAATTAATTTTGCTAGCTCTACTTTTAGTAAGGATTAACTGCGCTACTTTTTATCCTCACTCTCTCGTCTCGTGCCGTCCGACCCCAGTAGCAAGTCAAGGACAAGACGACTAGGGGGCGACTACGAGATGCTGGGGACTCCGCATCAAGCACCCGTGAAAAAGACGGCTGAGTCCGGAGTCGAACCCACACCACCTGATCACGAGGCCGACGACTTAACCACTTCGCCACAGAATCCCACTGTCAAGGACAACAGTCTGGCTAACAATGTGCGTTATATATATATATATAAATATATATTTATATATAATCAAAGTGAGAAGTTATACGTGCGAGAACAAATAAGCAGCGACACGATCAACACGTTAAGCCCGAATCCCGCTGTGAAAGTTCCCATTATTTGTCCTTGGGCTTGACAACCAACACACAGGGGCGTAGAAGAGGAAGGGCACGCAAAACGTAATGGCGTTGCCTTACAGAATGACACTGAAAACATGAGCCGTACAGAATGACACTGAAAACATGGCCGTACAGAATGACACTGAAAACATGGGCCGTACAGAATGACACTGAAAACATCGCTCACAGTGTGGTATCAAAATCAATAGCATGTGGATCATCTTCTATGACGGTTTGTCCTGAAAAGCACGTTTGTGTTGTTGACAGTCAGGTTGTGATAGCTACATTTTTGAGACCGGGTTTGCCTTCCCTCTTCGATTGCTAAATCGGGATCAAGATACTGAGCAGTGCATGAGCTGCAGTAGTTAGCGACCTAAAGATGACTGCTAGCATCAGGGCCAGCGAACCAGATTTGCCAAGACCCTTCTACATCTCCACTCGGTGACCCTGGATAACAGGCTGCAACTGAGCAGTCTGGCTAAGGAGAAGGGAACGAAGAGGGAAGGCTAGCCAGGTACCAAAAAATGCACGGTGTACCCAAAAATGCATGCTGAAGTCGGATGTGTTAGACCTTTTCAGGGCTTGGTAGCGGGAGTTTGAGAACGAACGACAACGACGAAGAAGAAGATTCCAAAATCTCTTAGCCAGGCTACATGTCTGCAGTATGTTTCCAGGGCCACCACTTGGAGGCGGAATGGGGTCTTGGTCAGTTATTGGGTCACTGCCCCTGATGCAAGCAGCCAGCTATGAGTCGCTGGCTGCTGTCAGCTCATTCCCTGTTGCATCTTCGGCCCCAAATACTGTAAATACATTTGGCCAACCAACGGTCCAATACTGTATATGGCATTCCCTAACCAGTTTTGTCTGAAAGCCTGACTCAAGACATTTGCAGCACGGTTTCGTGACAACGGTGTTCTTGCCTGCCCCAAACACAACCTTCTGTTGTCGCATCTTACGACATGCAAGGAAAGAAACAGTCGTCATATACTTTTTGTTCTAGTAACCACTCGGGCTCAACTGAAGTGCAGAGTCACCAATACAGTCCAAACATTTACAGTGGCGGCTTCAGTAGCAATGATAGGCTGCTAACCCCATACACAACACTCTTTAGTTGTCTTTACCACACGCTTGGGAGGTTACAGTCTCGGTATCACTCAGATTAAAATTCATCTACACACTTGAAAATGATTGTTGTAAAAGCATTTATGTTAGTGACGTTAAGGTTTGGAGGTTATGCTTTAGTATTGTTGTTATTGCCCTATACTCTATAGCAAACATCGCATGTACCCTGTCTGTCGGCGATAGCGATAGATCCCAGCCACAACTACCACTATGCCTTTCCAGCATCTCATTATATTACTGTTATCCCATCTCGTGCTGTGCTTAATAATGCGGGCTACATGATCGGCTTTTGGTGGGTAGCGTGTTTGATGCCAGTGGGGCATATCAGTGGTCCTCAGCCGTACACCGGCGGGCATCGTGTCACGCGTCATCCTTGCTGCGTGCGATCACCGCTCTTTGACCACGACTGTTAATTTGTACCTGAAGTTTTAACATAAAACATTAATAATATCCTGCATGTGCTGCTCTGCACCTGCTGTTATTTATAATCTGGAGAAGCGAATAAGCTGCAGTGGTCGGGGACCCATAGCTGACCGTTAGCGCCAGGGCCAGCGAACCAGAGCTGCCAAGACCCTTCTACACCTCCACGCGTTGATCCCGGATTACAGGCTGCAGCAAGGCAGACTGGCTAAGGAGAAGGGATCGAAGAGGGATTGCTAACCCGGTACTAAAAAAAATGCTTGCTGAAGTCGGATGTGTTGGACCGAAAGGTGCAAATATTGCAGTCAAGCTGTAAACTACGATACAACGCATTCCGTTCTCTAGACTACATTTTGCTACTTAAGCCCTTCCATTGTTTGCTAGCGGGAGATTGAGAACGAACGAAGCCAAGCCAAGCCATTTATAATCTTCTTCTTCTGGTTCACTATGTTTTTTGTTTTTTAAATGATGTCTGCTGGTGGTAGAGTTCTCTGGATTCTGCTTGCTGTGGTGGAACGTTCAAAGTTTCCAAATAACTTTGTGTGAAGGTTTGTTTCCATTGGTCAGTGCTCAGAACACAGCTGTTTAAGCATATCACATTATTGTAGGATATGTTCGGCTGTCTATCCTGCTTATCAACATGTACACTTTGGTGATCGGGCCAATTTGAGTATGTGTAAGTGTACGCAGACCAATAATAATGGACTATCACATCACCTTGAAGAGATTGGGCCCTGCCGAGTTAGCAACATGTCCATGACACATCATAAACACAGTGAGTGATGTTGTCGAGATGTAAGGCACTCACCTCTCAACGGTGGGCGATCGAATCTCGCAAGTTTCTGGCGACTTCTGGCCTCAAGGGAGGTAGGACCAGAGTGCGTGCATAATGAGTTACCTTCAGTCGTCTTGACTTATGTCTTGCCACTGGTTCAAGGTAGCTCAGGACCAGAGTGTGAGGTTGATGATCAGTGCAGTTTCTTCCTCACTATAATCCAAATATAACGCAAGTTAATCACCAAGACAAACCCGTTTAATGGTGTCGCCATCATCGCTTGCGATGGGCAACTAACTAAGTGACTATTCAATCCGGTATGTGATGTTCTCAAGCGGAACATGGCCACTTGCTCCACTCGATCAAGGCAACGATAGTTGTCTTTAGTATGGTTAATTTTCCTTAGTCTGGATAAGGATATTTATTCACTAGAAGATGATATGTACTCTTTGCACATCAAGGATGTCCTACAATATGACAACAACTTCAAGCCCCCTAGGAAAGACAAACGCTAGAGCACAGCAGCCACTCTGTGGTACCCGCGCGGCAAAAACAGACCTCCTGGAAGATTCCCCACTCGGTGGCAAGATTCGCTTAAGAAACAGCACATCAACATTCGTGACCCTGAAACGAACAAGCCAGCCACAAGCTGGGTAGCAGACGAAAGAATACTCAAGAAACTGTACACTGGAAGAGTGAGACCAGTTCTCGAGTATGGCTTTGCGGCATGGGCAACAGCAGCAAATGCGAACTTTGATAAAATTAGCAAACTTCAAAACCATACCATGAGCGTTATAATAGGAGGCATGAAGTAAACGCCAATTGTAGAACTTGAAAAGATTACAAATCTGCAATCCATGACCGACAGAAGAAACTGAGAAGACTGACAGACCATCCAATAGGAAAAGGGAAACTAAAGTGGAGACACTTTGCAGAAATAGCCAAAGCAAAGATGAGCGAAGACCCTATGAACACCATAACAACACCAAAGCCCATCCCTGCTGTACGTAAACCCACCTGGAAGCAGCATATCATTCCGGAGGTGGTAGAAAATATACCAGGTATTGGAAACAAGAACAGCCAGACTGAACAAGAAAGGAGAGACATAACCCTGAGGTACAAAGCGGAAAACTACCCAAGCATGGACTGGACCCATGCATACACCGACGGTTCTGTAACAAACACAACACAGAATGGAGGGGCATGGGTATTCCTGAGCCTACAAAATGGTAGAAAAACAACACTGTCAATGGTAACTGGAAAATTCTCAAGCAATTTCAGAGCGGAGGCAGAGGCACTGAAGGCTGCAGTAGAAGCAATGCGGACAGGCGAAAGCAATGAAAACCAGATAGTCCTGTTTACAGATGCCCTGGCCGTAGTTACAGCACTAAAAAGCCAGAAAAATACTGAACTTAATGATTTAAGAGCAGTACTCTGTCAACTATGCCAGCAGTCCGCACCAAAAAGAGTAGTGGTACAGTGGGTTCCATCCCACTGTAACATCCAAGGCAACGAGGAGGCAGACAGACTGGCAAAAGAAGGTGCAAGACTACCACAACCAGATTCTAGTGTGACCTACGAAGAGTTCAAAAGGTTTATTAGGGCCAGATACATGGCCAAATGGGAAACAGAACATACTGGCTACACAAAAAAGGATGCCTACTACCAGCTGAACAGAAGAGAGCAGGTCGTGGTCTTCAGACTCCGCACAGGCCACATTAGACTGAGGTATCATCTATTCAATAAACTGAAGATAGGTGGCACTGACGAATGCACCTGTGGTACAGGGAAAATGACCGCTGAACATCTGCTGCAAAATTGCCCGACATACGAGGACCAGAGAAAGCACATGTGGCCATCACCAGTGGCAACACTAGACAAGCTCTATTACAGTGTCGACAACCTCAGGATGACAGCTGCTTTCTTCGAACAAATTCAAGTTGACGTCTGACAGCGTACGAAGAAGAAGAACAAGCCAGCCAGCCATCCATTGAAAAACCCGTGCCCGAGACAGAACCTGACCTGGTACCCGCACAAGACCAAAGAACACAGTCCTGCTCGAGCTCAGTTCGCTAAGCAGAGAGATGCACCTACAAACTACCACCAACTAGCACAAGAGTTGGGACTTGCATAAGGGCAACCACTCTTGTAGAAGTACAAGGCGACTAAGACTAATGCATGCAAATAAACTTGTATGCATGTTCATACGCACATACAAGGATATATAAATGCATTAATAAACATAGTAGAGTTAGATAGATAGATAGATAGATAGATAGATAGAGAGAGAGAGAGAGTGAGAGAGAGAGAGGGGGAGCGCGGAAAGAAGAAAGTGGGAGAGGTAGGGAAGGAAAGAACCTTACGTGCCGCTATGTCATTGAGACACAATATGTGTCTTTCCCGAAAGCAGTGTTTGAGATTGACAGGTAGGTTCGCCTGCAAGTCACGCGACTTTTGATCTACGTTATTATTTTCCAACGTGCAGTATGAACTACATCGGGTGACTGCTCTGAAACTCCATGCCTAATTTCTCAAAAAACCTCAATGGCATTTATAATATCTTTGGTTCTCTAGTTGTCAACAACTTCAATAGTATTAGACAGCAATGTACAGTAGATATTAGAGCCACTGGCATCGTCTCTTGGTCTTGATGATCGATACCAATTTGAGTTGGAGAACTGTTTAACCTTCCTAATTTAACCTTCCTTATAATTCGTGTTGTGTTATGTGTCTCCTGGTGGTTTGTTAAGAGCAGCTATAGATGGCACCTAACTGACTGCGGGTCTACTTAGCTCTAGTGTTTGAGTCTATTAAGATGGACTCGCACATCAGTTAAACCACCCTCCAAGAAACTGGTTGTATACAGACTACAGTTAAGTGTATTCATTTGTCTGTCCCTGGTGTAGGCCAGGTGACTGTGACGGTTTGTTTCTGTCCCTGTGAGGTACCTGAACCAGACCTGTTTATGTTATTACCGACTAATTACTGCAATATAAATCCAATATACTGGGGGAACTTCAGTAAACTCAATACAAATAATGGCTAAAATACAAGCAAGGTTAAAAACGCAGTTCTACATTCGAAATGATGTAGATGTTGACCGACGTTTTCCCCAATATATGCATTTAACACTGAACAAAACGTGAACAACATAAAGGAAAACAGAAACCTATGTTTAGCAAATATCAACTATAAAATATTTGTTAAAACCTGATAAAAAAACAAAACAATAGTTAGGTTCACTTCAGGTCCTATTCCCACATCGAAGGTAGGATACAATGCATTTCCAATGCCCTCTGTCTCACACCTTGGTGGTGCAATCTTATATGCTTTTCACTGTCAATATGGTTATGTTAACTTCCAACTAACAGCGTTGTTTTCCTGAAGAATGTGTGCCCTGTGCTTTTCCTACCAGTATTGTTTTCAGTGTTTTGTCTTTTGAACTGACAAAAATATATGGGCTGTCTTATTATGGTTTCGTTCATTCTGCTCCTTGCTCCTAATTTCTCAAACACTTCCCTATTTGTTTTCTTTTCTTTCCACGTGGTTCGTGCCATTCTTCTATATATTCACATGTCTTTCAAAGGGCTCAATTATCCTCTCCAATTGTCCATCGTCCACGTTCCTGCGCCGTACAGTAACAACAAGCAAACATAACACATGAACACTCTCCCTTTTAATTGGTGATATGGTTTGTTTGAACGTCTGTACTTCTCTCACGTAGGTGAAAACAGGCGTCTAATTACTGTAGTGGTAGCGCACTCGCTTTTCATGACAAAGGTACGAGGTTCAACACCCGCTACCGGTACGCTTCAGTCGACCAAGATGTATAAGGGAGTCCTTTCGTAAATGGGTACCTGACCTAACAATGAAAGGCCACCTCCCCCAAGCTGTGGCTTAGTACAATGAAGTCTCTAACACCGCATCCCCGACGGCAGTTTCTGCTATGGTATTTATATTTAGGCGAAAACAGCTTTGGTCAGCGTTATTTTATTCCTGATATCTGTTTCTCATCTTCCATCATTATGTTTGCGAGACTGAAGAAGTTCTTGATCTCTTCTAGTATCTGATAACTGTACCTTTGAGTAGAGCAGATTTCTTGTCTCCTTTGCTAATTGTCACAGTTTTCGTTTCCTCAGTGTTAATATCCAATTCATATTCTTGGACTTCCACTCCTTTCATTTGACTCACTTGTTTCTGCAATTCGTGATGGCTTTCAGTCAGTACAACTATGCAATTCGTGATGGCTTTCAGTCAGTAAAACTATGCAATTCGTGATGGCTTTCAGTCAGTAAAACTATGCAATTCGTGATGGCTTTCAGTCAGTAAAACTATGCAATTCGTGATGGCTTTCAGCCAGTAAAACTATGCAATTCGTGATGGCTTTCAGTCAGTAAAACTATGCAATTCGTGATGGCTTTCAGTCAGTAAAACTATGCAATTCGTGATGGCTTTCAGTCAGTAAAACTATGCAATTCGTGATGGCTTTCAGTCAGTAAAACTATACAATTCGTGATGGCTTTCAGTCAGTAAAACTATGCAATTCGTGATAGCTTTCAATAAGGAAAACTATGCAATTCATTATGGCTTTCATTCAGTAAAACTATGCAATTCGTGATGGCTTTCAGTCAGTAAAACTATGCAATTCGTGATGGCTTTCAGTCAGTAAAACTATCCAATTCGTGATGGCTTTCGGTCAGTAAAACTATCCAATTCGTGATGGCTTTCAGTCAGTAAAACTATGCAATTCGTGATGGCTTTCAGTCAGTAAAACTATGCAATTCGTGATGGCTTTCAGTCAATAAAACTATCCAATTCGTGATGGCTTTCGGTCAGTAAAACTATCCAATTCGTGATGGCTTTCAGTCAGTAAAACTATGCAATTCGTGATGGCTTTCAATAAGGAAAACTATGCAATTCGTGATGGCTTTCATTCAGTAAAACTATGCAATTCGTGATGGCTTTCATTCAGTAAAACTATGCAATTCGTGATGGCTTTCAGTAAGGAAAACTATGCAATTCGTGATGGCTTTCAGTAAGGAAAACTATGCAATTCGTGATGGCTTTCAGTCAGTAAAACTATGCAATTCGTGATGGCTTTCAGTCAGTAAAACTATGCAATTCGTGATGGCTTTCAGTAAGGAAAACTATGCAATTCGTGATGGCTTTCAGTAAGGAAAACTATGCAATTCGTGATGGCTTTCAGTCAGTAAAACTATGCAATTCGTGATGGCTTTCAGTCAGTAAAACTATGCAATTCGTGATGGCTTTCAGTAAGGAAAACTATGCAATTCGTGATGGCTTTCAGGAAGGAAAACTATGCAATTCGTGATGGCTTTCATTCAGTAAAGCTATGCAATTCGTGATGGCTTTCAGTAAGGAAAACTTTGCAATTCGTGATGGCTTTCAGTAAGGAAAACTATGCAATTCGTGATGGCTTTCAGCCAGTAAAACTATGCAATTCGTGATGGCTTTCAGTCAGTAAAACTATGCAATTCGTGATGGCTTTCAGTCAGTAAAACTATGCAACTCGTGATGGCTTTCAGTCAGTAAAACTATGCAATTCGTGATGGCTTTCATTCAGTAAAACTATGCAATTCGTGATGGCTTTCAGTCAGTAAAGCTATGCAATTCGTGATGGCTTTCAGTCAGTAAAACTATGCAATTCGTGATGGCTTTCAGTCAGTAAAACTATACAATTCGTGATGGCTTTCAGTCAGTAAAACTATGCAATTCGTGATAGTTTTCAATAAGGAAAACTATGCAATTCATTATGGCTTTCATTCAGTAAAACTATGCAATTCGTGATGGCTTTCAGTCAGTAAAACTATGCAATTCGTGATGGCTTTCAGTCAGTAAAACTATGCAATTCGTGATGGCTTTCAGTCAATAAAACTATCCAATTCGTGATGGCTTTCGGTCAGTAAAACTATCCAATTCGTGATGGCTTTCAGTCAGTAAAACTATGCAATTCGTGATGGCTTTCAATAAGGAAAACTATGCAATTCGTGATGGCTTTCATTCAGTAAAACTATGCAATTCGTGATGGCTTTCATTCAGTAAAACTATGCAATTCGTGATGGCTTTCAGTAAGGAAAACTATGCAATTCGTGATGGCTTTCAGTAAGGAAAACTATGCAATTCGTGATGGCTTTCAGTAAGTAAAACTATGCAATTCGTGATGGCTTTCAGTAAGGAAAACTATGCAATTCGTGATGGCTTTCAGGAAGGATAACTATGCAATTCGTGATGGCTTTCATTCAGTAAAGCTATGCAATTCGTGATGGCTTTCAGTAAGGAAAACTATGCAATTCGTGATGGCTTTCAGTAAGGAAAACTATGCAATTCGTGATGGCTTTCAGCCAGTAAAACTATGCAATTCGTGATGGCTTTCAGTCAGTAAAACTATGCAATTCGTGATGGCTTTCAGTCAGTAAAACTATGCAATTCGTGATGGCTTTCAGTCAGTAAAACTATGCAACTCGTGATGGCTTTCAGTCAGTAAAACTATGCAATTCGTGATGGCTTTCATTCAGTAAAACTATGCAATTCGTGATGGCTTTCAGTCAGTAAAGCTATGCAATTCGTGATGGCTTTCAGTCAGTAAAACTATGCAATTCGTGATGGCTTTCATTCAGTAAAACTATGCAATTCGTAATGGCTTTCAGTCAGTAAAACTATGCAATTTGTGATGGCTTTCAGTCAGTAAAACTATGCAATTCATGATGGCTTTCAGCCAGTAAAACTATGCAATTCGTGATGGCTTTCAGTCAGTAAAACTATGCAATTCGTGATGGCTTTCAGTCAGTAAAACTATGCAATTCGTGATGGCTTTCATTCAGTAAAACTATGCAATTCGTGATGGCTTTCAGTCAGTAAAACTATGCAATTTGTGATGGCTTTCAGTCAGTAAAACTATGCAATTCATGATGGCTTTCAGCCAGTAAAACTATGCAATTCGTGATGGCTTTCAGTCAGTAAAACTATGCAATTCGTGATGGCTTTCAGTCAGTAAAACTATGTCATCAACATATCTGATATTTGTTATTGTCAATCCACCGATACTGAGAGTCCGGACATATACCAGCAACGATTTCGTCTGTTATACTTATTTGGTTATTTGTTTAAAATTTATATTCAGAATTGTATGCACATCTGATAACCCATATTCGTTTAACTTGGTCCAATGTTTTGTGATGTTCAAATTTGTTCAGTCATCGAAAGAGTTGGTTAAAGTAGGTTAATATTTTCGTGTAAAACTTCAACCATTGCAACACAAACACCCTAAATAAATACAAAATAAACATGACTATTAAAATGTGTATAGGATTATCATTAGCAAATATTGGTCAAACAAAGTCCAGCGTATCTGTATCCATTAATTGTTGATGTAGTTTAATGAATGGTCTCACACTGCACATGGCAAACGCTCGGTAAAGAATGCGAGCGGTGAGCGTGTCTTGTTAACAAGGTTACACGCTACAAGAATGTGAGGACGGAAAAGTAATATCTCATAGTGGCAAACCACCTAGGCTGTTTCATACAGGAATGAAGGATATAACGTAAACTATAAATACATTTCCGTGACCAGTAGACGTTGGCTCGACAAAGCTGTTAATGTTAACTAGCTACTTTTCTTTTCTGATGTGCAATTTAGCCCGACATACTTAACATCTGGAATACACGTAATGACGATTTGTCTTTTTCACTACCCTACATTGTCTTCTGCTTCTTCGTTTGTCTTCAGACTTCGACTTCAATACTCTAACAAAGGCAGCAGTCAACTCGAGGCTCTGTGCACTTCCATACAGGTTGATTTTCTTCGTGGAAAGACACTGGTTGTTGCCACGTGTTGCTTATTTGATTGACAGGTATGCCACAGGTGTCCCACTGTCATAGGATAAGTGACTGAACAGTAGTAGCTTGTATCCATTTAACGATTAGAGTTTTATACTCACACCAAACTGGCAGAATGGACTAAAATGATAAGACTAAGACTTCGGTGTTGTAACAAGAAGGATTAGGTTCAATCTGACATTTTGGAATTATGATCAACATATTTGCTCGGTGGGGACTGGTTCTGGCGATCAGACTGCCTTCAGCTGTATATAGTTTCATATCATCATATCCCAATAGCGAAATAGAATACTCTTAAGATCATACAAATTATGAATAAAGACCAAATACAGAAATACATATATATATATTTATATATATATATATATATATATATATATATATATATATATACGTGTATTGACAAACTTCAATAGACAATAATTGTACTGAACTGAACGAAATTATAACAGAAGCATAGAAAAATGGTGCTAATGAATCGTATGCTAATAAAATTGGTGGACGCTACAGAAATGAAAGTGTCGGGAAATGTAAAGTGGAGACATCATTCGATAAGAAACTAAAATGGAACGAAGATGCAGCAATATGAATGAGCTGACAGCAGCCACCCACACATTGTTGGCTGCTTGCATCAGGTCAGCAAACCTGGGCTGACCAAGATCTAATTCCGTCTCCAAGCGGCGGTTCCAGAAAAAAAGATGGACTAATGTAGGTTGGCTAAGAGAATATGGATCGCAGAAGGAAGGTAAACCTATTACCCAAAAATGTCCGCTGAAACAAGATGTATCGTCTGTAAACTACGACACCACATCCTTTTCAAGACGGAGAAAAAAGACGCAGAAGCTGTTGTGTTCTGTAGAGTTTAACCGTCTTTTGGTGAAGGTACGCCCACTGTCAACTACACTTACAGTTTATGTGGTTATATCATGGCATATGAGTGATTTTTTTTTAAAGTCCGCATCCTGGCCTAAACTCTTGTAAAGTAGTGGGATACGTAAATCGTATTTCTTAAGCCAGGCGTGCTGCGTCGGTTGTTGTAAGTCCGTGTTGTTGTCGTATTTCTTAAGCCAGGCGTGCTGCGTCGGTTGTTGTAAGTCCGTGTTGTTGTCGTATTTCTTAAGCCAGGCGTGCTGCGTCGGTTGTTGTAAGTCCGTGTTGTTGTCGTATTTCTTAAGCTAGGCGTGCTGCGTCGGTTGTTGTAAGTCCGTGTTGTTGTCGTATTTCTTAAGCCAGGCGTGCTGCGTCGGTTGTTGTAAGTCCGTGTTGTTGTCGTATTTCTTAAGCCAGGCGTGCTGCGTCGGTTGTTGTAAGTCCGTGTTGTTGCCGTATTTCTTAAGCCAGGCGTGCTGCGTCGGTTGTTGTAAGTCCGTGTTGTTGTCGTATTTCTTAAGCCAGGCGTGCTGCGTCGGTTGTTGTAAGTCCGTGTTGT
The DNA here is from genome assembly GCA_036924085.1 of Ariolimax columbianus. NCBI lineage: Eukaryota > Metazoa > Mollusca > Gastropoda > Stylommatophora > Arionidae > Ariolimax > Ariolimax columbianus. The sequence continues at coordinate 50,963,376 of JAVGWX010000003.1, forward strand.
TGTCGTATTTCTTAAGCCAGGCGTGCTGCGTCGGTTGTTGTAAGTCCGTATTGTTGTCGTATTTCTATTGTGTCATCTAAATAGCACTGCATCCGGAAATGAAATGATCTGAATTTCTAGCAAATCTCAGAACTGTTGAACGAAAGAGTGAATGAGCGAAATTGTGCTTCATGTCCGAAGCTACTCGTCCGAGTCATGACGAGCTTTTCTCTCAAATATTTCGAGGGCACTGACACATTTACAGTGGCAGCTCTTATATACAGAAGGGCACTGAATGCTGGCCTGGGCCAAAAAGGAGAGACTGGAATCTACATGGCATGCTCAAAACGGCAACATAGAGAATTAATCCACACCAACAGGAGATACCTGTACCAATTTCAGAGCTGAAGCAACAGCTGCTCATGCAGTAATGACGATTCTTATCAACCAAAACGCAACTACAAGGAAAACGGGCATTCTAACAGACTCCAGGAGCGTACTCCAAGCCATCTCAAGTTTCAAATAAGACAAGACTTTCACACAAAATAAAATAGGATATCGGATTGCTGTCCCAAAAAGCATATCTAGTCATACAGTGAATTCCGGCTCACTGTGGTATCCTTAGAAACGAGAAAGCAAATGAGCTCACAAAAGTCAAAATTGACGGCACGCACTAGCCATCCACAGAACTATAAAGAAGCAAAGCCATTCATCGAACAATCCACGAGGACGGGAAGGATAATGCAGCACAATAAATACAGAATACAAGCCAGGAAACGAGAGCATAGACAAACTTGCCAGAGACGGGAAGATAAAGATCTTCAGACTCAGAATATGACATTGTAGACTCAAGTTCCACCTCCATTGAATGGGTATCAGAGACACCGCCACAAACGATTGAAAAGCACCCAAGCAGACACCAGAACATATCCAGCAGAACTGCTCTAATTATGCAGAGAGGTAGTCTGGTCCTGGAAAGGGGATTGTAACCATGCTCGAGAAGCTATGGGGGAGCGGCGAGAACCTGAAGTCTCCTTTGTGAACCTCACCAGGTTAGAAGCATAGCATCAGTTGATCGGAGAATAAGAGGTTTGTATGTTTCACCTGATCCTGACATTAGCCTTGACATCAGTCAAGTGTTGTTAATGGCAAGAAGGCTTCAAAGCAAAATATGAGAAAGATAATGCAGCTAACAGTAAAACATTAGACATATAACAGCTCATAGGGATGAGCCTTACATCACCCAATCCCTCATTTGATCAATCATGACATTCAAGAAGTACTCACAATTAACTTGGCTGATGTGGCTTCTTGTGTATAGTGGGGTGTTGAGCTGGTAAAACAGAAGAATAGAATCCAAAAGAAAGTCCCAACGCACATGGCATTCAGCCTAGGATTCTTGAATCTGGCAAAGTCAGCTATCCCCAAATGAAAACATTAAGCACACGCGAGAGAGACTGTGGTGCTTCTATAGTATTTAAGTAACGTTGTCTTGCTGCCTCATTATATTCAGCTAGACTAGAATTAGGTGATTTTACATCATTGTTCTCCTGCAGCACCTTAACACTACGGTGTGTGGTCAATCATCCATTGACACCATATACTGCAATGAAGAAAAAATAAGTACTTTAGCATGTTTTCAATTTGATTTACATTGTGATAATATTCCCAACAAAACAATAGGTTTCTTTAAACCTTCTAAGATTGTTGCTTTAGCTGAGTGGTAAAGCCCTCGACTCTAAAGAAAAGAAAGCGAGAAACGGTTCTAATTCTGCATGTCTTAATCGCCCCCTGGTCTCAATGTAGGTGAAATTGGCTCATGGCCCTATCGTAGATGGACGAACACTTGGGAGGTGCAGCATGTAAAAGAACACTTTACTGTTGACAATCGAAAAGAGCAGGACGCTAGCTGCTGTCCTAGCAGCAGCTAACTAAATTACTGTCCAGTGGTGGCCGACCTGACTAAAAAATGATGACCCTCCATCATGCAAAGACAGAACAAACCAATCACCTGCTTGTCTGAGCACACGGCTGCAAGTATAAAACATACCACGTGGGTAGAAGAGGAGCGACTAAGTGAAGTGAATTAAATCTTCTACGTGTGTATAATTTAATTAAACAAACATTTCCACTTAGTGATCCTCTGAATGACAGAGCAGTTTTCTCTCATTACAAAGATCCGGCTCGACCAAGCGCTACCGGAACTTGAAAGTGAAGACAGAGCAGGTAACACGTAGTCGTCTTGTCCTTGACTTGCCACTGGGGGTCGGGAGGCACGAGACGAGAGAGTGAGGATAAAAAGTAGCGCAGTTAATCCTTACTAAATATAGTGCTAGCAAAATTAATTATGCCATCATCGTCTGTGATGGACGGTGGCCTTTGCCTTTGATAAAGGTGAACATATTGATAATTGTATTATTAGTGGGGCCAAGATGCAGCAGTGAATGAGCCGACAGCAGACAGAAACTCTTAGCTGGCTGATTGCGTCAGGGTCAGCGAACCATGGCTGGCTGATTGCGTCAGGGTCAGCGAACCATGGCTGTCTGATTGCGCCAAGGTCAGCGAACCATGGCTGGCTGATTGCGTCAGGGTCAGCGAACCATGGCTGGCTGATTGCGTCAGGAAGGGTAAGCGAACCATAGCTGGCTGATTGCGTCAGGAAGGGTAAGCGAACCGTGGCTGGCTGATTGCGTCAGGGTCAGCGAACCATGGCTGGCTGATTGCGTCGGGGTCAGCGAACCATAGCGACCAAGACCCTATTCCGCATCTACGTGGCTGCCCTGGAAACAAATAACGCTAGTCAGTAGTGTAGGAATATATATATATATACAGGGCGTGACAAATTTTAGGGTGGCTCACCAGTCAGCATGGTCGGACTACAAATATAAACTAGGCACTAATTCACCTTTATTTCTACATAACAATGCGTACCAAACCAAAATATAGTGTATTACTTACACAGTGTTAGTCTATTTCTTTGTAAGAAAAAATGCACTGCTGTCAGAGCCATGGCGTTTGTGTCCTTGAATATTCTTGGTAGTTTTAGCACTGGAGTTCAATTTTTCGATGGCTTTAATAAGTTTAAATTGTGGAGGTCCATTTAGATCCACCATCATAAACTAGCTAATGTACAATCCATTCGAACAGCAATATCATTAATAATCGTGCGAGAGCCTTTGTATAGTAACGATTAAAAACGGATTATTTGTTACTCGTTGAGCAAACATTTTTACTCGTCACAGACGAGCTCTTTTGTCAAGCCCTGCTGATGATAAAGCATTATATTGGTTTGTGTGAATGGCGGCGTGTGCCAGCAGTGAGTGTAACCTTCTACTGTACATTACATCTTATTTCCACAACTTTCTCTCAGCATTGTCCTATTCCCGTCGCTGTCATCCACACATCGCCCTACAAGATATGACGTTTATCTTATGCAATTTACAGATGTGGTCGAGAGGTAAGGCAGTCGCATATTAAAGCGATGAACGGAAGCGGTAGACGATCGAGCCCCGCAAGTTTCAAGCGACCCCTGTTCTCAAGGGAGGTAGGAGCAGAGTGTCTGCATACTGAGTTACCTCCTGTAGTCTTTACTTATACTCAACTGGTCCAAGGTAGCTCGGGACCAGAGAATGATGTTGATGACCAGCGCAGTTCATCCTCCTTCTTCACTATAATCCGCATACAGCGCAAGTTACATCATCAATACAAAACCGTCTGATGCGCCATCATCGCTTGGGATAGGAAACAACCTTTCTACACATATCACCACTAACAGTCAACAGCATTACATAAAAGATACTGAGGTGGCTGTGAGGCATTGCCTGAAATGGATACTAAAATAGAGACAAGATTGACGTTACTGAACAGATTTACAGTACAGAAAAGATCAAGGTGGTATGGGGGGGGGGGGGGGGGGGGGGGGTTTAATAGACGGCCTGGCAAGAGTTGCGAAGTTCAAACTGGGTCTAGATCCCTATAATGATGTTAACGGGAAAGTTCAACTAAATAAGTTGAGGCTGCGAGAGTCCTGAGGATTAACATAACACGTGTAAAAACGTGGGTAACTCATTAGAAGAGGACATATATTACAACATTGTATTCCTGACTGATGCCGCGTCAGTATTAGCATTAGAAGAGGACATATATTACCACATAGTATTCCTAACTGATGCCGCATCAGTATTAGCATTAGAAGAGGACATATATTACAACATAGTATTCCTGACTGATGCCGCGTCAGTATTAGCAGCGCTAAAACAACACAAAGATGAAGATCTCGAGCAAAGTATGTTCTCCCTGACACAGCTCTCAGCAGAACACCCAAGGTTGGTCATACAGTGGATCCCATCCCACTGCAATATTGAAGGCAATGAACCTGCAGACAAACTAGCAAAGAATGAAGGAGCATCTCCACAAACACACCTGAGTATCACATACAATGAGGCCAAGACTATAATTAAAGCCAACTTCAGGGTAAAATGGGCTGATCAACACCCCGACTTCTGAAAAGAAGACAGCTACTTTAAATTAACTAGAGAAGAGCAAGTCATCATCTTCAGACTGAGAACTGAGCATAACAGACTCAAGCGTCATCTTTACAACAAAATGAGGATTGGGACAGATGACAGGTGCCCATGTGGGGAGCAGATCATGACCGTGGAACACATCCTGTAAAGATGCACGCTCACGCAGGAAAAGAGAGAACAATACTGGCCTCGTGAGACAGATATGAGATAAAAGCTGAATGGAGATGAAACAGTCTTACAAACAAAGGTGTCCTTTGTAAGAGAAACCGGAACCTTGATCTGAGGATGAACGAAGAAGAACAACAACAATTAACAAAACATGGAAGAAATTATGAACACATATAACCGATTCTTAGCACGGGATCGTCTGTGAGAACTGTCAGCCATAACAGGTACAATTACATTCCACAGTTTCTTCTTCTTCTGATTTCGTTCTCAATCTCCTGCTACCAAGCCATGAACAGGGCTTTGCAAGTAGCAGGATGTAGTCCAGAGAACGGAATGCGCTGTGTCGCTAGTTTACAGCTTGACTGCGATATTTGCACCTTTCGGTCCGACACATCCTTCTTGGGCAGCCACAGTTTCGTTCTTAGCTAAGCATAGGGATATCACCATAGCTGGCCATCTTACTAGAATCATACATCCAAGAGATTATAGTGATGGTATCGGTAGCAATGGTTATACATGATGAGGTTGCTAGCCTTGTGCACAACTTTCTTTAGGTATCTTTTACGAGAGACGTGGATGGTTGATGTGGCTCTATCCTTTCCACCCCGGGGGCCACTCGCGTGACGTTCACATGCGGTGGTGTATTATAGGTTCTGACTAATAAATAGACCAGTTCTGCTGTTCGTCCAAAGGTGCTGGTGAGCGAGCGACGTCGGGAGCTTAAGTTGTACGTGTTGTGTCTAAATTTGTTGTGTCGGTTATTGCAAGACCGTGTTGTTGAAGGGCTACCTTATGTCGCATATCCGTCATCGCGAGGTCCTCCTCGTGACCTGAAGTCAATACCCCGTGTGGGATCAAGATGCTGAGCAGCACATGAGCTGCAGTGGTCAGTGACCCATAGCTGACTGCTAGCGTCAGGGCAAGCGAACCATAGCTGCTAAAACCCTTCTACACCTCCACGCGGTGATCCTGGATAACAGACTGCAGCAGGGCAGACTGGCTAAGGAGAAGGGATCGAAGAGGGAATGCTAACCCGGTACTCAAAAAATGCTTGCTGAAGTCGGAGTGTTGGACCGAAAGGTGCAAATATTGCAGTCAAGCTGTAAACTACAACACAACGCATTCCGTTCTCTGGACTACATTCTGCTACTTACCCTTTCAGGGTTTGGTAGTGGGAGATTTGAGAACGAACGAAGAAGAAGAAGTACCCCGTGTGTTATGGGCACATATTGGGAGTTGATCAGTCCGCATTCTCGTGAGATTACCGAACCCATTTGGGGAGGAAGACTAACGCATGGTCAGGCAAAATATACTGGCCAAGACCGTCATCTTGGCTTCCTCGTAGTCCCCCTTGGAAACGGGCTGTTTTCGTCGCGGCAGCCTGGCTAACGAGGTGAAGGATCGGCGTGATCCCCGTAGTAGTGAGCGACACGCAGATAAAGCCAAGCATAGCACAACCACCTAGAGGACCCGGACCACCTTCATCAGCAAGCTCAGGATGTGAAGAAAGATACGACAACCCGCCACTTAACGTCCTTTTCAGGGCACACAAAAGAGTAATCCTACTCATTGTGTACATTCAACAACAACAGCACCCATTTATTTTCTGAGTTGAAATGTATTCAACACAAGGCGCTGTTGCCACCATATTTATAATGTCTTGATATCTTATTCTACTGTTAATTTCACAAGTCCTTATTTTTATCCATGTGCCTGGGGTAAGTTCCAGATCTAACATTGGTTGCACAGCGTTGTTATAGATACACTGTTTATCAGTTATTTAGTTATCCAGGTGTTCAATAAGCGGTGACATTCGATAAGTTTTCTGACATTCTGTTTCTATTTCTCTGTCGCGCCTTTAATCTTCTGAAAAAAATACTCCCTAGATATATTGACCAATAAATGCGGATGTGAGGATAAACTAATTGTCTGTGTGTCAGTGAAGCGTGGCTTCACCAACGAGAAATATTTTGATGTAGCTGCGGATCCTAACTTGGTCTCCAGCGGACCCTTTCTTGTGCCACAGAAGTCCAGTGCGTGGTATGTTCGTATTAAGAGCTGTATCGGATGTTGTTGTGTACAGCAAGGGAGTCCGACAAACGCATTGGAGGTCTTCCCGGCGGTCTCTGTCTACCTCGCGGGCACCAGATTGCTGTCGCCGTGCTCCATCGACCATCGTTTCGTCGCAGCATGTAACCTGCCCATCTAGGTTTTGCCTTGTCTGCATAGATTGGCGCATCATTCACCAAGGACAATCGTCGAATGTCAGAATTGTTGAAATTGTGTACGCGTTGGTTGCGGAGAGTGATTCCGATCAAGCGTTTCTCAAGAGAGGCCTGTGTCGTTCTCAATTTGTCCTCCAGTGATTTTGTTAGTGTCCATGTTTTAGTACTGTAGCACATCGCAGTGAGCACAGTGGAATTGAAGAGAGACATTCTCGTAGTTTCTGGGCTTGGCAACCGAAATAGAGATGTATTCGTTGACATCCTCTAATCGCACCCCACCAAGGAAGACTGGATCAGAATTGGCGAAACAATTGCGCAACACGTTGGTCTTCGAGATAGTCATCTCCAGTTCCGCTTTCCTGTCTTCACCATTGAGTAGCTGCATAATTTGGTTGGCTTCTGTTACTGGTTCTGTGATGAGCACTTTGTCATTGAAAAATCGAAGGTGATTGACATTAACGTTATAAAGCAAATATAGAATCTCAACATTTTCTTAGGCATATAATGTATTAAATATGTATCTAGACATGGGGCAGAAAATGGATGAATATAATGAAAGTAATCAAGAAATTGTATACAAGATAATTTAAGGGGGAAAAAAAAAGGTTAGTCATAGCAGACATTGCCATCGGGGATGGAGTATTAGAGACTGCATAGTACCATTCCTCCTATTTTTACAAGATGGTGTGACTAGTTCCATTTCTGGCTGCCATTTCCATTCATAACAGCAACCCACGTATTCATCGACAGCTGGGTCGAAACGGTGGTCAACTTAGTACCTTTGTCGTGAGAAACAAATGCTCTACTAGACCTTTCACACAATAAATCGTCCCCCACCCCCAAAAAAAACAAAAAAACAACAACATTGGTGAAGCATCAGTCGGTTTCATCCTTAGTAGACACTAGAGCCAACCTGTCATTGAAGTCGTAAAATGCCAAGCTTGACAACAAAGTATACACAAGTACCAAATCAATACCCTGCAAACATCAAACAGGTTACACAAACCTCGTTACAACATTGCAAATATCAGTAAGGACAAAAATAAACACATGCATAGCGTTGACACGTCGGTGAAAAACAAATGTTCAGCCATCCCAACAAAAACGTTATCAGTGCAAACACAAATTGACGACCTTTGTTTGGTTTGGGATGTTTAGGACACACACCCGTTCAGCTTTGGCTGTTGACAATATGTTGCGTATATTAATTTCTTATGTTGTGCCCACTTGTTATGGTAAGTTATGTTCGGACCATATGGAATATACCGACATACACACCAAACATAGTTCCAGGATGTCGTCAACTCTTTGCGTCTATGTTCTTGTTTTGGCCTTAGAGATTCTTGCAGCCTGGAAGTTGTTTTAAAAAATAAATTTTGTGTCAGAAACCTTGGTAAGACTACCAACATTGCAACAATATATGTGTCCAGAAGAACGTGGGTGAGGTCTTGGTCAGTGTGTTCCATGTGGCCCTATTCGTAATGTATCACAGGTAGTACATTTTCAAGACTAACAGCATCCCATAGTAGAACTTGGATGCCGTTTCAGCGCGAAAATTACACTCGAATCTTCACATTTACCAAGTTACAAATACAAAGTTAGCCGAAACACAAGTAAAACAAGAGCCTAAACTACAAAGTTAGCTGACACACTAGTAACCATAAGAGCCTAAACTACCAAGTTAGGTGACACACAAGTAACCATAAGAGCCTAGACTACCAAGTTAGCTGACACACAAGTAACCACAAGAGCCTAGACTACCAAGTTAGCTGACACACAAGTAACCATAAGAGCCTAAACTACTGAGTTAGCTGACACACAAGTAACCATAAGAGCCTAAACTACCAAGTTACCTGACACACAAGTAACCATAAGAGCCTAAACTACCAAGTTAGCTGACACACAAGTAACCATAAGAGCCTAAACTACCAAGTTAGCTGACACACAAGTAACCACAAGAGCCTAAACTACCAAGTTAGCTGACACACAAGTAACCATAAGAGCCTAAACTACCAAGTTAGCTGACACACAAGTAACCACAAGAGCCTAAACTACCAAGTTAGCTGACACACAAGTAACCATAAGAGCCTAAACTACCAAGTTAGCTGACACACAAGTAACCATAAGAGCACAAACTCAAACTACCAAGTTAACTGACACACAAGTAACCATAAGAGCCTAAACTACCAAGTTAGCTGACACACAAGTAACCATAAGAGCCTAAACTACGAAGTTAGCTGACACACCAGTAACCATAAGAGCACAAACTACCAACTTTGCTGACATAAAATTCACAAGAGCCTAAATTACCGAGGTTTGCTGACATACAAGTCAAAATCAGGTCCATGTGATTGGGTAACGGTGGAGAATCATAGGCAGTATTATAGTGGTGTTTGACCAGCATGCACGCTCTTATAAGAGATGTATAGCGTTGTTTGCCTCTGTGATGCAAATGTGGGTATTCTTAAGTTTGTCGTTTCAGCTTGTGTCGTGAAGCCGTAGTTTTCTGTCCAGGACCAGGCACATCACTGACGTAGTCGTCATTCCATGACGTAAATGATTTAGAATATCCGCCTTTATGAGACAAAATAACGGAAAGATAACACATAAGTCCTTTCCAACAGGGAAAATTTCCTCTAGTCTAAGGGCAGAATCAATGGCACTTCTCCAAGCACTGAAAATTGTCACCACATTTGAGGCTCACACACACGCCAGGATAGTGATCTTCACAGACTGTAAAGCACTACTCGAATCGGCAAAGAACACAACAAATGAGGACATAATACATCACATTAGAACATAACTAAATGCCATACAAAAGATCTCAAAGATCACACTCAAGTGGCTCCCCTCTCATTGTGGAATTACGGGAAACGAGAGAGCCGATGCACTATCCAAAGCAGGTGGAAAAATGGAACAACATACCCATAAAGTGCCATAAAAGGAGGCTAAACCCATCATTCGCAGCCAGTATAAAATAACATTTGAGAAATAAATGGGAAACTGCAATCTTCCGCACGATAACAGGCCACAGCAGACTACTCCCGAGACCGGCACATTTAACTAGCTACCAGAAACAAAATAATTCAGAGTGAAAAATATAGATACGAGTGAGCAGTTTAAAAAAGAAGAACCACAATCCCATTAAACGCGGTCGACAAATCTACTCTTTTAGTAACAAATATCCCAGGTTTGAAAACCACCAACTGTACGGTTAAATTCAGGGCTTGACAAAAGCGCTCGTCTGTGACTAGTACAAAATTGTGCTTGACGAGAAAATAAAAGCCGTTTTTAATCGTAAATTAAATTTGTAATCATTACTACATAGTGACTCTCGCACGAGTGTTAATTATATTACAGTTCTAATAGATTGTACATAAGCTAGTTTATGATGGTGAATCCAAATGGACCTTTACTGCCGCAATTTAAACTTACTAAAGACGTCGATAAATGACACTAAAAAAAATTTTTTTTTTAAACTGCCATACGATATTTTCTCCATTGCTGGGGCAGTCGAGGGGTTTTGAAGGCTGCGGAATACAGGCCGCTTCGCCTCTGCTGTCGCCACGTCGTGTGCTGGCTATGTTTGTTTATTTCACCCCCAACAGAAAAAACAACATATGCCATACAGGGCATTCGAACCGCTGCCTTCCTTGTCGGCAGGCAGGCCTCGAAACCATTCGGTCACGCGCTCCACGATAAATGATACTAGTGCTAAAACTACAAAGAATGTTCAAGGACACACACGCCATTCCCCTGACAATAGTGCATTATTTCTTATAAAGAAATAGACTAATTTTGTGTAAGTAATACAATATAGTTTGGTTTGGTAGGTATTATTATGTAGAAATAAAGGTGAATTGGTGCCTAATGTAAATTTGTTAACATAAATTGCATGACTGTAGTCCCACCATGCTGACTGGTGAAATTTGTGACTGACTGGCTCTAGAACCAATAATTTTCTTCTTTTTTTTTTTACCATCGCACGAGCGAAGCTTTTGAACAATACTGAAAAATCGCAAGCACATTTTTTAGACAAATATTTAGTTCAAGATCGGATAAATTAGTGACTAACTCCTTCCAAACAAACAGACCCGATTCTAGAACACTGCAGTATACTTCGCCAGTCATGTTTACGTCCCCATAATCATGCATACACAACAGGCCATTAGGGGAAGGTAGTAGGAGAACAATAAAAGATCATGTCCTGTAAATGAAGGAGACGGATTTAACATTACGAGTAATGAAACAAACTAGATTGTTTTTTCAAACTCCCATTGTTTGTAACTAAAGTACATGCTCATCAATAGAAGCGATTGAACGTCCGCACATAATAATGATGGGGTCGAACGAACTGGTAAAACGAGTTCATGTGTGAGGAAATTAGACTGTCAGTACTCGAACAATAAGTGCACACAATGAAGGGGAGACAACGTTGCGATGAGGTCTGAATTTAACCGAATAACTGCAAGCTGTAACGTCGTTGAGTTTTCATAAAGCGAACGGAAAAATGTGTCCACTGATAACCAGTTTCATTCATCATCATCATCCTTTCTTGTTCTTCGTCCTCAATCTCCCGCTGCCAAGCTATGAACGTTTTAAAATCTCCCGCTGCCAAACCATGAACGTTCTCAAATCTTCCGCTGCCAAGCCCTGAACGTTCTCAAATCTCCCGCTGCCAAGCCCTGAACGTTCTCAAATCTCCCGCTGCCAAGCCCTGAACGTTCTCAAATCTCCCGCTGCCAAGCCCTGAACATTCTCAATCTTCCGCTGTCAAGCTCTAAAAATGAGTTTGCAAGTAGCAGTCCGGGGAACGGAACGTGTTGTGTCGTAGTTTACAGCTTGACTGTGATATTTTCACCTTACGGTTCGACACATCCGACTTCAGCATTTCAATTGTGGGTACCGGGTTAGCCTTCCATCTTCGATCCCTTCTTCTTAGACAGCCTTTTGTGTTGCAGCATGTTATCCTGGATCACCACGCGGAGGTAGGGAAGGGTCTTGGCAGCTCTGTGTCGTTAGCCCTGACGCTAGCAGTCAACTTTAGGTAGCTGACCGCTACACCTCATGCACTTATAATTTCTTGTTCGATTCAGTAGCGCCGTATGGGACACCATTGGTCTCGTTGCAGGAAGTCTTCGTCAAATCGTATATGTACTCTTGCAATGACAAGTTTCTTAATCACCTCTTCTGATCGCCTCTTGCGACAGGCATAGCAGGGCGAGTTGATCATATCATGTCGTCCTATAAATATAAGTAATATTGTTCCAGGTTGTGGTTCTTGTCCATGATTGACATTTGTCAAAATGAGATGTTTATCTGGGACCTCTTAAACAGGGGCAGTCCTCGTTACTTACTCCAAATCCATGCTCCAGAAGGTACGGACAAGCTGGCTGAAGCATGAGTAGGTGGCAGCTGTTGAGGCATCAATCCTGGAGAGGCTGGTGTGGATTTACTGCCCTGGTCATTCCAGGGTTCAGGGCAATGAAAGAGCTTACTTCCTGGCTTCACCGGCACACTAGATTTGGATAGGAATGACATTTTGAAGTATATCAATCAGCGTCCGTTAGATGACGACACCGCAAAAGATGAATCAGCGATTCATAAAGTGCAGATCTTTGATATCAAACGAGGTTCGAGAGGACTGGGTCGCAAGAGTGGACAACCAAAGGGCTGCATGAACCACCAGTATCCACACCATTCGTCTTTCACTGAGAGAGACTAGCACCTATGGGTATGCCAGGAGTGCAGTGAAGCTGATTCTTACGAAAATCAGGACACATCACATTCGTAAGTTACCTTTACTACATAGCTATAGCGGTACACAGAAATATTAGTTTTCTTACCTGTTTCTCTTTTACGAAGGAATCGTCTATATTTGGCATGACAACGTTTACTCTTCGGGTAGTCAAGTCTTTGAAATGAGGTATCTAAAAGTAGATGGTCCCAAGAAACCCAGACGAGAAACGGTATACAACCAGAAAATTCGACCTCCAAACCAGTGCTATGAATGTCAACGTTAAGAAAATCAACCAAACTATGGAAGCAACTACGACTCTTTTAAGGTAGGCAAATGCTTCGCCATCTAATTAGTGATGCACATAAATACTGCAACACAGTCTGAGAGAAGAAGCTTACCGGTGGGAATCAGCAGACGATCAATATCTCTGTAGACACAGCTGATCGCCCCTGAGTTGTCTCACATAGAAATCTCGGTGTCCCCCTTCCTGGAAGGTTGTGATGGGGTTGGCAACCTCAGTTGCGGAAAAAACAACCTATTGGCACTAAAAGCACACCACAAACAACTGGTCCAAGATTCATTATAGACCGAAGAGCGTGAATTCAACTGTATTGTTGGGCACATGCTCCGTGAGAATGGAACGAGGGGATTATTACTACATGCATGGCGGATGTGGTCCTATATTCTTAAAAGCAATTTACGTGATAGACAATTTTACCAAGATATAATTTCGCTTTTGGTCCTTCAATTTTTTATTATGCTCCTCGGTAATCGACATTTTGGTTGTCCGTCAAAATTACTCTATTCAAGTTTGAAAAACATGTTTAGATTAGTATTATGTATCTAAACACTGGGGACGGTGAGGCCCCACAATGTTAGCCAGGGTCAGGAGATATATGCTGGCCAAGACCCTCACCTGACCTCCTCGTTGGTCGTCCTGGAAACGGGATGCTGTCGAGGACAAAGACAAAGGCCGCCGTCCATCGTAAACGATGATTGCATCATTTATTTGCTAGCGCTATTTTTAGTATGGATTAAAGGCGGTACTTTTTATCCTCACTTTATCGTCTCGAGCCGCCCGACCCCAGTGGCAAGTTAAGGACAAGACGACTAGTGGGCGACTACGAGATGCAGGGGACTCCGCATCAAGCACCTGTGAAAAAGACGGCAGAGTCCGGAGTCGCACCCACACCACCTGATCACGAGGCCGACGGTTAACCACTTCGCCACGGAATCCCACTGACGAAGACAACAGTCTGGCTAACAAGGTGAGGCTCGACGAGATCCCTGTAGTAGTGAGTGACATGCAGATGAAGCCAAGCATAGCACAACCGCCTAGAGGACCCCGGTCCACCTTCATGAGCACGCTCAGGATGTGATGAAAGCTACTGCAACCCGCAACTTAACGTCCTTTTCAAGACGCGCATCAGAGTAATCTACTCATTGTGGGCAATCGCAAACAACAACATCTAAACTCCTAAACATTGGTAACAGCATAAAGCAAAAAGTGCTCCCGACGAATGCCTTTTGGTTGTAACGTAGGTCTCGTCTAGTTTCTGTTCCGGTGCAGTATCTGAGCTATATACTTATTTATGTTGTATTGAACTCTTGACATTCAGTAATGTCGCAAGATTTATTTAATCTACCTTAAACGTCGAATGCGGCGGTAAATACGTTTACATTACACCGCAACGCCCCTGGGTAAATTAGTCACAAAAACGAATTTTATAAAGCATGATCAAAACGACACGTGAGAATGTTTTGTACTAAATGAAAGTAAAGTGTTGTCTCATAGTAGCTACATTACTGTAGTGAATGAAGTTGTTAGAGACTTCAGTATGCTATACAACAGCTTGTTTGAGGTTGTTGTTGAAGGAATGTTCACAATGGGTAGATTTACCCTTTCGTGCGTCCTGACAAGGCCGTTAAGTGGCGGTTTGTTGCAGCTTTCCTCACATCATGAGTTAAGGTGGACCTGGGTCCTCCAGGTGGCTGTGCTATGCACGGCGTTATTTACGTGTCGCTCACTACTACGTGGATCACAATTATACCTCACCTTGTTCGAGGTAGAGTGGCAAGTTCCTTTCCTCGCTGTCTTTTACTTCACTAGTCGTGTGCGAGGTACCATTACAACGGATACGACTGGGTCGTACCGATAGTGGATTAGAACCAAGTACCTTTGCCATGAATAGCGAGTGCTCTAATACTACGTTAATCATACCATATTTGGTCAGCGCATGAGCTGTAGTGGTCAGTGACCCATAGTTGACTGCTAGCGTCAGGGCCAACGAACCAGAGCTGCCAAGACCCTTCTACACATCCACGCGGTGATCCTGGATAACAGGCTGCAATGGAGTAGACTGGCTAAGGAGAAGGGATCGAAGAGGGAATGCTAACCCGGTACACAAAAAATGCTTGCTGAAGTCGGACGTGTTGGGGCGAAAGGTGGAAATATCAGTCAAGCTGTAAACTACGATACAACGCATTCCGTTCTCTGGATTACATTCTGCTACTTCAGCCATTTTCATGGTTTGGTAGTAGGAGATTGAGAACGAACGAAGCCAAGCCATACTCCATTTGCACTACCATATTGCAAATATGTGGGAAATTGATTGGCAACAACTAGCGGCCATTTTACACACACGCATTATCTTTTCTAGACTATACTTTACTACGAGAGCGCGATCTCCATAGTAGTGGGTGACACGCAGATGAAGTCAAGCATAGCACAACCGCCTGGAGGACCCCTGTCCACCTTCATCAACACGCTCGGGATGTGAGGAAAGCTACAACAACCCGCCACTTAATGTCATTTATAGGACGCACAAAAGAGTAACCCTACTCATTGCTGGCATTCAACAACTACTAGAGCGCAAGTCAGGTAAAACTCAACCTGCCATCAAGGTCGCGCCCCTGGAAACAGAATGTGTCGTAGCCGTGTAGCCAACGAGACACTGTAATCCCCATAGGAAGCCTTTAATCGCACTACAGCCATGAGGGTTTGGGTCCACCTTCTAAAGTACGCTAGGAATGTCTCGTGAGCCACTGTAACCTCGACATTATCAATTATAAGTATATTTTTAGCTGACAAAGGTCACCTATCTCTCTGAAAATCATCAATAGGTTGTGCACAACATCTAAAGTACTATTTATTGAAATGTCCTTAACATGCTTGTATATGTTTCTAAAAATCGACGTCACTGCACTACGGGCATATCCATAGGTGATCAATCTCTCTCATCAAATGGCGTTCGGTATGGATGCTGATGGTCCCTGCAGCTTGCTGGTTGTACACTCTCCTGCGCTCCACTCCGCTCGAGCCTCGTTTAATGTCGAAACTTTGCAGTCCGTGGATTGCTGCTTCGTCTATTGCGGTGTCCCTCGTCCAGCAGGCGGTCATTGATTGTATCACACTTCTATATGGCAGCGAGACTTGGACAACGTATGCCAAACAAGAGCCACAGACTTAATACCTTCTCCCCCCCCCCCCCCCCCGCGATCCATTCTTGGAATTACATGCAGGGACAGAGTGCAGAGTGACAAATGTAGAGGTGCACTCTCGCACTGGTCTCCCAAGCATGTACACTCTAATTGGGCAGCGAAGACTACGGTGGCTTGGTCATGCTCGTTGCATGGAAGATGGCCGCATTTCCCAGAGATATCCTCAACGGGCAGTTGACCGACCACAGTTGAGGTTCAGAGATATGTCCAAGTGTGATAAGAAGGCCCTGGACATGAATCTACCGTCCTAGGAAGACGAAGCTGAAGACGGATCTAGGTGGAGATGTACCCTGAATGGCCAGCTCACTCTTGATGAAGCGAAGATCTTGCAACACAGAGAAGTGAAAAGACAACGCCGCAAGGAGAAAAACAACACACGCTAAGTATACTTTTTTTTCTTCTCCACTCCAAATCATATTATCCTATAGTCAGTCATGATTGAAAAGGGCTACTCCTACTACTACATGGTTGTATACCAAATTATGTAAGTGAATAATCTTTCTTTTCATTCATTACTAAGAATGGAGTCGCCATTGTAACTGTTTCTTACAGGAATCCCGTGCCTAAGCATGTGTTGCCCTTTCGGTGGTGGTTTCTGTGGCAATGTGTTTGACACGAGGTAGCATGCCCCACGCACAGCGCTATATTTTGTCCCCTTTAATACACATATTAATTAAGAGGCAGTGAACCTTTTCTCCGCAGTAAGAGGTAATAGTGCGCGCCAAATGCTAGTTTTCATCAATAAAGTGTATCAGCACAGTGATCTACAGCAGTCAATTACGTAGCCAACAAAAACCGGCTTGAATGGATGACGTGGAACGTTGGGCAGGAAGAAAAGTAACGTAGGAAATAAATATCACACTGAATAATGAACGCAATGGAGGAATCCGATGCACGAATCCATTTCAAAAATTGATATTGATTGGCGTCATGACATACAATATTGTGCGAATCCGCTCGAGTTGAAAACATGAAGTGACGATATTGACCAATGACTGCATGGTTGTTATTGATACCAGGAGGCAAAATATATGTTTGATTTTATGTACGAGGTGTGTTCAAATGAAACCGGACCTAACTACAACAAGTGAACATTCGTACGATGCGCATGATGACGTCACTTCTGATGTAAACAGCACATACCAACCGTCAATTTTGCAAAATTGTATTATCCTCCAACTCAGTTTCCTCAGCAGATTGTTGAAAACTGGGGGTGTGATACGGATTCCGTTCAGAGTTGATCAGCGAGCGATGATTCGGTTCCTAACATCTGAAGGATGTCGATCAGGTCACATTCATCACATAATTCAGGCAGTGTATGGTGACAAAAATGTGGCGAATGTAATCTCCGGCGACAGTCCACTCGAATTGCTGCATCAATTTTGGCGATGCCATCTTCTGACGCAACAATATGCGCCTGACCTTGTCTCGGAAGATCTTTTGTTAATTCCCGTTCTTCTTTAAACATCGTTGTCCAGTTCTTCAATGTTGTCTTCGGCACACCTTTTTTTAAAATTGCTTGAGATCAGAGTGCCTCCAGTCGTCTTGACTAATGAGCACTTTTTGGTTCGCTCCTTTCAGGCTTTGATTATAATATCCATAATCAGTAGGGTATGTCCTGTAGTTTCTACAAGTCTTAAAGAAGTTCTGTATGACATAGTTAAAAGGTCATGAGGTGTAATTCATTTCCAGGCACTACAAAGCTGCATTCAGAGAATCCTATCGAATACCACTTCCGGGTACAAGAAACATGTGCCATTTTGTCATCGTACTCGCGAGTTTTATTTTACATTTAGATGCCTGATTGTGAAGATAAGGTCTCGAGTGATGTGGCTTGCTCTGAAACTGCATTCGGTCTCGCCGCATCTGTGGCTCAGTCAGATGTCTTGGTCTCCAGTATCCTAGCTGCTATCACCTTTTTTAAATACTGGCATAACGATGGCTATCTCCCTTCACGGCTGACAGAAGAACCTTCAGGATTAACAGTTGCGCCTGCAGTTTACCATTTCTGATCATATGCCATCATGACCAGCTACTTTGCACCTTTAATTTTCTACAATGCTGTCTTCAGCGCCACGACTGTGATATTTTCCCCGTGCTCTTTAGTGTCATGTAGAACCACTTCTGGTTTTCTTCTGCACTTTTTTCCAGTCTTTCTCTAAATATTTCTGTTTTGCTGTTAGCACTATTCTTTTTATTTTTCTTCTCTTATTATCACTGACTGTGGTAATGAAGACTAACGTCTGGGCAGGAAAAATATACTATCAGACATGTTAGTTGCTGTCAGGCAAAACCCTCACCTCGACTTCTCCGTAGTCCTCACTGGAAACAGGCTGTTTTCATAGCAGTCTGGTTAGCAAGGTGAGGGATCGACATGATCCCTGTAGTAGTGAGCAACACGTAGATGAAGCCAAGCATAGCACAACCGCATAGAGGACACCGGTACACCTTCATCAGCACTCTAGGGATGTGAGGAAAGCTACGACTACCCACCATTTAACGTCCTTTTCAGGGCGCACAAACAAGTAATCCTACTCACTATGGGCATTCAACAACAACAATCACTAACTTTGACTTCATCACATACTTCTACAGAAACTGCCTTGAATTTTAACCAGAGAACTTCTAGACGGTGGTTCCTCTACAAATCCCACTGCTGTCGATATAAGTCCCTGATATCTGGTCCAAACCTATGACTCTTAGCTTGTACGTCTTTATTCTTGCTTCTCCTTCTCTGGTGTTTGGTTTTCTACGTCTTCTTCTGCGTTCGTTCTCAATTTCCCGCTACCAAACCCTGAACAGGGCTTTGCAAGTAGCAAGATGTAGTCCGGAGAACGTGTCCGCTGTGTCGTTAGTTTGCAGCTTGACTGCCATATTTGAAACTTTCGGCCGACACATCCGTCTTCAGCAGCGGTTACTCTTCTCAAATCGAGGCAATGTGCTTCAGCCAGGAGATGTGAGGGGTCCCGTGGATGACTCAATGGGGGGGGGGGGGGGGGGGGCCCCTGTCTTTTCCCATCCCTGATTTTCAAGGACAGGTGTAGAAGATATCAAGAAGGGATGTCATGAGAGAGGCTGGACACATGGTCAAACAAAGAGAGATGCCACCGACCCAGTGTACTCTTTCAGTTGCTGTCTTTCCTCTGATGATGTAGTGGCCACTTAAAAATTCTGACCCTCTCCAGACTGGCATCTTTTCTCACCGTGGCATAATCATTTATTTATTTCTTTTCTGAGTCCGTTCCCATTGTGTGTGCACTTGTGAAGGAAATCTGTATTTGAAATGATCAGGAAAAGAATCTCAGGAGTTGCTTTCCGTTGTCATTCAATTCATATACACTGCGCATCTCCTAATCACTCCATCCCATCTAGAATAATATTTTCCCACCCAGACATTAAAATCTCAGAGAAGGATATTTTCATCCAGTCTTTTCAAGCAGCTCAATTAATTATTCATTGACATCTTATCTATCCCCCTCATTCTGTGCATAAACAAAGACAATATCGACCATCTTGCCTTCATTAGGCATTCAGAGATAAATTTACATCCCTCGATGTTATCCCTTTTATTACTGGCCACAATACAGCCCACTTTCCCTTTGGCTCTGTCGATAGTGGGAACTCCACTGTAGAGAAACATGTCACCTTCAAGATCCATGACATTCCGTCTTTTTTTTCTTAGTTTCTGTATTTTCACTTTTGATTTCTTTATTTCTTTCATGAGCTCATCCTCTACTCGTAGATACTTCCAATGTTCCCTATTCCTGTTGTGCCTTTGCATGGTGGATGGGCTGCCTCCTTTTGTGGCTCATGGCTGCTTATTGAATATTAACAGCTGACCTCCAAATACACAGGCCATTCAGCTATTCACTACTCAGCTGACTCGCCTGGTTACTAGGACAGCCGCAATCCACAATGTGTAAATAAAGCACACAGCTTTAATGGTAGCAAATATGTTTTGGAAATCTTCCTATGTCTTACTGACCTCAAATGAATGCATATGTGTAGTAAGGGACCTTATCAGAAAACATATTGAAGTACTTTGATAATGTAAACATGTACGACAGCCTCGTTTCCCTGCAGTTTCTGACAGCCCCATAAAATGTTAATCAGTTTCTTAACCAAAGTCTGTAAACGGACCAAAGCCTGACAGTTTGACAATAATGATCCACAAAATCACTTCGTCTTACCAACATACAAAGGGATTAAGATCCATCTGTATTGCAGAGGAAATGGTTTTTATAAAATTTGTTGGGTTGAAAGTGGATAAATGTCCAGGTCAAGATGGTATTCATCCAAAATTGTTGTTTGAAATTAGAAACCAACTAGCAAAACCATTGGCTATTTTATGTTCTCAATCACTTGCAAAAGGGATTGTTCCAGGAGAATGGAAAAAGATACAGGAGTGACCCCCTTTTCAAAACGGGCAAAAAATCAGACCCAGCAAATTATATACCGGTGAGTTTAACGAGCATAGTCTGTAAATTGTTAGATTCAACAATCAAAGAAAACATTGTAATGCATTTAGACAAGTTTTATCTAATCAGAAATAGTCAGCGTGGGTTTACTAGAGGGAGATCGTGTTTAACAAATCTATTAGAATTCATGAAGCAGGTCACTAAAATAAAGGGGAGCCAGTATATGTTATTTATCTAGATTTTGCTAAGGCCTTTGATAGAGTACTCCATCAAAGATTATTTAGAAAGTTAAAATCGCATGGAATAGGTGGAGAAGTTGTCAAATGGACTGAAAATTGGTTAACCGAAGAATTACAGTTGTGAGGAAAGACTCACATACATGCCTACAGTGTCTAGAAAAGAGAAGAATTCAAGGTGACTTAATACAGGTTTATAAGATAATCAAAGGAACGGATAAATTGGACAAGTTTTTCAAAATACAATCACCCACAAGAACCAGAGGGAATAGCTACAAATTAACTAAAGAAAGGTACAGATTAGATATTAGGAACAACTTTTTTAGTCAGAGAGTGGTGAATGCTTGGAATGCGAGTTACAAAGTTAAAAGCCCCAATAAGACCCATGCCTGTTTTTTCGATCAGAGGTAAACATAAAAACATAGCCTGCAAATTGTACGACAACTGAAGGGACAAATGGTCTTTATTCCTCAGCTATACAATCCCCAGCTTCAACAGGTTGAAGAATTCAGCCCAATACCCAACCTTCCTTAGCTGCATCTTATGACATAGATGACAGGTTACAGCGTTACAATTATTTGCTCCCCATTGATGCTGCGATAACACATGGGGTTTTGCTCTTGTGATGAAAAATCATCATAACTGTCCACCCATAGAGTGAGGTCAAATGATGTAAGCTGAATCAATAAACTGTACAGAACCATCAAAATTTTAAAAATGTACACAGAAAAAATGTATTCATAAATGAATTGAGTTCAAGAGTCTAAACATGACAGGCGACATAGATAGATTGATTAAACATGTTTATGTGAACTGTACATCTCTGAAACATTATTTTACTAATTTAATTTATTGTCATTTATTATTGACAAAAAGGGTCTGCACTTTTCAGAATGTTATTTTTTAAAGTACACAGTGATTATTTTTTTTAAATCAAGAACAAACCAAAGGTGGTGCGGTGAGATGGTGGGTTAAAGAACAACAAAAAACTGGAAAAAATATAAGCAATCATTGATTTGTCCAATAACAATTTTTAAAAAACTTTACAGACTTTTGTAAGGGCTTTTTGTCCCATTTCAGTCCAGCTAGAGTATAAGGCCACCACTACAACTGGACTCCTTCAGGTCGCCTGCACCATAGCAAGGTGCGCGATTTAACATTTATGACTTTTTTAACAATTTGTTTTATACAATGAGCTCGCAGTATGATACACAGCTATCTTTAGTTGCTTTTAACTACATGTATGGTGTTGCAGTGGCCCTATCCTTAGTAGGGGATTCTGGCATTTACTTGGGGAATGTATGACCTTATACTTGAAAAGAAAAAGCATTAAAACATATAACCAATATGTACTTGGTGACATGGATGAGTAGTCTATCATCATCCTTTCTAAATGGCTTGGACTCGTTCGTTCTCAATCTCTCATGCCCTGAAAGGGATTTAATTAGCAGAATGTTATCCAGAGAATGGAATGCACTGTGTTGTAGTTTACAGCTTGGCTGCGATACTTGCACCTTTTAGTCTGATACATCCGACTTCAGCAGGCATTTTTTTGTATACCGGGTTAGCCTTCCCTCTTTGATCCTTTCTCTTTAGCCAGTCTGCTCTGTTGCAGCCTGTTATCCAGGATAACAGTGTGGAGGTGTAGAATGGTCTTAGCATCTCTGGTTTCTGGCCCTGACGCTAGCAGTCAGACATGGGTCGCTGACCGCTGCCATCCTTCCTAAATAAGAGCATACGGTCACCAGTAGAGTTGGTCCCCTACCTGGAATTCTACACCAAAGCATTTATGTGCTCTTGTATTGGTGGTGTCTGTAGCACTTTGTTTTACTGCAGAAAGCTATTACCAGACTCACAATTGACTGACAAACTCTGGACTTTACTTTTTGTCCCACTTCTACCATGTGGAGATGATGTTTTTCTTTTCTTTCTCTTATGAATTATAGTTTCTACAGGTGTGGTAACTAGTTCCATGTCCAACCCTCCCTACAACATGCCTAGCAGGTTACAGTGTTACTATTCTTTGCCCACATTCCTAACCTCAGTAACACAATAGCAACACTCAGTAACACCTCATATAATCAGCACAACTCAACTACAAAACAATGCAAATCGCCAACTTGAAGAACACACACAAAAATAAAAAACTATTAAAACAACTCAGTTCTGAAATGCTTGACAAACACAATGCATAGCCAACAATAGATTCCTGAAGGTGATGTTTTATGGAGCAAGGGCAAACCAGCATAGCTAAACAACTGTGAATCATGAATATGTTATTACAATCAAGCGCCTGATTGGTGTACTGGTAGAGCACTCGCTTTTCAAGTTGTACGTATGGGGTTCAACTCCCGCTATCAGCATGCTTCAGTCAACCCAGCTATATAACGGGGTTCATTAGTAAATGGGTACTTCACCTTACAGCTGGGGGGGAAAAAGGCAGCAAGGAAGGGAACTTACCACCCCACCTCATACAAGCTGTGGCTCTAACACTTCATCCCTGACTGCAGTTTCTCATATGGGACTTGATTTTTGTGTGTTTAAATTACAAGTCAGGAGTAGTTTACCATGTCTGAACTTACTGCAGAATTAAAATAATCACGCTTGAAAAAAAATGTATGAGTAGATTCACATCACATTCCTTATACAATTCAATTTAGTTGCAGTGGTTATTTTGAATAGCTCCTATCATGGACCATCTTTTCTGCTGGCGTTTTCTTTGGATTACCCACCCAACCTACTCTTCCCCTGGGTGTTCTAATCCACTACAAATCTGGTTATATCTGAGGCCTCTTGCTGATTTGCCCAATAAAGTCTGCTACCATTTCCCAGGTCTCAATACTGTCGTACAGTTTCTCCTAGAGGGTAGAGGGTGTGGAAACATCCTTCTCCTCCGATCTGTGTACTAGCAACAGCCCTGAGGTACATGTTCTGTTGTCATGTTTGTCAGTTCACAGTGACATAGGCTGGTGGTACCTATCTTGAATTTGGTGTACAGGTGGTGTCTCATTCTATTGTGGCCTTTTCAGAGATAACGTATTCTTCTTCTTTCGTTCGCTTTAAAATATTGTCTATATCTGCAATGTTGTCTCTTGTATAAACTTCACTGTCTTTTGTAGTTCACATACAGGTCCATAAAGTTTCTCTTCCAGTGTTGTTTCTATGGGCCAGTGAAATTTTATGTGTATATCATATTCGGGGCAGTTTTGCAGTATGTGCTCTGCTGTCTGGGGCGCCTGTCCGTATGTACACATGGCTGAGTTGCCAATCTTCATTTTTGTGTACATATGGCTGCGGAGTCGGTTGTGTCCTGTTCTAAGGCGCAACACAACAGTTTGCTCTTGTCTGTTCATGTTATGGTAATCGTCTGGTGTTACTGTTGGTGGCTCAGTTCAGACAGTAGAGCCTGTAGATCTGGCAGTTTCTCAAATTTAAGTGCTTGGAGTGCTGATTGTGCATCTGTAAGAAATACTACAGGTTGTGGACCGACATTGGTGTTCAACAGTTTCTCAGTTGCCACCTTGATTGCCTGTATTTCTGCATCATATATGACAGAATTTCCCAGTTGGTACTCTGACTGTATCCCTAAAGTTGTTTGGGTATTCTATGTACACTCCCGCTCCACCATTCTTTACTGCATTCTGTGCTGACCCATCTGTGTATACTCTGATCCAGAGGTCTTGTGGGTATTCTTCATCCAGGAAAATGAGGATCACTATCCTACGTTGCACACTGTTCTGTTCATCCTTGTCTAATATTCCTTTCCCTTTTGTTTGAATGCACACTGATAGTCCGTGCTCCTCTCTCCAAGGGGTTTGTTCTGGCACTGACTTTAGGGGGATGTCAACTTCAGGTAGATCCATAATTTGCCTGCGAAGTTGTTTCGCCTGATGCATAAAACTACTTCTTTTCAGTCTTCCCATTGCTAAATTTTGAAATCTGTCTTTCATTGGATGGCTCGGCATGCAGTGGAACTTTTCTGCCTGTGTTAATACCTTTGTGTCTCTGCGCTCTCTTAGTGCTTGTATCCTTCCCATTTTCTCATTCTCCACAATAGGTGTTGATTTCATTGCTCCTGTAATGACCCTAAGTGCCTGATTTTGCAACTTATCCACCTCTTTTAGGGTAGTGTTTGCTGCGGGGCACCACGCTGCTGACGCATATTACAGATGTGGCCGTATACCTTGTTGGTAAACTTTGTTAAGTATTTTTTCACTAGCACCCCATGTGGTTCCACTTAATTTTCTCAGGATGGCTAACTTCCTCCTGGTTTTTTTGGCTGCCTTGTTGACGTGTTCCCTCCATATCAACCTATCATCAAATGTAACTCCAAGATAGGTGGGTTGTTTATCTTCTTTGAGGTGTTCTCCATTTATCTTGATAACTCCAGCTTTTTGTTTTGGGGAGAGGGTGAGACGCGTAGTGCTACATTTTTCGGTGTTAATGTTTACACACCATCTGTTTGTCCATGAGGTCAAGGCATCAATAGCTCTTTGCAGCATTCTGGTGGCCACTGTTGCTTGCTCATTTACACACCATATTACCAAATCATCTGCATACATTGCAACTTTTGTTCCTTGTGGTAGCTCAGCAATCAAGTCATTGATGAAGACTATGAAAAGTGTAGGGGAAAGAACCCCTCCCTGAGGTACACCATGACGCAGTAGAATTTTCTTACTCTTGAGACCATCTAGTTGGACTCTGGTTCTTCTGTTATGTAAGTATGCTTTTATCCATTTGTACATCCTACCCATCACTCCATTATTTCTCAGTTTCTTTAAAAGTCCTTCTTTCCAAACTTTATCAAAAGCTTTCCTTAAGTCTATCCATGCTGCTAATACTAATTTCTTGTCCTGGAATGCGTCCTCGATCTCTTGTGAGAGGTATGTTGCCTGGTCTTCAGTGGAGTTGCATTTCCTAAATCCTGACTGTTGTGGCACAAGAAGGTTTTGGCTCTCAAGATACCACTGGAGCCTTGGGTTGATAATACGTTCCATTGTTTTACATATGCAGCTTGTGAGGCTGATTGGTCTATAGCTGGATGCCATGGAACTGTCTAGTTTTGAGAGTGGTATCATGATTGCTTCTCTCCAGGTCTGTGGGACTGTACCTGATGTCCAACAAATGTTGAAGATCTGAAGCAGCTTTGTTTTTGCTGCTGTTCCCAAGTTCTTGATCATCTCATTGGACACTCCGTCTGTTCCTGGCGACTTTCTCATTTTCAGTTTGGATATTGCAAACTCCAGTTCTTTGTATGTGATTGGTGTCTCCATAACTTCGGGCATGGCACCATCTCGCTCTGTATTTTGTCGTTCCTCACGAACACTTTGTTTCTCTCTGTCTACTTCAATGTTGCTATCTTTTGCAAAAGAGTCCGCAAAGTAATCAGCGGCTTGTTTGCCTGTGAGGATGTTTCCATCTTTGTTTAATGTAATCTTTGTGTTTCTCTGTGCACCCTCATCATTAAGTTGTTTTACCAACTTCCAGTTTCCTGGTATCCTTTTCAAAGTTCAGAGACTCTGTTTTCTCCCTCCAACTTCTTCTAGCCTGCAACTTTTCCCTTTGAAATTTGGCCTTAGCATGTTGATATTTTTTGTGGTGTTCTTGACATGGACTAATCTCTGCTTGCTTTCTAGATGTTTCTACCTCGTTTTGCAGTTGTTCTAATTCCCTATTCCAGTATGGCCTATATTGTTTGCGGGCCCCTCTAGGTATTGTTTCATGGGCAGCCTGTAGTATGCATGTGCTGAAATTATCGACTATCTTATTTATGTTTTCATCTGTTGTTAGATTTCTAGTCAGCACACTAGACCGATGGTGGTACATTGACCAGTCTGCCTTCCTGTAATTCCACCAAGGCAGGGTACTACTTTCCTTGACATATTCATTTTCAATAGTTAGAAATACTGGTCTGTGGTCACTACCTCCAAGTTGTTTCCCTACAATGCGTGTGATGTTCCATTCCATGCATGGTGAGAGGAATGCCAAATCTGGTGTAGAAGTGGTGTGCCATGATTTCGAGTAGAAGGTCGGTGGGTCTGCTGGCTGGTTAATCAGGATAAGTCCATTGTCATCCTGCCAGTTTTCTAGCTCCTCACCCCTCCTATCCATTTGATCATAGCCCCAGCTCTGTGAGTGGCTATTGAAGCCTCCACACACAATCAGTCTTTCCTTTGTTGCAATCGTATTCAGTGCCAGTGGACGATCACTCGGACAGTAATAATTTAGAAGGTGGAATTCTCTGTACTTTCTGTCTTGAGATGCATCCTCTGGTATTCTGCCCCCTCCATATATACTTCCTGCTGATAAGCATTGATGCTATTTCTCACAAGTGTCAGTATTCCACCCTTCTGCCTGTCTTGTCGGTCAGACCTATAGCACTGGTATCCTCTAATTTTGAAGGCTATATCTTTATTGAGATGCGTTTCTTGCAAGCAACATACATTTACTTGCTCTTCATATAGAATATTCTCAAGCTCTAATTTTTTACTATAGCCATCTCTTTTGCTGTTGACGCCTTCAGCATTCCAGTGCATTATTTTAAGTGTTCTTTCCTTTGTTTTTGGTTTTGTTTGGCCAGTAGCTCTATTCTCGTGCCTCCTGACTCCACGAGGCATCCGAGAAGGACCTCCAGTAATAAAGTTTGGGCCCTTTCGAGACGGGGGACCCGGCACTGTACCTGCCTGGTTGTCCACCATAGGCCGAGCGCCATAACGTTTTGCAGATATAGGCATACACTCATGTTGCGTATTTGCGTGGCAGCCTGATTTCTGTGGTGCGCCTTTTGGCTGGTTGCCTCCGTCTTCAGCACCTTAACGTTGCTTGGGCAGACTGTGGTCTTGCTCGAAAGGATGTGTGATGATGATGATATAAACTTATGGACCCATTTTTCAAGTATCCCTGAAGAGAGGCAGTTCAGTGTGTCTGTGTCACAGGATCGTCACGTCCTGCCAGAAACGTAGCATATACATGTGAGTGGGGTATCTCCTTACTCCCCTTTAGTATTCTTGGCTCCTCTGCAGTGATGGTACGCTTGGCATTCCCCGCCACCTGGGAGGTTGTCACAAAGGGGCAGAGGTGCAATGTCCTCTGGCCTGCAAAGAGATAACGTATGATAACCTGTCTTTTCTGGACAGTTGGTAGTATCCATCATCTGCATGGTGCTTTGGATATTCTTCCTGTCACTTTACCTTATACAGCCCTGTTATTATGGCTCTTGCCTCTTTGTAGTTGACCAGGTATTCTTACCATATCAGCTACAGTGTGATGTTTTGGGGAACCTGTAAGACATCTTCACCTCGGCTATTCTCCATTTGTTCAGATCAACGTTCTTGTTGGATTTGAATGCCACTATGGTTGACAGTAAATCAGTTAGTCTATCTACCTTCAGTCCACTTATGTCGTTAGTCGTTGTGGGGAGGTGCGACCTCCTTGATTTCATATTTTTGGTAGGTGAAAATCCACTGGTGACTTGCTAGGTCAATCCCAGATTCTGTTAGCCCCTGGAATATACGATCGCCTATTTTTGAGACCGGGATTTGAACCCACCGACCTCCAGCACCCGAGGCGAACACCTTACCTCGAGACAACTGGGTCCCCCCAACAGTTAGTATTACGGTAATTCAATGCATATGGTCTTTGTGTTGGAGTGTCATTTCTACTGTGGTATTAACAGCTTCTATTTCAGCTCTTAAGCTGCTTGAGAACTTGTCTGTAGCTTTGGACCGTGTTACCTTTCCTAAATTTTTTTGTCTGATCACCACTCCTCCTCAATCCCGGGTGAGAGCAGGTCGTTGTCTTCAGACTACGCACTGGCCACAATAGACTGAGGTACCACCTATTCAACAAATTGAAGATAGGTGGTACCGACAAATGCCCGTGCGGTACCGGAAAAATGACCGCTGAACATCTGCTGCAGAACTGCCCGACATACGAGGATCAGAGAGAGCAGATGTGGCCATCACCAGTGGAACTGCAAGACAAGCTCTATGGCAGCGGCGACAGCCTCAGGATGACCGCCGCTTTTTTCTAAAAAATAATGGTTACTGCCTGGCTGCGTACGAAGAAGGACTGTGTTACCTTTCCTAAATTTTTTTGTCTGATCACCACTCCTCCTCAATCCCGGGTGGCATTTGTAGCTGAACCTTCTGTATAGGCATGTGTCTACCTGACTGCTAAATAATTGGGGTATATGTACTCTTCTGCAATACAGCTTCTCTCCAGATCTGTCTGCACTCCTTTTTCTTTGACACCTATTTTTTTCTTCTAGTTCTGGGAGTGTGCATACCTGTATTGACCTTGTTTTTTGTGATAGCTCTGGATTCTTGAGTATTAGTTCCTTTGAGTTTGTCATGAAAGTTTGAGGTGATATATCTTTATTAATTATCTCAACTTTTATTCATATCAAAATTCTAAAAATATTTATGTCTGAATTTATGTGTGCAATATCTGGTTTCATAATACATACAGCTCATATATCTTCAAATAGCTTGTGAAGTAATTATTTCTGCATTTTAAATTGCTAATTAATGAATCTCCTACAAATTCAGTAATTAGTAATCAGTGCAAGGATTAATTTAAAACTGGCGTTGAAATATACTTAGCAAAATCACATAATGTGGCCATTGTATAACCTTTGCTGGACAACTCCAAGCTGTAGAAATATTCAAAGCTTAGTTTTGCTACTAGTAATTAGTCTGATTTTAAAGGCAGTCCCATAGCAGACACTGGATGAATTGTTTAAGACTTAATTGTATGAGGTCACTGCTTGGGGTAGGACGGCCAGTTTCCTTTCTAACTACCTTTGCTTTCCTAACAGTTAGCCAGGTATCTATTTACCGCTGGGTTGAATGAAGTGTGATGGTATGTTCCAACATCTTATCTATACTATTTGCAGAAGCATATGGATGTTCAACATGTTTGACTTGTTAAAAATGTCAGAGTTAGTAAGTCAGGTACCTGTCTACAGCTGTGCCGACTGGGGCATGCGGTTCACAAGGACTTGAACTGTGCCGCTGCCGTGAAAAGTGAGTGCTCTACCAATATGCTAATTAAGTGCTCAGTGTGATATTAGCACTATATAATCTTTTAATATCTAAATGTAGGTGAAAACATGACCCAAATACCTGCTATAATACCAACTGGTGTGTACATTAACATATGAGCAGAACTTGGTGCACTTTTGGTAAAGATTATGTTAGGAATGCACTGATTAAGAACCAAATTGATATTACATACAGAAGAAATCATTCAAAATGTTCAGAATATAGTACTTCAGAAGTGTGGGAAAAACTCAAAATGCACTGCAACTGGATGATAATGTAAACCAGAATAGAAATCACTTAATTCAAGTTAAGGCCTACAGATACCAGATATATATTTGTAACATTCTAGTAATTTGCTTTTGTGTTATGAATTTATTTTACATATTAAAAAAAAGATAATCAGCAATTACACGGCCCATAAGTTAAAAAGCAAATAAAGTGGAGGTTAAGAGAACAAAGTATTTGACCAGCACAATTAGATTTTTTTTTAAAACAACTTCCCAAACAAGATCACAAAATAAACAGTACATTTTGCCTAACAGTGATAAGCAAAGCACTGAGTAATCAGATATGAACATATTTTGGTTTCACGATGCAATTTTTCTGAATAATCAAGTCAAACAAAGTAGAAACTGTATTACAAATAAAGATGTGTGCAGAAGAGGATTTCTGACAAAGGTCAAGTATTCTCCTACTTAATTTTTTAGTTTACTAACAAATTCATACACAATTGTTAGTATTTTGTACATTTACCTAATTATTTCTGGACTAATCCAATAACAGCAATTATGGAGCTTTGTCTGCTAGAGCAGGTTGTGCTTTTCTAACATATTAAATCAAAATAAGTTTTTAGAACAAACTGATAAGAAACTTGGCCCCATTGTTAGCCAAGAAACGTGTCCAACAAAAGCATTTAATAGAACACTTCTATATATAGTTTCTTGACTCACTCAAAATAAGATATGTTTCATATTTTTTGGTCAGTATTAGCTTATAATTTAAAAGAACTTCTTACAGCCACTATAATCACATCTGTAAGTAAAGTAAGTAAAATAATTTCATGAAAAATGGAATGTTTGGACATGCATATGACAATTTTGGATGCCTGGCACAGCCTATATTAGAATTCTTCTATATATAGCTTCTTGACTCACTCTAAGTAAGACATGGTCCTTTTAGTCAGTCAATCCATAAAAGAAACTTGTTGAAGTTTCTATAATTATATCTGTAATGTAACTTCTAAAAATATAGTATGTTTGTAAATATGATAAACATTGCATAGCCTATGCCACCTGTAGTATTAGAAGAACCACAAACAGCAAATCGGTTTTTTTTTTAAGTTACTGATTTCAGATATCTTACTGTAGTGTTGAGCAGGAAATTACAAAAATGGCAGAAGGAACATAATTGTAAAATCATTTAAGAAATTATACTTCATAAAATGGTGAGCAACCTACACTTCTGAGTAACTACAACAGCATAAACCAGTGAGGAACCAACATTTCTGAGTAACTACAATAGCATTAACCGGTGAGGAACAAACATTTCTGAGTAACTACAAGTACAACAGCATAAACTGATAAGGAACCAACATTTCTGAGTAACTACAACAGCATAAACCGATAAGGAACCAACATTTCTGAGTAACTACAACAGCATAAACTAGTGAGGAACCAACATTTCTGAGTAACTACAATGGCATAAACCAGTGAGGAATTAACATTTCTGAGTAGTTACAATGACATAAACAGTGAGGAACTTACATTGTTGAGTGAGGTCAGACTCATTGCAGCTTGCTGAGTAGTCTATCAGATTTATCACTAAGGTTAATCAACACTCACATTACATAGAAAATATGAAACAAAATGTTATATTTGGAAAGGAAGCTCTATGAACAATTATCCAAATAAAATTTGAAGTGTGTGTGTGGTGGTTAATAGCAAATAACTAGACAAGACTCTACGTTCCTGGTAATCTGAACTGTATTTAATTAAGTCAGTGTATTTAACCCAAAAAAAAGATAAACTATAATAAACACTCGCTTGCACTTGCTGACTATTACTACACTACAAGATCTAAGGTCATTTTTACAAAACAACGTCAATAAATCGAATAATATGGCAATCATAACGTCAAAATCGACCAATAGTAATAGTATAGTATAAGTATGCTTATATACTAAACTAAGTTAGAATGAGCCAACCTTTGGTGGTAATAAATAATCAGGTAATTGGTTGGAGTTTTTTAATTACCGATATTTGGCGATAATTTCTACAAACTAATCAAAATATAACAATAGTTGATAGTGCCCTGGAGTAGTAAAACTAAATTATAATTGAACTATCTGAAACACTCACATATCAGGCCAGTATTTAATCAATAGTTGAGGCGTGGTTGGTCAATATAATCAGTTGTCTAATCAGTATTACGCTGCTGTGCAGTGTTGTGGTGACGGCTTTTTATTATGAACCCCGGCCATGTTGATTGAGAATTAAAGATGGATAGACCGAAATATTTGAATTGGAAAAACAAATGCAGACATCGTTCACAAAACATAATCTGAACGGTCGGTTGGTAGCAGTTTTGTGTAAAATCTACACTTCTTCCGTATATATCCACACCAAGAATGTACGATATCTACACTTATTCGCTGGTTCAGTTTGTCAGAAACGTTAGCGACTCGACAACAGTAGCAGTCATACCGTGGCGGTTCCAGGCCGGCATGTTTGTTGTGTCCAGATTTCTCTACAGTTGTCTCGCAGATTTTGAACTTGTGGTCAGCAACTAGTTTTCTTGGCGGAAATCTAAGAATGGTGGCGATTCAAATATTTGTCAACGTAAAATATTATATTAAAAAAACAACATACATAATATATACAACGAAAACACGTCGCAGGCAAATGAAATACAAGTCGCGAAATAGATCGGATCAGCGGGCCGCCAGTTGGCGACATCTGTTCTGTAATGTATAACCCGAAACCACCTGTGGCACTAATTAGTTTATACCAGGTAATGAACGACAGGACGAAACTAAATTTAACAAGTTCTGAGCAAGGAGAAACAAATGACAAAATCGTTGTGACAAGATGAGATGTTTCTTTAGAGAATATTACTAATTTTTACAGAAACTTGATGTTGTCACTGATTCAGCAGCATTCGGAATCTCGCGTTTGACAACAGCCCAACGATGTGTAACTGTAATGGTATCTGCACGTGTTTGTAAGCTGTTGCTTAGTTCCATTCAAAGTGTTCTATTTATCTGACCTCCGATGAAGAAGCATTTTCTTAACACCATTTAGCGCATGAGATGATGATCAACGGTTTCGTATCGAATTGTACACAGCTAGCCCTCTTGGGTATGTTGGAGTGTGGGGGTTCAGATGTTTGCTAAATGGGACATGTTAGGTTATTAGATTAAAACTGGTGCTCTGGTCACTCCTTTTGAGAGATGGAAGGGGTAGCTATGTCTGGGCTGGACGTACCACTTGTTAAAGGAAAGTGGAGCGTCTGTTATAGCATCTCCTTTCCAAGGTGAGAGATCGCCGCTGGATTCACGGTTCGACTTGCCGAACAGAAGTTTTCTTGTCTACATTTTTGTGTCCCCAGAAGCACCTTCACGAGCAGCCCCTGTTTCTTACAAGACCTGATGTGAAGCACGACCGATTACCCGGCGGTATAACTGTTGCGGGCAGATTGTGCTCATTAGCCTTGGTTGGCAGCCAATTTAAGAGAAGGTAAACTTTGACTCTAAACCCAGTTAGACGAAGCTCGTTAGCCTGTCCATGCAGTTCGTCTAAGAGATGGGAAACTTTTATTTTAAACCCACAAGTCCCAGGGAGTGCTGGCTAGCGCATGAGACGATCAGAGTATCATTGGATGCCTCTAGTATCTAACATCCACGTCACCAGCCGGAACGATGAGGCTAACGTCTGGTCAGGCAAAACACACTGATCAGGCAATATTAGCCAAGGTAAGGAGAAATATAGTGACCAAAACTGTCACCTGACCTCGTTGGTCGTCCTGGAAACGGGCTGTTGTCGAGGACAAAAGTCTGGCTAACAAGGTGAGGTTCGATGTGATCCCAGTAGTAGTGAGCAAAACGCAAATAAAGCCAAGCATAGCACAGCCGCCTGTAGGACCCCGTTACACCTTCATCGGCACGCTCGAGATATGAGGAAAGCTATGACAGCCTGCCACTTAACGCGCTTTTCAGGGTGCACAAAAGAGTAACCTACTAATTATTGGCATTCGCAAAAAACACAAACAACAACGTCACCAACCACAGACAACGACCCCACTGCCTTGTGGAAACCTCGGGAGAGTGTGAGGCTGCGGGAGTAAACAGACAGAAAATTCGTAGTGGTAGCATCTAAGGCGGGTGGTTTCAAAATGACGAACTCATTGCAGCTCCTGCAGCTGAGCTAACGCCAATTGGTCATATTTTGCATTCATTTGGAATACCCCAACAAGGTCGATCTTGCAGTTTGGGCAGGACGGAGTCTCCATATTCAGCGCCTAGGCTTGTACCCTGGAGAGGCCACTCCAGCCTCGCTCTTGAGTCAGGACAGAACACGGAAGCTGGCAGTCTACGGGTTACAAGTTCCACCCGATTGGCGTGGGAAACAGATGCCACGGTGGGAGGGATCATCGCACCCCATTGGTCGACTACCACCCGCCTCAGCCGGGCAGCTCCCGGTCAGTAGTGTGTCTATCTTCGTACGCTGTCAGACGTCAACCTGTATTTTTTTCGAAAAAAGCAGCGGTCATCCTGAGGCTGTCGACACTGCCATAGAGCTTGTCTAGTGTTGCCACTGGTGATGGCCACATCTGCTTTCTATGATCCTCGTATTTCGGCAGCAAATATTTTGCAGCAAATGTTCAGCGGTCATTTTCCCGGTACCACACGAGTATTCGTCAGTGCCACCTATCTTCAATTTATTTAATAGGTGGTACCTCAGTCTATTGTGGCCTGTGCGAAGTCTGAAGACCACGACCTGCTCTCTTCTGTTCAGCTGGTAATAGGCATCGTTTTTTGTGTAGCCAGTATGTTCTGTTTCCCATTTGGTCATGTATCTAGCTCTAATAAGCCTTTTTGACTCTTCGTAGGTCACACTAGGGTATGGTTGTGGTAGTCTTGCACCTTCTTTTGCCAGTCTGTCTGCCTCCACTTTGCCTTGAATGTTACAATGGGATGGAACCCACTGTACCACTACTATTTTTGGAGCGGACTGCTGGCATAGTTGACAGAGTACTGCTCTTAAATCATTAAGTTCAGTATTTTTCTGGCTTTTTAGTGCTGTGACTACGGCCAGGGCATCTGTAAACAGGACTATATGGCTTTCATTTCTTTTGCCTGTCACCATTTCTTCTACTGCCCTCAGTGCCTCTGCCTCCGCTCTGAAATTGCTTGAGTATTTTCCAGTTGCCACTGACAGTGTTATTTTTCTACCGTTTGGTAGGCTCAGGAATACCCCTACCCCTCCGTTCTGTGTTTGTTACAGAACCGTCGGTGTATGCATGGGTCCAGTAGGGATCCACTGCGATATTTTTTTATTTTAAAAAAAATTATAAATGCATGATGGTATTCTTAACATTCTTTTGTATCACAATATGAATATCGTCTCTTGCAAAGACTTGTATATTCAATGATTTTGATGATTCATTCCGTCGTGATAATGAAGAGCATAGGATTTGTCAAATGTTCTCTAACAATCATGTAGGAAGGTCAATTCAAATTATTGTGTTTGTGAGTTTTTCTTCCGATCTTCCCGGTAAACAAATTATTCACTCTTTTGTCAATGTATCTTATTCTTCCTTTCTGTCGTTCGATCGTTCTCAAACTCCCTCTACCGGGAACGGCGTGGCCTAGTGGTTAAGTGACACGGCTCACAACCCGAAGGTACTGGGTTTGATCCCCATCACAGCACCAGCCGTTACCCCCGGGGAAGCAAACCCTTAGAAAAAGCAGACCCTTACATAAAAATGCATGCTGAAGTCGGATGTACTGGGCCGACAGGCGCAAAAATAAAAACCACAGTGCAACGCACACCGCCTTGGGGATTAGATAAATAAGGCGAACGCAAAAAAAAACAACAACAAAAACCGCTCTACCAAGCCCTGAAAAGGGCTTTCAAGTAAAAGGATGTTTCCGGAGAACGGAATGCGTTGTGTTGTAGTTTACAGCTTGACTGCAAAATGTGCACAGTTCGGTCCGACACATCCGACTAAGCATGATCATATACGAGGTCTTTTACAAGCTTTTATTCAACCTAACAAGAGTGTTGTCCAGTGATCTAACTATCTCACCACGGACCTCCACAGCAAGTTTTTATATACGGGTGTAACAGAGTTACAAGGGACAAACGAGCCAACGTCAGGGAAGCCCTGAAAATACCGTTCATGGTACCCACACATAACTTGAGAACCCTGCCCGAGAGGTTCAGTTCATTGAACGGGGCATTGTCCTTAATTCTCATACAATGCAGTTTAAAAGTGTCGTCAAAATGGTTACATTTCCACGATTCTACTGAAAATTCCACGACCTCTAGGTCATCTAGAAAAAACAAACAAACAAGGTAGCCTTGGGACACGCCAGTTCAAATAAAGTTTGAGAAAATGAACTCATTAAAGCATTGACCAAAGCCGGGAGCTTAGCACATAAGCCGGAGGAGATAGATCAGGGCAGCCCAGAAGGAGCAGAGAATGGAATTCTACCGTGTAGTTTAGTAGATAGCACTGAGAACCAGTAGCTAAATTAGAAGCCACCGAAGCAGATCAACGCCGAGAGACAACGACAGACCACGTACGTGTAAGAATCTGTCTGATGTTCTCGCCACAGGGAGACGTGTTGCTTCAACACGAAGCTGTCGTCCTGGATAACAGGTCGTGACTTATGTGTTTCCTCGGCCTGACAACCACAGTAAGAACCACTGTCGTCCATCATAGGCACGAGCACAGCTCGTGAGACGAGACGAGACTCGGAAGAGAACAGAGAAGCGATTAGGACTGAGAACAAGCAAGTAGCTAGACAGTATTATATCGACGCACAGAGATATAGACGGTGTAAAGATTCGTGATTAGAACGTGATAGATTAGAAAAGAAAGTCCTGTGCTAATTGCACGAACCTCTTGAAAGTAATTATAGCCAGTTAATAAAGTAACCCATATCATTACTGCCGTAAGGGTGTGAGCTGTTAACGATCTCACATTTCAAAGGCTCGGCTATATGAGGGCGGTTTTACTTCCCGGACTGAACCGGGTGCCGTTGCGGTCTGAAAAAACCAAGTCCGTCTTAACTGGGGAATGAACCTAGGTCCACTCACATACGAAGCCAGCTCGCTAACAACTGCGCTAAGAGGCTCCCAGTCAGTTAGATAATTGTTGAAATCAAAATTCTTGAGAGACATTAAAATTAGTTGGCTTGGTTTCGTTCGTTCTCAATCTCCCGCTACCAAGTCCCGAAAGGGCTTGAGTAGCAGAATGTAGTCCAAAGAATGGAATGCGCTGTGTGCGCTAAAAAGCCAGAAAAACACTGAGCTTAATGACTTAAGAGCAGCACTCTGCAAACTGTGCCAGCTGTCCGCACCAAAAAGGGTAGTGGTACAGTGGGTTCCGTCACACTGCAACATCCAAGGCAACGAGGAGGCAGACAGACTGGCAAAAGAAGGTGCAAGGCTACCACAAACAGATACCAGTATAACGTACGAAGAGTCAAAACGGCTTATCAAAGCCAGGTACATGACTAAATGGGAAACCGAACATACTGGTTACACCAAAAACGATGCCTATTACCAGTTGAACCGAAGAGAGCAGGTCGTTGTCTTCAGACTTCGCACTGGCCACAATAGACTGAGGTACCACCTATTCAACAAATTGAAGATAGGGTGTACCGACGAATGCCCGTGCGGTACTGGTAAAATGACCACTGAACATCTGCTGCAGAACTGCCCGACATACGAGGATCAGAGAGAGCAGATGTGGCCATTGCCAGTGGAACTGCAAGACAAGCTCTATGGTAGTGGCGAGAGTCTCAGGATGACCGCCGCTTTTTTCGAGAAAATAATGGTTACTGTCTGACTGTGTACGCAGAAGAAGAAGAAAAGAAGAAGAATGCGCTGTGTCATAGTTTGCAGCTTGACTGCGATATTTGCACCTTTCGGCCAAACACATCCGACTTTAGCAAGCATTTTTTTAGTACCGGGTTAGCATTCCCTCTTCGATCCCTTCTCCTTAGCCAGTCTGCCCTGCTGCAGCCTGTTATCCAGGATCACCGCGTGGAGGTGTAGAAGGGTCTTGGCAGCTCTGTTTTGCTGGCCCTGACGCTAGCAGTCAGCTATGGATCGACTGTAGCTCATGCACTCTTAAAATTAGTTAATAATTGATGAACAATACAATTGTATGGAGTGCCCCTGAGTATCATTCGAGTTTAAAAATTTTAGGACATACTCCCTTCTTCGTTCATTCTCAATCTCCCTATATCAAGCCCTGAATGCGTTGTGTCGCTAGTTTTCAGCCTGACTACGATATTTCCCACCTTTCGGTAGGACACATTCGTCTTCGGCAGATTACTTCCTCTTCTTCTTCTTCTTCATCGTACGCAGTCAGACAGTAACGATTATTTTTTCGAAAAAAGCAGCGGTCATCCTGAGGCTGTCGACACTGCCATAGAGCTTGTCTAGTGTTGCCACTGGTGATGGCCACATCTGCTCTCTCTGATCCTCGTATTTCGGGCAGTTTTGCAGCAAATGTTCAGCGGTCATTTTCCCGGTACCACACGGGCATTCGTCAGTGCCACCTATCTTCAATTTGTTGAATAAGTGGTACCTCAGTCTATTGTGGCCAGTGCGAAGTCTGAAGACCACGACCTGCTCTCTTCTGTTCAACTGGTAATAGGCATCGTTTTTTGTGTAGCCAGTATGTTCGGTTTCCCATTTGGTCATGTATCTAGCTCTAATAAGCCGTTTTGACTCTTCGTATGTCATACTAGTATCTGGGATTACTTCCTCCATTGTGCCTTACTTTTTTTCTGAGCCTAAAACTGGCGTCTCGTGTTCGTCATGTATAATTGTTGTGGTTGTTAAGCTATCGCCTCTAACTCTCATTGCCCTGACACTTTTAAAGAAATCTCTCGGCTTCTTGGGATACATGAGCGCCAATTGTTCACTGGATTTATTCCATGCGTCTGCTTTGGTGATTTTGATTACGTTTTTCGAATGAGTTCTGGCGCGTCGGCAAGTTGCTTATTCCTCTTGTGGCTTTGATTTCAATCATTTCTTGTATAATAGCTTCTTTGTTGTATTGCTTCATGTACCTGTTTATTTCACCACGCTGTCCTTTTATTTTTGAATCGTAGAAGTTTCTTCATACCGCATTTTGCATTCACTGTGTTAATCAGTGCTGATTTGAACCACTGTCATTAAATCGTTACATTGTCAGATGTTGCTGACAGAGACTCGCATTTGTCTTTCATTTCATGTTGCATGTTGTGTGGATATCTTTCTCCTGTAGTTTTGCAATATGTGTTACGTATATCTGTCTTTACGTCTTCTTTTTGCTTCTATTCTTATTCTTCTTCCTCGTTCATCTTTAGACCTCGACTTCAATGATTCTAATGAAGGAAGCAGTCGACTGGATGCTCTGTATACTTTTTTCGAATATTTTTGGTTGGCTTGGCTTCGTTCGTTCTCAATCTCCCGCAACCAAACCCTAAAAGGGCTTAAGTAGCAGAATGTAGTCCAGAGAACGGAATGTGTCGTGTCGTAGTTTACAGCTTGACTGCGATATTTGCACCTTTCGGTCCAACACATCCGACTTCAGCAGCATTTTTGTTAGTACCGGGTTAGCATTCCCTCTTCGATCCCGTCTCCTTAGCCAGTCTGCCCTGCTGCAGCCTGTTATCCAGGATCACCGCGTGGAGGTGTAGAAGGGTCTTGGCAGCTCTGTTTTGCTGGCCCTGACGCTAGCAGTCAGCTATGGGTCGCTGACCACTGCAGCTCATATATTTTTGGTTGACGTAATTTGTAACTGTGTTTTTTCTATTCCTCTGTTTGTCACTTTTTTGTTATCAATGTTGGAGTTATTGCATTTAATATCATACTTTTTTTCTTTTGTATGTAGGCCTTTGGGTTAGTACTACAGAACGATGATCAGTGTCTATAGTGATGTTGGAGAACACTTTTGAGTCTTTGTCTCCCTCTGACTAGTATGCAGTCTATTTTTGATTTTTTTTTTGCGTTCGCCTTATTTCTCTTTTCCCCAAGGCGGTGTGCGTTGCACCGTGGTTTTTATTTGGCGCCTGTCGGCCCAGTGCATCCGACTTCAGCATGTATTTTATGTAAGGGCCTGCTTCCTCCTGCATTTTATAAGGATTTTGCTTCCCCAAGGTAATGGTCGGTGCTGTGATGGTGATTGAACCCAGCACCTTCGGATTGTGAGCTGTGTCACTTAACCACTAGCCCACCACGTTCCCGAGCAAGGAAGTTATAGTCAAACTGTATAAAGCATTAGTTAGATCTAGATTGGAGTACTGTGTACAGGTGTGGAGTCCTTATCATAGAGGGTATATAAACATGCTGGAAAGAATGAAAAAAATAACGACAAAGCTGATAGTGTGATTTCAGAATTACAGTTATGAGGAAAAACTCACATACATGCCTACCGTGTCTAGAAAAGAGAAGAATTCAAGGTGACTTAATACAGGTTTATAAGATGATAAGACGAGAACATTGAAAGTTTCGACCAATTTACGATTGGTGGGTATGAGATTGCAGAGTTACGATACGCAGATGACACAGTGAAACTATAAAGAAGTGCAGAAGGGCTAGAGCAGCTAATTTCAGCCGTAAATAGACATAGTAAAGATCAAAACCTGTTTATAAACATAAATAAAACAAAGATAATGACCACTGACAAAACACAATGTCAGCATAAATTTACAGTTGGTGGTGAGGAAATAGATCAGGTCACACATTTTGAATATCTGGGCTCCAGAATTGACAAAAATGGCGACTGCTCGAAAGAAATCAGAAGAAGACTAGCTATGGCAATGCAGAGACTGAACAGCCTGAAGAAATTATGGCAGAGCACCAACAAAATGATAAAAGTAAAAGTCTTGAGAGCCTGTGTTTTTCCTGTGGCAGTTAATGGCTGCGAATCATGGACGATTACCAAAATTTCTAGACAAAGAATTGAATCCTTCGAGTCAAAATGTTACAGAAAGATCCTCAGAATACTCTGGACAGAGAAAAAAACAAATGTAGACATTCGGCAAGAGTTTAGCATAGAGGAGAACTGGTTTATCAATTCCATTATGACCAGAAAATGCAAACACTTTTGTCACATCAAGAGACACAACGGTCTTGAGAGGACGGTGATAGAAGGTATGGTGCCAGGTAAAAGAGGAAGGGGTAGACCAAGAAGACGATGGCACCAAGATATCCAAGAATGCCTGAGTATGACTGTGGCAGAGGCTGGAGTTTTGGCAAGGGAACAAGTTTCTTTCAGACAGACTGATGGGAGCGACATTCTATAAAGAATATGTTACATGATGATGAAGATGATCAGAGGAATGGATAAATTAGACTATAACAAATTTTTACAAATACAACCACCCACAAGAACAAGAGGGCATAGCTACAAATTAATATAATTTTGATCTTGTTTTTAAACGCTTGTTCCCGGTAAAGGATGCAGTAAATAATGCAGACAAGACAAAACATAGATGAGCAGGTCACATGTTACGACGAAACGATGGTCGATAGAGCACATTGACAGCAGTCTGGTACCCCCGAAGTAAGAAGAGATTGCGAGGAAGACCTCAAATGTGTTGGTCAGACTCCCTTCCTGCTGTACGCTACAACATTCGAGATGTCTCTAGAAGAGCACTTACCATGCACTGTCCCAAGACAGGGTCCTTTGGAGACGAAGTGGTGACCCGCAGCTACGCTGAGGAACAGGTCATCAAGATCAAGATTTAAATGCCTTTAACTAGAATTATAATGTTTTTTTGTCATGTCATGTGTAAATTTAGGACCTAAATTTACAAGCATTACTAAGGATTCTGTATGGTCTGGTACAGAAGGACTCGGAGGAAGCTCATTGGATTAGACAGGATGGGGTTACCACATTGGATGACACCATCCCTAGTGATGCCTCTGGTTAATGCATTATATTGTAACCTTTGCTTTTTATATGAACTGCTTTAACTAGTATGAGTGTTTCTCTTGGTCTGTCAGGACCTTTCACATTTAATAGTCATTACTACATTACAGTTGTTTAGACAAATTTGGTGCTTGTGAAGCCAGAGTGTTAGCTATTTCGTTGCCTTGAACCCCAGTAAGACCAGGACAATAGATTCGCACCAGCCCCTGGAGGTGTGAGGCCTCTCATGCTGCCAACCACTCATGCTTTAGTCAGCCCTTCTATACCTTCCAAAGAAGGAAAGTCGTTCCTAAAGAGGTCTCAGACAGTCATCTCAAAGATGATGTTACTGCTTCTATTGGATTCTCTTAATGGAGGTGGTCTCCTGTATGTCCCATTCTGCTCAACAACAACCTGACTTCTGTCTTTAGCAGATAAGCCTCAACCAGATATCTCACTTCATAGCATTGATCCATCGGTACTACCATTAGAATGTTATAATTTATCATATGATCAGCCTTCAGATCTGCTTTCCCATTGCACCACTATCTGCTTTCCCTGCCTAGGGTTATGATGACTCTGTGGTAAACTGTCATTCTACCATCAGTGTGTTTCCATTCTACATCTTCTACCGCCTCAACAGTGGTCACTTGTCTGATTATTCTGTCTGAAAGTTCACCATTATTACATCTGGTTATCCACAACGTTTCCTGTAGAGACATCTTGTTAGTGAAGGTCACTCCTCTTCAATCCCAGAGTGTGTTGAGGTTCTTTTCCTATATAATTGCCATCAAATGTGCAGACAAACAGATGATTGGCCGGTTGTGTCTTTGCATGATGGAGGGATCACCTCATTTTGGCGTTCATGAAGGCCACTGCTGGGTAGAAATTTTTGGTGGGACAGTGCTTACAGCCTGCTCTTTTTTTATTTTCAACTGCCAAGAGTTCTTTTACATGTACAGTGTGTACACAGGACCTCAGAGTTTATTGTCCATCTCCAATAAGACTATGCGACGATGTCACCTCCCTTGAGATCACAGGATGTTTTAAATTTGCGGGATTCGAACTATCCACTGTTTTCCACTTTTAATATTTTGTAACTTGAGAGGCAAGCTCTTCTCAGTTTCTCAGTTTCTTCTCAGTTTCAACGACTCCAATGCATGCAGTCTGGGTGTGATAATATTAGTTACAAGTCTCAGAATCATAGAATAGATCTGGTTTTATAGTATTGCAGTTCGCTGACCCTGATTCAAGCAGTCAGCTAGGTCGCTGGCTGCTGTCAGCTTATCCACTGATTATCTTCGGATTCAGGTATTTTTGTAGATGTGACTTTAATATTCTGGCTACCATTTTCTCTAGTTGTTTAATGCCCCACAATGAGTAAGTTTACCCTTTTGTGTGCCCTGAAAAGGACCTCACATGATGATGAAGGGGGACCTTGGTCTACCAGGCAGTTGTGCTATGCTTGGCTGGCTTCATCTGCGTGGTGCTCACTACTACGAGGATCATAACGATCCACATCTCGTCAGCCAGGCTGCCTTGAAAACAGTTCCAGAGAACGCAACATGGAAGAGAAATTGTGGTCATGGTCAGTGTATTGTGCCTGACCCTGACTCGACATCCTGGTCAGTGCCAGACTGGACTAGCACTTCAGTTCCCAAATTTCTCTAGTAATTTACCATAAATATTATGTAATGTCATGATTTTTAAGCTGTTTATTAGTGTATAGTTCTTGTCAGATTTAGGAAATGAATGGAGGTAGCTGTGAAACTAGTCCTCAGTAAGTGTTGCATGTTTCTAATATCTACTTTATTCAGCTGCTTCTTGTAACAATAATGTACACCATAGGGTAATGTTCTAGCTGGTTCGTACAGCATATTCCCCATCAACCTGTTATAAATCTAAATAAGACATCCCTGATTGTTATGCCAAAAATAAAGTCCTGAATGTTCTGCTGGGCAACCTTATCATTCATGTCTGACATATTCATCAAGAAAGCCATAACCCTTCTCTTCTTCTGTCTTCAGAATAGTCCCTGTTGAGTCTTGCATCATGCAGCTTTTACTAATATATAATGTACTTCAGAATCAAAAAATTAAATAAACAAATATTAACCATAAACATCTTTAATTGCAGTTTTTAAACAGTCAAAAAATCTGTAATAATACTCAATTGATCAAACCAATAATGACAGAACAATTTAAAATAATCCTCACATCATCTATTAGATGAGTCTGTTTGCTTACCTGGCCCATCAAGATGACCAGTATCTAGAAATGAATGTTAGTTTGGAATACTGGAGAACACATGGCAAGGATGACAGCAGAACTGAAGCCAAAAGTTATAAAATGAACTAATAACTTTATAAAAAGCTTCATTTGTGTGGGCTTTTCTCTCATCAGCGAGCACAGAATAAGTTGATACATATCTCTATATGTACAGCTCAGACAATACGTTAAAACCAAAACAAAGTAAAACCAACGTTATGACCAAAAGATCTTTCTAAGGGACAAAGAACAATACAAGTGAAATATTAATTGGTTCGTTCTTCAACAATGTGGTGACATCTGGCTTCATGTGAGAATATAGAAACATCTAACATATAACAACACTGAATAGAGAATGAAGAGGGACTAATCTGTTGATCGTTTCCATAAAAAAAAGCCTGTTCTTTGTCTCTGATCAAGGCCTCTTGGTCGTAATGTTGTATTAATTTTGTTTCTATTCAGTCGCGTTGTCTGAGCTATACCCATTCATGTTGCTAAAAATGTTTCTTTTCAGAACTGCGGTAGATTCATTTTATTTTAAAACTGGACAAGTGAGATTGTGGCCTCATAGAA
Source organism: Ariolimax columbianus (assembly GCA_036924085.1). NCBI lineage: Eukaryota > Metazoa > Mollusca > Gastropoda > Stylommatophora > Arionidae > Ariolimax > Ariolimax columbianus. The sequence continues at coordinate 51,008,191 of JAVGWX010000003.1, forward strand.
ACCACACAAATATAATAAAAGTAGTAGAACAGCAAGACCTGTTATTGATGATTAAGTGTTAGAGACTTCATAGCTTTTTAATGGCTGGGTGACAAGTCCCCTTGCTTGCTTTCTTTACTGATAATTGCATACATTATTTACAGCTGAGTAGACTCAATCATTTTTATAACTGGGTTGTGATCCAGGTCCATTTGCTGTGAAAATGAGGTGCTCTGTTCTATCATTCTGATGTTCACTACTTACATAGAACACCCATAAAGTACAATACGTTGACAAAAGGTACAAGTAAGTGTATTAACCTTAATTCTTCCTTGTGGGTGAGACATTTTAGTAGACAGTAAATAAGTTGGATGAACACAGTTTATTATGGCATAGTCTGACATATCCTCATATATTCATTACATGATTCTGCTAAATAAACTCCAACGTGGTTTAAAATACAATTCAGGTACTCAAATCTGACTGTCCGTGTCAGGGCCAGCGCTGCCAAGATCCTTCTACACCTCCACTAGGTGATCCTGGATAACAGACTGGCTAAGGAGAAGGCATAGAGGAGGGAAGGCTAACCCAACTCAAAAATGCCTGCTGAAGTCTGATGTGTCAGACCAGAAGGTGCAAATATCACAGTCAAGCTGTAAACTACAACACAATGCATTTCATGACTATATCCTGCTAATTCCAAGCCCTTTTCAGGGCTTGGTAGCGAGAGTTTGAGAATGAATGCAGAATATGTGTTCATCTTTGAAAATTGCAAAATTTAATTATAAGTCCACATAGCAAATGAGAAGCAATGGAGAAAAATCATGCCAGGACTAGTTAAAACATACACAAGAAGAAGAAAATGGTAATGACTAGAATATTACAAACCCCTCCCTTAAAGATGAACATAGCTGCTTCTTTGTTTATGTACAAGCGTGATATCTCTACAATCACATACCATGTTTTTGTTCCTTTATTGTCATAGTGGCAGCACATATGGATCACTTTTTCATTTTAAGTAGTGCCATTTGACTTCAACTGGTTGCAGTCTAAGTTTATTGCTAAATGAACCAGCAAACATTCACATTGTATCAGTTAAGAGCTATCCGTTAGAATATTGCTAAAGTAGACATTGTTTCAAAAGTTTAAGACATCCCAGAAACAGTAGCAAAATCGGTTTCAATAAACAATTGCTGATTATGCTTTCATGATTAAATTTCTTAATTTGTTTAGTTTTTGTCACAGAACTGTTTTGCCTCATTAATTGTCAATAATTTAATTATTGGTTGAGTTAAAATACTACAAATAATTATTGTGCTGGTTTAGGGAGTGTCTGAAAAGAAGGGAGTGGGCCTCTCTTCTGAGCAACTCTGTGTCCAAGGTGTCACATGGATCTACTTCCGGGACATGTAGGTCTCCGGGGCAATGAAAGAACTGATGCAGTAGTGAGTGGGATGAGAGACAGGGTTGATTTGATCAGGGCAGTTATAGATACTTTACAGAATGATGAAGAGACACAGGGTCAGGAAAATGCATTGAACAGAATATGATAGATTTGGGAGTGATGAGAAAGTGTGTCCTGTCTGGAAAGATCCAAATAACACAAAGCCAATACCTGATTGGGACTCTGATGAGTAGATATACGCTTAGCTGGTAGCTTGAACAGAGTACGGAGCACTTGTGGGAATGTCCCCTGTGTGAGGATGTTAGTTCCTAGAATCAAGAATCTTCTATGAATGGTTCCTTGTTGAACAGAATCTACGAACTTGTGCATTTATGTGATAGGTCTCACCTCAACACCATCTTTGCCAGGGTAAATTGTACGCAGACAACTGATAACTTTGGGCAGGCTTTTGATATGAGGAATTGAGTCTGAAATAAATTATAAAAATGGATAACAGTATTTGAAGTACTGATTCACTGAATTACCTATTAACATTGTTGCATATGAAATCACAGTCACTTGGATCTACAATGTAATGTATATAACATAGATCAATTTTAATCTTAGCATCCTGTTCAACGTCATAATGGTGATGAATTTCTTCCAAAACCAATATTATCTATTGGGCACTTTAATACGGTACTTCAGATGTTCTTCATTTCCCCAGCACTCTTGACATGCCATCTATTTAATTTAGCTTCTCTTGACCTCGGACATTTCCAGTTGTCAAAATGTATTTCAGATCTTCCTTCCAATGGAACGTGACTGCCATCTTTTTTCTAAAATAAGCAGTTATATTTTAACATTGTTTACTTGTAATACTTTATCATCTGATTTCTCAACTGTTTATGGTACGTGCAGCAAACTCCTTATGAATTGCACTTCTGTTAATGCAAGAGTTGTTTTTTATGTTCCATTTGTCCAACATTCAAATCCATAAAGCAACATGTGTTTTTAGAATTTTATATAAATTAACTTCTGTTAATTCTTGGTAACAATAACAATTCTACAAAAAGGCTTGTTATGAGGAAAGAAAATAGAATAACAGGGAAGCAATGTCACAAAAGTGATGGAATGTACCAGATTCTTCTTCTATGTACGCTGTCAGACGTCAACTTGAATTTGTTCAAATAAAGCAGCAGTCATCCTGAGGCTGTCATAGAGCTTGTCTAGTGTTGGCACTGGTGATGGCCACATGTGCTTTCTCTGGTCCTTGTATGACAGACAATTTTGCAGCAGATGTTCAGGGGTTATCTTCCCAGTACCACAGGTGCATTCGTCAGTAGCATCTATCCTCATTTTATTGAATAGATGGTACCTCTGTCTGTTGTGGCCTGTGCGGAGTCTGAAGACCACCACCAGCTCTCTTCTGTTCAACTGGTAATAAGCATTTTCTTTTGTGTAGCCAGTATGCTCTGTTTCCAATTTGTCCTTGTACCTGGCCCTAATAAACCTTTTGGACTCGTCACACTTGAATCTGGTTGTGGTAACCTTCTTTTGCCAGTCTGTCTGCCACCTTGAAAATTATCCCATTGTACCACGACTCTTTTGGGAGTGGACTGCTGGCATAGTTGACAGTGTACTGATCTTAGATTATTTAGTTCTGTATTTTTCTGACTCTTTAATGCTGTAACCACGAACAGGGCATCTGCAAAAAAAAACACTACATGGCTTTCAATGCTTTCGCCACAGGGAACGGCGCGGGCTTGCGATTAAGTGACACGGCTCACGGTCGTCAGTGTTTGCATGGGTCCAGTCAGTGCTTGGGTAGTTTTTCTCTATGTACCTCAGGGTTATATCTCTTCTTTCCTTTTCAGTCTGACTGTTCTTGTATCCGATACCTGGTATATTTTCTATCACCTCTGGAAAGATCTGCTGCTTCCAGATGGGTTTACGTACAGTTAGGATGGGATTTGGTGTTTTTATGGTGTTCATAGGGTCTTCTCTCATCTTTGTTTTGGCTATTTCTACAAAATTTCTCCGCTTTAGTCTCTGTTTGCCAAATCCATTTAGTCTAGGTGCATTGGGTGGTCTGTCAGTCTTCTTAGTTTCTCTGCTTGCTGCTGGGCTCTGCTGTCTCTTCTATCATTCATTGATTGTAGATTTGTAATCTTCTCAAGTTCTACAATTGGCGTTTACTTGATGCCTCCTGTTATAATTCTGTACCAGATTCAAATGAAAATGAATTGAAACCATGAAATTTAGATTTCGGGAAAATCACATTGAAGAGATGCAAATAAAAAGAAACTGTAGGAACACATTTTTTTTTGCAGAAATAAAACAACTGAAGAGGATTATTGGTTCCACGAATAAAAAATATAAATAAACAAAAAAAGACAAAAAAGGTAGCAAAATCACAAATGCAAAGATTCAAACATAAACTGTGAATCAATAATACTACAATAAAAAAAATTATATGCATTGGAAATAACAAACATAGTTTTTAACAAATGTAATATTTACAATGAGATAAAAAGTAAATATCTAAGTTAAAGGTCATATCTCTTCTTTTTCCTTTTTTGTACGCTTTCCCCATCAAGCAAAATTACTTTGCGTTGCTTTATTGGCAGGTTGGTAACCCTTTTGCGCGCCCTGAAAAGGAAAGAACTTGTGGTAGAATCTAGTAGCTTTCCTGACATCCAGAGCGTGCTGATGAAGTGGACTGGGGTCCTCCAGGCGGTTGTGCAATGCTTGGCTTCATCTGCGTGTCACTCACTACCACAGAGATCGCGTCGAACCTCACCTTGTTAGCCAGACTGTTGTCCTCATTGCCAGGACGACCAACGAGTGATCAGGTGAGGGTCTTGACCAGTATATTTCTCCTGACCCTGGCTAACATTGTTTGATCAGTGTGTTTTGCCTGACCAGACATTAGCCTTATCGTCCCTGCGGTGCTTCATTATGCTGTTGGCTTGTGGTCCAGTGCATTCAATTTCCACATACTTTTGTTGTCATGTCTGCATTCATTAGCCCTTAACTGCCACCTTTCTGCCTTTAGAGCAACATGTTTGTGCCTCGCTTTGTCTAGATTCTACCCTTCGGCCTGTCCATGTTGGTAGCTGCACTACTGCCATATCGATCATAGAAACGTACACATCCACTGTACCATAGCAAGGTAGAGGAGCACAGCTTCATCTGCTATGTCAATTAATTTCCCCATTCACATTTATTCTTAAGGCCTAGTGGGTTGTACTGTGTTTTGCACCTTACAGGTTTAGTGCATCTGACCACAACCCACATTTTAAAAATGAGGTTACCTCCCGTATTAATGCATGTTTGGGTTGTGGGCCATGTAACTAAACATTTTGATATGCAGCTCCATATGTAGATTTATTTTAAATACATATACATGCACAAATAAGTAATTTCTCAACTTGCAAATTCTCCAACTGATCCAACCTAACAACAATATGAGTCTATGCACCAACATCCGCATCAGATGATTGTGAAATTTAGGTATTCTATAATACCTTACAGCAAACACTAGAAAAAGCAGAAAGAAGAGACATCTTGATTATCACTGGCGATTTCAACAAGAAAGTTGGCAATGAAAGTTCAATGCAGGAGAGAAGCATGTGAGGACCTTTTGATTTGGGACACAGAAATGAGAGAGGAGAAAATCTGGTTGAATTCTGCATTGAAAATAACCTCTTCATTGCCAACACCTTATTCAAACAACATCCAAGAAGACTATACACGTGGACCTCTCCTGATGGTAACAGCAGAAACTAGATATATTACATCCTAATACAACAAAGATGGAGGTCAAGTGTGCTTTCAACAACACTCCTAGGAGTGAACTGAGACACGGATCTTGAACTACAGACTGCAGTTTTCAAGATGAGACTGAGAAAGGCGAGCAAAGGTAGGCGACCAATTTGTTTCGATTTAAATGCTATACCAACTGAATATAGCATCAAAGTACAAAATAAGTTTGAGGTGTTGATGACAGTTCAAGAAGAGATTACATAGGATGAGATGACTCACACATGCAAGAGTCATTTTATTCTCTGTTGCGCAAAGCATGACTCCCAGAGAGAGACACAAGAAACAGAGCTAAATATCAAAAGAAATACTGAAATTCATAGAAAATGATAGAAATGTAAAGCTAAAGGGACATGAGAGAACCAGCACGACATATAGAAACTGTGCAAAAACAGTCAGAAGAGCTCTGCCAAAGATGGATGTGTCAGACTGAAAGGTGCAAATATCGCAGACCAAGCTATAAACTAGCGACACACTGCAATCTGTTCTCCAGACTACATCCTGCTACTTGCAAAGCCCTGTTCATGCCTTGGTAGCTGGGGATTGAGAACGAACGCAGAAGAATTCAGAAGAGAAATAAGAATAGACAAGACAAGGTATATAATGGACACCTATAAAAACATTGAATAACTACAATAAGGCAGGACGTAGATACCTTTAAGGAGATAAGAACTCTGATAAAAGATTTCCGACCAGTACCACATGTCATCAATGAAAGAGAAGACAACATAATAGGAGAAAATAGAGATATTTTGAAAAGACAGAGGCAGTACTGCAGAACCATGTATGATGATACCTGAAAGCGTCCTGTTACAATAATACAGAACAGAGAAAGAGAACCTGAAACCACATTGGATGAAGTACACTTGGCAACCAAAAGCCTAAAAAAAAAGAACTAATAGATGCAGGAGTGGAGGTAATTGCTCACATTTATCATGTACTGTGCAAGAGGATTTCTCCCAAAGAAAGACAACCTAAAGCTGTGCACAAATTACTGCACTATTGTGCTAATAAGCCACGCTAGCAAGATCCTCTTGCGGATTATAGTAAAGAGAATAGAAAGAAAATTTGAATGCAAAATTAATGAAATACAAGCAGGCTTCAGTAAAGACAAGAGGGACCAGAAATCACAATATGAGGAACATAGATGAAAAATGTAGAGAGTATAACATAGTTCTGGATACATGCTTTATCGATTACACCAAGGCCTTCCATAAAACATCAGAAAATTGGGAAAATCATGATATGGAGCTTCCAGTACATTTAATTTAATCTTCTTCTGCGTTCGTTTTCAATCTCTCACTACCAAGCCCTTTGCAAGTAGCACGATGTCGTCCAAAGAACGGAATGCATTGTGTCGCTAGTTTACAGTTTCACTGCAATATTTGCACCTTTCAGCCCGACACATCCGTCTTCGTCAGCTAATTGAATCATTATATCAGGAACAACAAGTTGCTGTCAGAGTATCTGTAAAACATCAGATTGGTTTAAAGTACAAATGGGAGCAAGGCAATGATGTATCCTGCCCCCATATCTATTTAACATTTATGCAGCGTGCATAATGTTGAATGTTAGAGAGGATGAAAATATAGAAAGTTACGCTGTGTTTACAATCAATGGATACAAGATCCCAGAGCCAAGATACGCAGATGATACTGTGATAATATCAAACAGTACAGAGAAGCCGTAAGCAGATGCAGCAAAGATTAAAACCTCTTTGTAAACATAAACAAAACAAAGATAATGACCACCGACAAAATGAATTCAACATAAATTAAAATTTGGGGGTGTGGCAATAGAACAGGTCACGAACTTCGAGTATCTTGGCTCCAGAATTGACAATGGCTGCTCAAAGAAAATTAGAAGGACATTGGCAATGGCAATGCAGAGGCTACATGGTTGGAGGAAACTTTGGCAGAACACCATCAAAAGTTAAAATTTTGAAAACCTGGGTTTTTTCCGTGGCAGCATACGGCTGCAAAACATTGGCAGTTACCCAAACCTCAAGGAAGAAAATCTAGTCCTTCTAGTAGAAATGTTATGAAAAGGTCCTCAGAATACCATGAACCAAAATAAAAAAAAGAATAATGCAGACATTCAACAAGTTGGGCATAGAAGAGAACTGGTTCATAAATTCCATCATGAATAGAAAATTTAAAATTCTTTGGCCACATCAAAAGCCATTTCGGTCTAGAGAAAACAGTAATTTAAGGTAGAATGCTGGGCAAGAGAGGCATATGCAGACCAAGAAGGTGATGGCACCAAGATGTCAAGTAATGCTCTGGCATGACTCTGGAGCAGGCTAGAGATTTGGTTGTCATGGGAGCGAATTTCTGCAAATGATATGCTACACGAGGATGAGTATACAATATATTGTAAAAACTCACCAGTAGTGGCAGTAGCACTAATTCCACAACTGCTCCTTTGTGGTGCCTGGTCAAAGTGACAAAATAAACAAGCAGCTTTTTAAGGACCAATCATAAATAGAAAGTTATTTATTAATTAATATATACATATATACACGTACAGAGGCATATCGTTACTTAGCCATACTGGTAAAATGTATGTAAAGATTCTAGAACAGTGAATAAGATCAAAAACCCAATTTGAATTTCACCAGGGTGTGGGCTGCACAGACGTATTATTTGCCATTCAATTAATCCCATTACATCCTAACATACCCAGTGTGTTTGTTTTTAAAAACAAAATTACTACTCTGCTAAATGCAACCTTTCATTTTTATTCAATACTAGAATAACATTTCAATCACATTAACAAGCACATAATATATAAGTGAGGCAAAGAAGTGTCTTTTAAGAATCTATATTTTCTGTTCCATGGCACAGGGTGTTAAGGGAAAGCTCAATAGAATATAAGGAAAATCTGTACATTGCTCTCAATGATCATGAAAAAGCATTTGATAGGGTAGACAGGATTAAACTTTGGACGACATTGGAAGATTATTGTGTACAAGGCCAGCTATTTGATAATGTAAGGGCACTGTATTGTAAGAGTAGAAGCGTAGTAAGAACTGATGGTGTCACATATGCTTTTGAAATCACTACTGGTGAGGTAGTAGGGTTTGCTTTCCCCCTCTGCTGTTCAACATCTACATAGACATAATCACATCAGAGACCAGACAAATTGAGGCATCAGAAGTAGAACTGAACCCAATGCCCGAATTGCCCTTACAGATAATCGGTGTCTATTGTATTATGACGATAATAAACTGCAAAATCGCACGCGACAATTTATGCCAAATACAATATGTGCATTAACAAGATCAAAACAGAAGCTATGAAGATCAGCAGAGCACTTGGACCACTCAACATATCGCTCTTCAACAGGCCGATGAGTTCAAGTATTTGGGCAAGTTTTTATTGGCAGACGGTTGGCCAGACAGGGAAATCAAGACTAGGTGTCAGAAAGCATCTGCAGTAACTTATCAGCTCTCACCACAGCTTAGGCACCCTAGCTACAAAAATATCCTATGACAAAAATGTAAACAATAATGTTGCCATCATGGCGTAGGCTATAATTCAGGTAGCAAAGAAATCAGTCCCTCGTGGAAAACAGAAAAACTATAAACCCTACATATTTGATAGACTAGGGAAAATCCACAAAGAACTAAGCGAGGCAAGAGATACCATGGAAAAAATTCCTTCACCAGAAAAATAAGGAAAAACAGCAAAATTAAAAACACATTCATAGAGCAAAAGAAGGACAAAGAAGCTGGCATGAAAAGACTAAAAGCCTCAACATTGACAGGGATACAAGTAAATCATTATCCCCATCAGAAAACAAAAAAAAAGACAAGACAAGCAAGGAAAGCTATAGACCAATAGGCCTGCTCAGCTGCATTAGAAAAGTCATGGAAAAAATGGTAAATGCAAGATACATCTTGAAAAAAAACCAGCTCCTACTCAACATAGTCAACCTTTAGGAAAAACCGCAGCACAGAGTACCAACTAGTGTACCTAACCCAAGAAATTTAAAAATGCATTCCAGGGTAAGGAAAAAGTACTTTTGTGGATGTGGCAAAAGCTTTTGACAAGGTATGGAGAGAAGGACTCCTCCTAAAACTACCAAACAACAAAATAGAAGGGAGAATGTACAACTGAATACGAGACTTCCTCTGATACAGAACAGCTGAGTGAAATTAGATGGGTCACTGAGCCATAGAATAACTCTCCATCAAGAAGTACGCCAGGGAGGAGTCATCTCTCCTACCCTCTTTATCCTGTTCATAAACGATATAGCGGGAACACTGCCAAAGAAAGTATCCAGTGCCCTACACGCTTACGATTTCGCAATGTGGAGTGCTGCAGAAGAACTACCAACAGCTGAAAACAGAATGCAGACAGCACTGGACACTGTTGGAAAGTTGGTTACAGATTGGGGATTGCAGATTACCATCTCAAAGACAATTACAACATGCTTCTCACTGTCCAACACCAAGGAAGAAACAAAACTTAATCTAAATGGCAAAGAGCCTGTACAAGAAAATACCCCTGTGTATCTTAGAGTTAAAATGGACAAGAGACTCACATGGAGGGAACACATATAGAAGATAGAACAAAAAGCAACCAGAAAACTATTCCATGTGAAGAAGCTGGCCGGAACAAGCTGGAGTGCAAATAGCAACATCCTTAAAAATGTCAGTATTTTAATATGGCATGACAGCCTTGACCACAGCATCAAAAACAAACATGGAACACCTAAACAAAATTTAAAACTTAGGCTTAAAAATAATAACAGGAGGAATGAAGACTACACCAATCCAGAAAATGGAAACATATACAAATATAAGACCCCTAAATACTAGATGAGAGGAAAGAGTGCTGACACATAGTGAAAAGATGCTATGCATACCTGATCATCCCATACATATCAAACTGAAACACCCAGTTAAAAATAGGCTAAAGAGAACCAGCTTCATCCATATTTAAAACCACCTACACACCAAAAATATGGAGAACTAAATACCCAACCAACCTGCAGAAATAGAAATGCTTATCAACTATGAAGAGCCAAGCTACAAAATAAACAACATCGCAATAAGAACAGAGATCGCAGGAATTAGAAGAAAAGACTAATGCAGTGTCCACGAGCTGAAAACTTTAGCACAAGAACTGATTGAGGAGAAATATAATACCAAGGAATGGACACAGGTGTACACAGATGGTTCAGCAGAGCGGGCAGGTCGAAACGGGGGAGGAGGCATATTCATAAGACACAAAAGTGGAAATATAACAGAAGAGGGCCTTCCAACAGGAAAGTTGTCCACAAGCTTCAGAGCAGAATCTATGGCCCTCCTGCGAGCACTGAGAATTACTTAAAACAGAAAGACAGCCACCAACAAAAATAGCTGTATTCACAGACTGCAAAGTACTATTAGAGGCAATACAAAAAACAAACAATGAATCACTGTTATCAGTGCAGAACTAAGAAAACTCCAGAGATCCTCAACAATAGCGCTATAGTGTCTACCCTCCCATTGCGGAATCACAGGAAACGAGAGAGCTGACGCTCTAGCAAAAGATGGCAGCATAAAGGCACAATTTAATCATTCAAGTACCATACAGAGAGATCAAGAACATCATTAAAAAATCAGTATATACACCAATGGAGAGAAGACACAAACATTAAGCAGTAACTCAAATCAACAGACTACCTTATATCACCTGAGAACTGGACACTGCAGACTACTAGAACATCTATACTGACTAAAGATCTCACACATCGATATATGTTCATGTAGAACAGGAGGCCAGAATCCTGCAGATATAGCATGACCAAAAGATCCTGAACACAAAGAAAGAAGAAGAAGGCACCCAAGCATTAGTTTGGCAACAAAGCAACAGCTTATAAACAGTATATTTATGCCAACTCTGAGCTACCAGTGCCAAATATGGCCCCTGTCAGAAGGTGTGTCAGAGCTGAATTTCGACATGTGAAATGAAGTGTTTCAGGAAGGTCATTGATGTCACTAGGACAGACAGAATGCAAAACAAAGACATCTTGTGCAGAGTACATTTTCAGCCACAAAATATGCTGGTTCAGTCATCTCATAAGAATGCACCTGTATCAATTTCCCCTGATTGTTTACAACATTCTGGCTACAGGGCAAGAGGACAGCCATGAAGCAGGTGGATAAATGACAGTGATTGTGTAACGACATGGGCACACAATGACTGATGCAATGCACTTGGTGCAGGGCAGATGACTTAAACTCACCACGATGCTCAAAGGCATAAATGGAAAGAACACTAACTATATACGAGTGGCGCCCCAAAAGTAATAGCTACTATTTTATTCCATTAAAACCATAACATAAAAACAGCACAATAACGTCATTTGATGGAGCAATGTCTTGCCTTCAAAACCTATTTTTCAACATAGTTCCCACCCTTGACTATACATTTTGTCCAACGCTGAACAAGAGCAAGCATGCAGCGCTAATAAAAATCTGTGAGGTGACACACTGTTTCACAGCTGCTATGACGACGTCGTTGTTAGGAAAATATTGCCCAGGCAGACCATCTATCATTGGACCAAACAGATAGAAGTCAGAAGGTGCCAAATCTTGACTATATGGTGGGTATGGTAGGACAATCCAGCCAAAACTAACAATGTGCTCAATGATCTTCAAACTGGTATGGAGCTTGGTATCGTGTTGCAAAAGACAGGTCTTCTTCTCTGGCCTGACCCTGGAAATTCGAGCCTTCAACTTAGTCAGTGTCATGATGTAATGGTCAGAGGTGATGGTTTGTCCAGGTTTGCAGAAATCAAAGATTACCCCTTTTCTATCCCAAAAGACAGTACACATCACTTTACCTGGAGAAGGCATCGCCTTAAACTTTTTCCTCAACAGGGAATTCACATGTCGCCACTCCATGGACTGCCGTTTTGACTGAGGATCGTAGTGGTTGCATCACCGGCGATGATGCAATCCAGGAAACTGTTCCCTTTCACCCCCGTAATGGTTCAATAGGTCATGACAAACTTGCATGCGATGTTCTTTCTGTCCCTGTGTGAGCATTCGTGGGTCTCATCTGGCGCAAACTTTGTGATATTCCAACGCACTAAAGTCGATATCCAGTTCCGCAGACAGTTCCCTGGTTGAAATCCTCCAATTTGCGCAGATGAGCTGATCCAGACGTTCTTCGTTGCGTGATTGGAACGTGGCTTGTCCTTCATGTCGCTTTTGCCACTGCTGAAACGCACAACCCACCGCTTCACTGTGCTAACATCTACAATTTGTAAATGACCACCTAGTGTCGACGAATGTCAATTGGTGCAACTTTTTCCGCACGGAGTTCATTAACGCACCCCTGTTTCTTGTGCACTTTCATGACAGACGCCATTTTGTCAGACTGCTCCTCCACTGTCCCCTGCCAGATGGATTTTTTAACAGATATTGGCGGGAAAAGTTCAAACTTTACTGCAAAAATCCACTTCTGACGTCGTGGAACATCATAATAAAATAGGAGGCATTACTTTCAGAGCGCCCCTCGAACATATCCCCAAGAATGGTGACCTGAAGCAATGCACATCACTTTAATAGGTCACCATAGGAAAATCCTCCTATGGATCATTATGAAGAGGAATTGTTAATGCTACTCGCACTTGAGTTAGGTACTCTTCACGATTTTTGTTGGTGGTGGATTACAGTGGCTCTCCTCACATGCTAAGGCGCACTTGAGAATGTGGACCAAGGTCTTCATGGTTATAGTGTAATGCAAGGAAGTGAGGTTGGGGGTCTTGATCAGTATGTTTCACTTGACCCCGACTAACATAGTCTGACCAGTATGTTTTACCTGAACGGACATTAGCCTCCCCTCCACTCATGAGGAGGTTAGAAAATAAACCCAATGATGAAGTACATGAAAGACAGGCAGGATTTAGATACGACAGAGGCACAAGGGATCACATCCTTAACATGTGAAATATTATAGAAATGTGAAGAGAGTGCAATGTTGACTTACACCTTATCATTTCAACTTTTATGCTAAAAATGAACGAGAAATGTTAAAAATTACAAGAGTATGAAACGTTTGACCTGTTCAGAAATGGCGGGAATCAAATACCAGAACTAATATATGCAGATGATACCGTTGTCATTTTGAAGAGCACTGTAGGCCTGAAACAGATGATCCTATTGGTTACAACACAGTCTGAGGAACAAAGTCTATATCTAAACCTCAGCAAGAGCAAGATAATGAGCACTGATTAGGCAAAAATCAGACCATAAAGTTATCCTAGAGAATCAAGAAGTTACGAACTTCACCTGTTTTGTATATGTATGCTCGATTATAAGCAACAATGGAGATTGCCAAAATGAAATAAAAAGAATGACATTCCAGAGGCTAACTAAAATGAAAAACATAGTAAAATAACAAAAATAAAGATCATTTCCAGTGGCAACGTACGGATGTGTGACACGGTCAACTTCACAAAAACTAAGGAAGAAGACTAAATCCGTACAGCTAAAATTTATATGTTCGTGTGCATGTCATTTCTTATTGAAACTTTAATTAAATTACAAGATTTTTATGTAAATAAATTGTATTTGAATGCAGATCTGTAGAAATAATGCTTGACCGTCATGGACAAATAAAATAACGATTTAAGAAAAAATGTATATCTTTGAACTAATTTGTAAAAACTCAATGCTATCTAATGAAAAAGAAGCGTTTGTTAACAAAAATAAAATATATGTATAATATTTTGAAGTACTGCTTTTTAGTGTATTTACCAATGCAGTGCTGGTCAGTTTCTGAACTTTGAGTTGGTTATTTGGTATCTGCCTCGAGTCATGATTTTGTACATGATGTAAAATTGGCAGAGATTTTTCGGACAACGACACATCAGAACTGGATAAAACTGATGAAGCCAAACTGTCACCTTCATTCTCTTTCTGTCTGGTTTTGGATTTGGTCCCTTTTGATGGTTTCGGCTGAGCATTTTTTGACAATGGATATGCAGTGTTGTGTTTATGTCTTTCGTCTTTTGCCTGAATTCGTCTGTTGTGAATATCTGTGAAAAAATATTAAAGAAAATTAATAACAAGCTCCAACTTAAGGACATAGATGCTGTTATTTAATGTCCACAATGAGTAAGTTTACTCTTTTGTGTGCTCTGAAAAGGACGTTAAGTGGCTGGTTGTAGTAGCTTTCCTCACATCCCGATGAAGGTGGACAGCGGTCCTCCAGTCGGTTGTGCTATGTTTGGCTTCATCTGTGTGGCACTCCCTACTAAGGAGATAACATCGACCAACATGTCGTCAGTCAGCTGCCTTAAAAACAGCTTGTTTCCAGGCAGCGTTACATGGAAGAGAGATTATGGTCTTGGTCAGTGTATTGTGTCTGATCCTGGCACAACGTCCTGGTCAGTATGTTGTGCCTGACTGGACTAGCGACTCAGTCCCCTTTAGAACAGAGATAATACGAACTATTAACAATACCATGCAAGCAAATACTAATGGGACCAGAAGGGTGTGTGTTTTATAGGCATAGAGGCTCTTTTTTGTATATACTTGTAATTGGGTGTGCAGACAAAGAGATGATTGGCCTGTTGTGCCTATAGCATAATGAAGGGGCAGAGCCACCCCATTTTGGCCTTCATATAGGTCACTATCGAGCATGGATTTTGATTATTGTTAACATGGACAGTGGCTAGTGTATGCTATTTTCTATTTTGAACTGCTAAGATTTCTTTTATGCACACAGCATAAATACATATTTACTATACAATTAACTTGCACCTGTGTTACCAAAGCCTGAAAGGAAACAAAGAATAGTAACACTGCTGTAACCTGCCAGGCATGCATTTGTTGCAGGCCTCTATGTTCAATCAATATTCTTTATAGTTCAGCTGCAAAGATTTATTATACCACCAGTTCAGAGGGTTATATGTGCATGGCATTCGAGGCAGTTACGTTATTTTTCTTTCTAATTACTAGCTGCTGAAAGAGTTGAGTCACTAACTAATACGCTGCTCTTGATCAATGATAAAAATAAGAAGAGGCTAAGTTGGCTAGATGTCATAAAAAGGAATGGAAAAATAAGAGAGTAGGAGACATCATTTAATTATGCTGGAGCAGTAACAATAGTAAGAACATTTGTCAAAACAAACATTGTTCAGAGGAGAGGATACATTACTAATCTCCTGTTCCCACTTTGTTGTGGCTGACCAAGACCATATTCTGCCTCCATACCCATATGGTGGCCCTGGAAACAGGTTGCACAAGTTACTAGTGCAGCCTGACCAAGGTATAGGGATCACAGTGAGAAGGCAAACAGGTACTCAAAAACGCCACATGAAATCGAATATGCTGTTCCGAAGCGCAAAGGTATTGCAGCCTTGCTGCAAACTATGACACAACGTCCTTTTCAGGATGAACGCTGAAGAAGAAGACTACAAACAAATATTACACACAACTGACTATCTTACTGTCTTTGATGCTAGATGGAACGAGAAAATATTTCCCTAAGGACACATGGTCAATGCCTTGACCAACAGCATCTACAACATATTGAGAACTGAAAACTGCCAGGTGCTGTCTCAGATAAGCATCGCTGTCAAGGAGTCTGAGGAAAAAATATATACAATCATTGTGAACGGGTTGAATTTTTCACACTCTTTGTCATTTTCAAAATTTCTCATTATGTCTTCAGCATAAATGTTGAAAAATGGGAGAGTATGTATGTCGACATTGTACTCTCTGCACTTTTCAATAATATTTTGCATGTTAAGGATGTGATCCCTCATGCCTTTGCCATGACTAAATCGTGCCTGTGCTTCATGCACCTCCTTGTTGAGTTTGTTTTCTAACCTCTTCATGAGGGGAGAGGAGACTTACATCCGGTCAGGCAAAACATACTGATCAGACTATGTTAGGCAGGGTTAGGTAAACCATACTGATCAAGACCCCACCTCACTTCTAAGCAGTTCTCAGTGGAACAGGCTGTTTTATGGTAGTCTGCCTGGCTAATAAGGCGGGGATCGGCACTGTGAACCCTATAGTGGTGAACTTACTGAGAAGCCTCGCATTGCAATATAGCCAGATATAGATGTTGACAGTTTCTTTGCTGACATAATTTTGTAAACATCGTTGCTATAATATTTGACTTAGTCGCTCCTAATCTGGCATAGAGTGTAGAGGTCTTACCATAGAGTGCAGAGGTCTTACCATTGAGTGGTGAGGTCTTATTTTCTTTCTCTTGCAGGTTATATTTTCTACAGGATGGAGTAGCCACCCACACACCAATACCTCCTTAGCCATCTCTTACATTTCTGGCAAGCTACAGTATTACTAATCTTTGCTCTCCTTTCAGGGCCTGATAATGATATCCTACAGTAACAAATAACTAACTACTTGAAGAAATTTATCTAAAAATAAATTAAGAAAAATAACATATTCTATGACCAAAAAATATAGGAATTACAATACATGCATTGAGTAAAATGTGACAATCATATATTAATTACAAGGTGCATTCAAAAGTACCCGGCTGGCATAATTCCAGAACCGTGGGATACAGCCAGAAGGTGCCAGGCAAAGGTTGACCTCTGAACTTAATGTGCATGCAGTCTGTTATGTCTGCCCTGCTTGTCTTGTTTGTTTGCTGTAGTACTTTGTCCTTACATGTGTGAACCACATTCATTGCATTACCATTGTGGGGAGAAACAAAAATAGATCATCAAATTGTTTGCATCAGATTTTGTCCAAAACTTGTTGAAACATGTAAAGACTCATACTTGAAGTTACAGTCTAGGGAGTGGGGTGGAAGATTGTATGAGTCATATACAAGTTTATGAGTGGCATAAACATTTGAAAGATAATTGTGAAAGTAAAGAGTGGTGAACAATTTGGGCAACCCATAACCAGCAAAAAGGAAACGACGTCGAACTTGTACATTCAGCTGTGCTGGAAAATCACAATTATAGAATGTCTGAAGACTTACACATTAGTTTTAGTTCAGTTCAGTCAATTTGCGGCATTTCAGGAATGCACTTCTTTGTAAAAGGCAGACATTGCATGAGAATGGTGAGTGGCAACTTGTGCAGCAGTTTCTTGCTAAGCACCAAATTCAACAGTTTTGCCAACTACCTCGTAGATGTGTCTGTATATGTAAGTATGTCTTTATATGTGTTGACAATTTTTTTTCAAAATCGAATGTAAAGTCATTGATAAACCTTTTCCCGCCATGACAATGCAACGAACACAGATCACATACGTAAAGACAAAGCACTACCGCAAAAAAACCAGATGAGTAGAGTAAACATGACTCAGGCTACATGTTATTTGGTTCAGAGGTGAACATGTGCCTAGCGACTTTTGGATGTATTGCGCTGTTCTGGAATTATGGAGCCAATCCAAATACTTTAAAAAAAATCACACCTCATACATAAAGGTATGATGAATGGATGGATGATGCAAATGAATAATAAAAAACAGAATCAGACAATTCTAGTGCTGCCTCTACATCAAAGGTTGGTTGGAATATTGTATGTCCCCATAGTCAAATATCCTGCTGACTACAAGGTGTGTTCAAATGAAACCGAACCAAACTGCAACAAGTGAACATACGTACGATGAGCATGATGACATCATCTGGTGTAAACCACACATGTTGTCATTCTGTGTTTTTTTATTGTCTCCCTAATACCATCTCTCCATATTTTACGTTGTCTGGAACCCTGATGTCTGGTATTGTAGATATGAGCAGCTGGTAACTTTGGTTGCATTCTTGTCAGATGTCAGAACCATTCTATTCTTTGCCTTTCTGTGTATTCCATGCACAGTGTTGTAACCGTTATCTGTCTGATTTCTTCGTTTCATACACTGTCCAGCCTTGCGACCTCGACATCCTTTCTCAGACATCTCATTTCACATACACGGTACCATTTTTTCTTTCTTGTGCCTTCGTGAAAGTCCATGTCTGACACTGGTATCAGAGAGCTGGTATAAAAATACTATTTATCAGCTGTTTCTTTGTCTTCATTGGAAAGTGTTTGTGTCTTAGTAACGGTGAGATACATGTCTTGTTCACCTAAACTAATGATAAAACAATTACTACGATAGAAGGTTTACAATTATGTAAATGTAGTCATTTTCTACTAACACTTTTGTGTCATCATGGTCCCAATTATCACTAAAGACATACTGGGCAAGGCTGACATCTTCAAGTTTTCCTCTATTCTCAGCTGGAATAAACAAAAATATCAAACATGAATGTTATATTTTAAAATAAGATTTAAGTAAAACTATTAACACAATAATATATGAATATGCTACATATTAATTATGACTATTAGGAAACTACATTCTTCTTCTTCTTCTCCAATATTCGTCCTGAAAAAAAAAAAGTTTGCTTCGATTTGTCGCAGTTTACAGACACGCTGCGCCTTTCGGCCCAAAACATCCGATTTAAGAACAACATTTTTAGGACCGGGTGTGCCATTCCCCCTTTGACACTTATTCTGTTAGTCTGACTGAGTGAGTGCAGTCTGTTCCAAGGGCCGCCACTTGGAGGCAGAATAGGGGCTTGGTCAGCTATGATTTGCTGACTGCTCTCAGCTCATTCACTGCTACATCTTCAGAACCAGAATCTACATTCAGACTGCAAACGTTCACTAACAGATGTCATCAGTTACATACTTTGTATTAGTTGGTCAGATGTAACAACCAACACAGATCTGTGGCAAATAACATGATGACAACCAATGCAGCTGGAGATAGGGAAGAGAAAGTGGAGATGTACAGAACTCGCATGCAGATAGAAACCTAACAACATCACTAGATATGTGCTGGAATGGAACCCTCTGCTAAAAACAGGAACCAGCGAAGAACAAAGAACAGCTCTACATATTCCAAAGAGAACTAGAAAGAATAAGTCATTAAGACATTTCAAGGAAAAATCTGCATCACTTAAAAAGTAGCAAGTAACAAATTATGTGAAATATAGATTTTAGATGCTTATGATGTATTGAATTCTAATTACATTTGTAAAAATTTTAGGAATAACAAAACTGTCATTGTGGCATTTGTCCCAATAGTTCTGCAGAAAAATTATTTTCATTTTATGTTCTTCCTATGAGAGGAAACTACTTATGGTCTCAAATGAGATGGAAATAACAAAGACAGACATAATGGGTATATCAGAACACAGGTGGAAGGGCCAAGGGCATATAAAAACACAATCAGGAGGGATGTTATATACTCTGAGAAAGAAAGAAGTGGACAAGGAGGAGTTGAATTCCTCCTAATGGGATCAAGATGCTGAGCAGCGCATGAGCTGCAGTGGTCAGCGACCCATAGCTGCCAAGACCCCTCTACACCTCCACGCGGTGATCCTGGATAACAGGCTGCAACAGGGCAGACTGGCTAAGGAGAAGGGATCGAAGAGGGAATGCTAACCCTGTACTAAAAAAATTATTGCTGAAGTCGGATGTGTTGGACCAAAAGGTGCAAATATCGTAGTCAAGCTGTAAACTACGACACAACGCATTCCGTTCTCTAGACTACATTCTGCTACTTAAGCCCTTTCAGGGTTTGGTAGTGGGAGATTGAGAACGAACGAAGAAGAAGAATTCCTCCTAATAAGGAAAACATCTATGGCATTACTTGGATATAACCTGGTCAATGACAGACTACTCATGATTAGATTGCAGGGGAAGAAAAGAAATATCACAATCATTCAAGTTTACACATCCACAACTGCTGCAGGTGATGAAGAAATTGAAATATTTAATGATGGAATATGTGAGATTCTGAATAAAGTATAGCCGGAGGATATTATTATCACTAGAGATTTCAATGCAAAGATCGGAGCAGAAAGAACAAAAGAGAATAAAGAAGCATGGGGGCCTTTTGGTATAGAGAAGAGAAATGAAAGAGGAGAAAGACTGACTTATGCTCTGAGAACAAATTCGTAATCACGAACAGCTCGTTCAGACAACACCCCAGAAAGCTGTACGCATGGACCTCTACAGATCGGAAAACTAGGAACCAAATATATTATATTACATGCAACAGAGATGGAATTCAAACATCACCTCAACAAAGATGCTCCCGAAAGTAGATTGCGACTCTGATCACCGGCTACTAGTAGCGGATTACAAAACAAGACCGAAGAAAACCATCAGAGGGGATAGACATGTACGCTTCAATATGGATGCAATACCAATTAAATACAGCATTGAAGTACAAAACAAAATGCTACAGTAGAATCCTCAAAATACTTTGGGTAAAGAAAATAAAATCTGGCAAAGATGGCGCCGTAACTGGCTGCGAGTCTACATTTCTCTACTGTTTTGGATCATTATGGATGCCGCCAGACCACGGATTTGCCTGGAATTCACACTAGTCGATGACTTACACTTGTGTTCACTGATACGTGGAGTTGTTTTCCGTCTGGACTTGTTATTTCGTTCTTTTTTTGTGATTTCTTCCATCCGTTTATCCTGGTCTGGACGCCGGCTGAATGGCGCTACGCTTAAACTAGTTATACCTGTGTCGTATCTCACGGGTTAGTTCTGCCGGTTTACCTTCACGAATATGGCGTGTGGGAATTTTAGATGCTACTATGATGAACTGAATACAGCTGGGGAGAGATGCCAGACTCACTCACACGCTGAGTGTTGTCCATACGACCTCTTGTGGTTATCGAAAAGGCACGACAAACTGCGTTAGATGCCTTCCCACCCTGCGGGTTACATGTTTACGGAAAGGCTTCGGTGGTAACCTTGAGGCAAAATCTGCATCCTATGCTATCTCCAGTCGTCTCGATGAATGTCTTGCCACTGGTAAAAGGTAGCTTAGGCTCTGTGAGTGAGGTTGACAAAAGGCGCAGTTTCTTCCTCACTTTAATCCAAATCACCGCGCAAGTCACCCATTTCAGCGGACGACACAGCAAGAGATACGACTGTCCACACGGCTGAACAAAGAGAGTGGTCTTCATCACTTGTGATGGACAACAACAAAAAAAACAAAAAAAAAAAGAAAATAACAAATAAAGTCATCCTGCAAGATCTGAGTGCTGAAGAGCACTGGCTTATAACCCACGTTATGTATCAGAAACTGAGGTTTTTCTGCCACACCAAGCGCCATGGCGGACTGGAAAAAGTAGGTCTGGCGGGCATTGTACCAGAAAGACGAAGCAAAGGCAGACCAAGATGTAGATGGACACATGACATCAAGGACACCCTAAACGTGAACATGGAGCAGGCAAATAGACTGACTGCTGATCAAGATTCCTACTGAATGGCTGTGATGAGAGTAATGTTCTGCCAAGGACATGCTACATGATGATGATGGTTCTTCTTCAGTAACACATTGGAAAAGTTAGGTGGGTGTCTCTGTATCAAATAATATTTGGGGAAGTGTTTCTACAGATTTCTTTAAACAGAGCAGTGTTAATAATCGCAAAGACAAGTGTATTATAAGCACTAGGTATACACAGATACACACAACAAAAAGTTTAGTAATATGCAACATGAATTTGAACCATAGCCCTTCCAAAGGTAACGGATAAACTTGATGCAAGAAAGGCATGATGAGTTAGAGAATCTTAGCAACTATTTTTGACAATTTTCCTGTAAATCTAGTATTGACTTCCTTGCTTGGTTGTGCACATACCTGCCAAGTGATACGGTTCTGCAGTATTTGATTAAGGTAGGTTTTTAGGGTTTCTTAACTGCCAAAGACGGATGTGTCAGACCAAAAGGTGCAAATATCGCTGACAATCTGTAAACTAGAGACACAACACATTCTGTTCTCCGGGCTACATCTTGCTACTTACAAAACCCTATTCAGGGTTTGGTAGCGGGAGGTTGAGAATGAACGTAGAAGAAGGGTTTCTTAAGTGATACAGTATTTCATAAATGATATGGGAAAATCCAAAATCCTTAAACTATCAAATAAAATATATTTAAATGAAAAGATTACCATAGACATTTACATTACCTTGCAATAAATCGCATACGCATCCAATCTATTTTAAAATGCATTAATTGTCCATGCCTCCCCTACTTCCTGTGGCAATGCATTCCACGGATTCACCCCTATCTGGCTAAAAAAATATTTCCTAATATCTAATCTGGACCTTTCTTTAGTTAATTTGTGGCTATGCCCTCGTTTTTGTAGGTGGTTGTATTTTCAAAAACTTGTTATAGTCTAATTTTATCGTTCCTTTGATTATCTTATAAACCTGTAAGTCACCACGAATTCTTCTCTTTTCTAGACACCGTAGGCCGGTTTTTCTGAGTCTTTCCTCATAACTGTAATTTGGAATCCCACTATCAGCTTTGTCACTCTTTTTTGTATCCTTTCCAGCATATTTATATCCCTCTACGATAAGGACTCCACACCTGTACACAGTACTCCAATCTAGGTCTAACTAATGCTTTATGCGGTTTGACTATCACTTCCTTACTCCTATGTTTAATATTTCTTTTAATCATACCTAACATTGCATTTGCTTTTTTCACTGCTACCTGGACTTGCTCACTCACCTTACCTGTATGATCTATTATAACACCTATGTCTCTTTCCTTTTCTATCTTTCTAATATTGTTCTCGCCCATTCTGTAATTATGTTCCATATTGGATCTACCCATGTGGATGACTGTACATTTATCTACATTAAACTCCATTTGCCAGCTTGCAGACTAGGAGACTTCCTCCAGCAAAAATATAACACAGATAGTAATGGAAACAAAAATACCTAGGAATTGTTTTGGTGTCTACAAAAGGTGGTGAATATATACTTTGTTTGCTTGTCTTGTAGAAAATACATTAAAATAACTGGATTGGGCCCGTATGACCTTAAAAGCCATTTTGAAATTACAACACACAAAGACTGTTTAGCCGTTACAAAATCCACCATTGGTATCAGATGATATTGCAGAAAGCCAGGTGTTATTCTGTCAATTTATAGCTGAGAATAAATTGGCAACTCTCATCTGCAATTCAAAAACAATTTTTCACAGATGTAATTGTAAGGGCATTTTATGTTGCGATGGTAAAAAAAATGGTGGACAAACTTCCTTTTAATATGCTGTTTTACATGACTTGATTGTTCTGTTACCTCACAAAAAGAGAGGATCAAGCAATCAAAGGCCATCGCTCCTCTCAGTGCATTGGGCACATCTCGCCAGCATACACGGTCCTGGGGTGCTGTTTCTACCTATCTCTAAATGTAACCATTTAATTGTAGATTCCTCTTATATTTTCTTCTCCATGTATTTTTATATCTACCTCTCTTTCTCTTCCCTTGCGTATACTATGTGAGAGCATGTCTAGCTATGCTGGACGGTGCCTTCCTCTGCATATGTTCTATCTAGTCCAATTTTCTTATCTTAGTGTGTTGTTTCAGTGACTGTTGTTAGCTCCGTTCCCACAAGTCTTCATTCCTAACAATGTCCTGCCACTTTATGCCCATTATCCCTCTGTTATCGAAGGACTGGAGTCTTAATGTATCATTTGGTCATTCTCCACGTTTCCACTTCATACAACAGCACCAACTTGACACCGGCATTAAGATATATATTCTAGCTGGTGTGAATCTTCAATTCTCTGGATTTCCTTATGCTATTTAGTGTCATTAATGTCACTCTTGTCTGACAGGTGTGGGCACACACTACAGTAGCAACAGAAGCTGGTTTTCTATTATGGAGTAAATTTGTTGGTCATGCATTCACAAAGTAGATAACTAAATATGATGTCTTGTTTAGTTGTTACGATACGTATTATAAGTGCTGGTATCTATATAAAATATCCATTATACCATATCTAATATTACTAATAATAATATCTTTATAAAGAAATATTTACCCCAAATCTTTTTTGCATTGTCTTGACAGCTAGCTGAGAACCAAGCAGTCTTGTTTTCAAACATCCTTTGAGATCTTATGTTAATTTACACAAATAAGCCTAATTACGCCGTTAAGATACTTTATTACTTCCACTAGTAATCTAAATGACTACAGTAACACTAAGCACTCTTAATTTAATATTAAACGACTCGTCTAGTCTGAAACAAGCGACACAAAGGTAGCTCGCGCCATTCGCGGTTTTTTGGCAAATAGCGGAATACGTTTTATCAAATATATTATATATAATATAAATGTTCACAAACACACAATGTACTAAGTACTACTGTAAGTGTAACTGTACCTATGATTGTGAGACACAATTGACAATGTCAATATATTTGTTAGCATTTAACTTATACTTTCAACTAGGAGTTCATTTAACTATTTACGATTTTTAAAACTCTTCTAGAATTTTATTCTCATTCTGTATACAATTATACATAGTATAAATAAACTGTATTCAACTGTCAACATCAACAAGTATTGGCCATATTGAATATTATAATATAATTAAAATTATTCAATGGGCTCGTAGAATTAAATCAAATTAAATGATTAGTACTATAGTAGCAACGACTTTGCAGTTTCACATTGTAATTCCCTACATGACTTTAAAGTGACAATTCTACCTATTATCTATCACGACATATATAGTTCACTGGTTCACAAAATACCGCTCATAATGATAAAACTGACATAAACATAGAAGATTAGCCAGACCTTCTCCATTTTGTTGTCTAAATTTCGTCCCGCGAAATTACACGTTACTTTTGCTAAAACAAAAAGTGTTTTTAAAAGTTGAAATACATGAAACGAAACTGATCATTAAAGGTATTTACAAGCTGATCATGGATGGTTTGGTGAGAACATGTAAACTTAATATACATATTGTATTTGCAGCTATGGCTGTAATCACAGTAATGCAATGTTTATCATGCTATGGGAATTGTCCATATCCCCTGCATTGATTCGGAGAATAGAGGTGTTAGACTGTTCTCCCTTGCTTGTTAATAACAAGCACCAGCACTACTACTAGTACTACTACAAACTAGTAAGTTAGTAACTAAATTCACACTGAAACTGAAAGTACCGTAGTGAAAAAAATCATTTAAAAAAAATAATACTAACAACCAACACTAACAGTGTCGATAATGACAAATAAAATACATACCAGTCAGGACTACTTATTTATTCATTTAAATTAACTTGAGAGATCATTTTACAGTTTGGATGAGGTTAGCGTCTGGTCAGGCACAAGAAAATACACTACACTGATTAAACAATTACAATGTTAGCCAGGGTCAGGAGTAAAATACTGACCATGAACTTCACCTGACCTCCTGTTTGGTCGTCCTGGAAACGGGCTGTTGTCGAGGACAATAGTCTGGCTAACAAGGTGAGGTTTGATGTGATCTCTGTAATAGTGAATGACATGCAGATGAAGCCAAGCATGGCTGCATTGCACAATTGCCTGGAGGACCCTGGCCCACTTCATCAGCATGCTCAGGATGTCAGAAAAGCTACTACATTCTGCCACAAGTTCCGTTCTTTTCAGGGCACTTAAAGGGTTACCAACCCATTGTGGGCATTAGCAACCAACCATCTGCAGTTTTTTACTTATCCTTTATGAGTACTCAGTACTAATACTGTCAGTTGAGTGTGTCATGTTAGTGATACTGATAGTATATTATTTGAACTGTCTGACTATTGTGTTTCCACTTCTGTCTGTCCATCATCAGAATTTCTCTCTCAACAATGTTCCTGTCCACATCTGAATATATCTGTCCAGCATATAGGATTTTCCACTCTTATCACGTTTTGATGACTTCCCTTTAGTATATTATACACACCCCTCCCCCTCCAGTTATGCAGTGTATTGACTCAGTATGATTGATGAACATGATATCAGCGCAAATGTCTGGCTGAGCATACCATGCTATTGGACCATCTTATACATCCCTCAACAGTATTTTACTTTTCATTATACTTTGCAAAATTCTACTCTTTCTCTCTATCTCTGTCTGTCTCTCTCTGCCTCTCTCTCCCTCTCTCTATCATTAATCATTATGTTATTTACTCCCATTGCTAAGGTCCACTTGGAGGATTTCTAGGGCAGAGGAATAAAGGATGTTTGACTCTGCAGTTGCCATGCAGTGTACAAGCTAGGTTTTTTTTTAACCTCCAATAGATAAAATACCTATGCTGTAACAAGGTTTGACTGCATGTCATCATGGTCGTAAGACAGACATCTAAATATTTGGACAGCCATTCCTCCATAATTCTACATTAAGAATATATGTCCTTCTTCTCCTGAAGGAAAATATATCTTCTTCTTCTTCAGTGTTCATCCTGAAAAGAATGTTGTGTCATAGTTTACAGCGAGGCTGCGATATTTGCACCTTTTGACCGGACACATTAGATTTCAGCTGGCTTTATTTTTATACCACGTTTGCCTTCATTCAGACTACACTAGAGCATCCTGTTTCCAGGGTTGCCACTTTGAGTGGAATAAGGTCTTGGTCAGCTATGGTTAACTGACCCTGATACAAGCAGCCAGCTATGAGTCTCTGAATGCTGTGCTGTCCCTTATTCACTGCTGCATCTTCTACCTATTCAGATTGGTGTCACAGAATGGAGGGGCTGGGGTATTTCTGAGTCTACCAAATGGTAGAAAAATAACACTGTCAGTGGCAACTGGAAAACTCTCAAGCAATTTCAGAGCGGAGGCAGAGGCACTGAAGGCCGCAGTAGAAGCAATGCTCACAGGCGAAAGCAATGAAAGCCAGATAGTCCTGTTCACAGATGCCCTGGCCGTGGTCACAGCACTAAAAAGCCAGAAAAATACTGAACTTAATGATTTAAGAACAGTACTCTGTCAACTATTCCAGCAGTCCGCACCAAGAAGAGTAGTGGTACAGTGGGTTCCATCCCACTGTAACATCCAAGGCAATGAGGAAGCAGACAGACTGGCAAAAGAAGGTGCAAGACTACCACAACCAGATTCTAGTGTGACCTACAAAGAGTTCAAAAGGGTTATAAAGGCCAGATACATGGCCAAATGGGAAACAGAACACACTGGCTACACAAAAAATGATGTCTACTACCAGCTGAACAGAAGAGAGCAGGTCGTAGTCTTCAGACTCCGCACAGGCCACAACAGACTGAGGTACCATCTATTCAATAAATTGAAGATAGGTTGTACTGACGAATGCTCATGTGGCACAGGGAAAGTGACCGCTGAACATCTGCTGCAAAATTGCCCGACATACGAGGACCAGAGAAAGCACATGTGGCCATCACCAGTGGCAACACTAGACAAGCGCTATGGCAGTGTCGACAGCCTCAGGATGACAGCTGCTTTCTTCGAACAAATAAAAGTTAACGTCTGACAGCGTACGAAGAAGAAGAAGAAGATTGGTGTCATATAATAGCAGTACTACCAGTTTCCTTTTCTTCATGCTCCATATTTTTATATCTCAGATAATGAAATTGAAGAATTGCATTTCGTTCCTGATTATATGTCCATGCTGCTGTATGTTTCGTGCTCTTAAATTCTTCTTTGAAATAGTTGTTTTTTAAAAGACAACTCCAAAAAATGAATTTAACAAAAATGGACAGAATTATCATTATAAAGTCAAAGTGCTGATGTAACAGTTGTACATTTTATCAAACATGTACATTTTTAATGGAAATTAAATAGTTATAGCAGATGCCTCATTTTACTGTGTGTTTTGTTTCAGGATTTTCCAACTGATGACTTAACATACTATTTGCTCCTTCTTCCATCAACTGTTATTGTGTTTGTCATTGCAGTCTTCTTGAACTGGTTGGGTCTGAAATTTTTCACTCATAACTGAATTTCCACTTGCATCAGGTAATGAGAGTTCTTTGTGAAGTAAAAATACAGATGAAAATAAACAGTATGAATTTCTGCCATTTAGTGTGAACATTCATTACCATTCATAGTTATTTTAATGAACAGTCAGAAAATAATGCACTAATCAAATTATCTGAACAAAAGTGACATGTAACATTCATTTACCATGCTTAGTTATTTTAATGAACAGTCAGAAAATAATGCACTAATCAAATTATCTGAACAAAAGTGACATGTAACATTCATTACCATGCTTAGTTATTTTAATGAACAGTCAGAAAATAATGCACTAATCAAATTATCTGAACAAAAGTGACATGTAAGGCAAGCGTTAATAGCTGTGCTATTTAATATAGGTTTTTTTTTAAGCATTTTTATTTATGTTATACATTACCAATAATGATGGACGTTTTTAGATGTCAATTCAAATCAAATTTTAAAAATTCTGAAAAGGTTTCTATCACACAATTTCGAAAGTAAGAAAAATTCCTGTGAGTTGAGTTTGAACCAGCAGCATAAAGATATCCAAAGCCCACTACCAACTGAGCTATCACTGGTCATGCAAATGCTTTATAGACTTGTTGTACTTATATGTTTAGGGAGTAAAATTGGTTTTTAAAACTCACATTTTCATGATGTGTTGCTCGGGTGAAGGTCAACATTGTATAGCAACAGTATCAAATGAGGGAGAATGCTCGATTCTTTTTAAATTTGTAGTATTAACACTTAATTATTAGATTCTCATATCACTCACTCACTTTGTGTTGCACAAGTTAAAGCTTGAATTGCTTGTTTTCTTGATGATTGGAAGAAAGCTCTAGAAACAAAACCATGTGTGCCATATAGAAGCTAGAGGGATCAAGATTCTGAACAGCGGATGAGTTGCAGTGGTCAGCGACCCATAGCTGACTGCTAGCGTCAGGGCCAGCAAACTAGAGCTGCCAAGATCCTTCTACACCTCCACGCGGTGATCCTGGATAACAGGCTGCAACAGAGCAAACTGGCTAAGGAGAAGGGATCGAAAAGGGAATGCTAACCCAGTACTAAAAAATGCTTGCTGAAGTCAGATGTGTCTTACCGAAAGGTGCATATACCGCAGTCAAGCTGTAAACTACGACACAACGCATTCCGTTCTCTGGACTACATTCTGCCACTGAAGCCCTTTCAGTGTTTGGTAGTGGGAGAGAATAAATGAAACCAAGCCATTTACAGGTTTACATATAAAATTCATTGAATAAAGGCATATTTATCTTTTCTTTAAAAAAAATATATATATATTGAACTAAACTGAACTTCTTTTTTTAAACACTTAAAAACTTAACAAAATAATCATTTGAAGAGAAAAAATATAAATTTAAAAAGCAGTTTAACAATCTGGTTGAAAATCTTACAATGAAAAATATGATGGAAAAATTTAACATACTTTCCTTTACAAGTTGACAGATATGTCTTGCATTTATTTTCTTCTTTTTTTTGCGATCGCCTTATTTCTAATTTCTCTAAGTGGTGTGCATTGCAGTTTTTATTTTGTAGCTGTCGGCCCAGTGCATCCGACTTCGGCATGTATTTTATGTAAGGGTCTGCAACGGCTGGTGCTGTGATTGGGGAACGAACCCAGCACCCTTGGGTTGTGAGCCGTGTAACTAGCCCACACCGTCACCTATATCTTGCATGAGCTGCTCAATGGAGAAAAAGAACATTATTTATGTACATCTTGTACTTCATGTTGAACATTTTAAAAATCAAATGTAAAGATCACTGTTTAATTATTCATACTTTCTGTGCAATCTAACGGTCTCAGTCAGTCAATATATTGAAATGGTCGGAGTGAGAATATTCAGATTATCAAATGAAATATAAAATTATGTCTGGTTAGCGAAAATTTACATGTGGGAAAAAATGTTAAAAGAAAAAGTTTCAATTTGGAAAACTATGCACTCGCCCCACCCCAACACAAAATAGACTTTTTACTGTGTGATATAATATACTGATTTGATTTATTTTTGTACCAGATTTCAGTAACTAAATGGTACATCCATTTGAGAAGAAATGAACAAGAATATACAGTCACAAGTTCATTATGGTAAGAAAAACAGAATTGCTTGGTCTGTCGTTTTTATGTTATTTATAAATGTAAAATTGGCATTAATTATGGTAATTCCCTGTAATTTAACTTAACGTCTTTATACTGCTTTAGAAAACTCTGTAGAGTCTGTATACTTCTTCTTCTTTGTACGCTGTCAAACGTCAACCTGAATTTTTTAGAAAAAAGCAGCGGTCATCCGAGTCTGTATACAACCAGTTTCATTTACATTTCCTTGCTCTAAAAGCAATGTTTATCCAATCTATTCTTAATTGCAATAACTATCCCTGCTCCCACTACTTCCTGTTGCAATGCATTTCTAGCATTCACCACACTGACTAAAAAAATGTTTAATAAAATCTAATATGGAACTTTCTTTAGTTAATTTATAATAGTGTCTAATTTGGTAATAATTACAAGTCAATAACTAATTTAACCCCCTCATGTAGATCCTGGGAATTCTTGTTTGGGAGGAAGTACCAGAACAACCATAACTCAGTATGCTTGCACATATAGGAACTGAGGGGGTACATGGGGCTAGCAACATCATAATGTAAAATAAAATGCTAAAAATACTTTCACTGGAGGTGTACTTGTATGCCTTGGTACATGCTTCCTTCAAGGATGACGATTGTACTGGTGGCTGCAGTGCTCCTACTGGAGCAAAAGAGGTAGAATGAACTCACGTAACACTTCTAAAGTGTGACACAATGTAAATAAATCTAATAGTTTGTTTACATGTTTTGTCACTGCCTGATAGTAAGTCTCAGTTAAATTTAAAGTAATAAGGTTGGGAAGGAAGACTAACATCTGGTAAGACAAAATATACTGATCAGACATGTTAGCCAGGGTCAGGCAAAACAAACTGGCCAAGACCCTCACCATGACTTCCCTGGAAATGGGCTGTTTTCATGGCAGCCTGACTGTCGAAGTGATGGATCAACATGATCCCCATTGCAGTGAACGACACGCAGATGAAGCCAAGCATAGCACAACCGTCTGGCGGACCCCGGTCCACTCTCATCAGCACACTCAGGATGTGAGGAAAACTACAACAACCTGCCACTTAATGTCCTTTTTAGGGCACGCAACAAAGTAATCCTCCTCATTGTGGGCATTCAACAACAAGTAATAATGTTCTGTGAAATAGTCAATCTTTTCTAGTTGTTGGTATTTTTTGACTGTATGAGGACAATTTTGAGAAATAACTACATTAACTGCTTATGAAATAATGTGAACTTTTTTTGGTTCTTTAAGCTATGTCTTGTGTGAGGCATGGTGCTGTTCCATCACAGACCAAAGTTATATTTGCGCATGTCAACCATTAAATACTATCTGTGTAGTACTTAACTCTTCAGCTGCGCTGAATGCACTTGACCTTGTAGATTAAATATGCAAATATCAGTTTTGAAATACAATTTTGTAAAAATAATTATTTTATTGCATTTATAATAAGGATTCATAAGAAGTGCCAATAACATTATAGCTACTTTCTTATTTATTCTACAGCAATCTCCGCTTTTGCCCCTGATTACAAAGCCTCATCACATCAGTATACATGCATTGGTTGGAAACAAGGTTCTGTGGCCTTTGATTTTGGTTGTAGAGTAAGTCTGCGTTTATAAGCATTTGCTTTTAATTTTAGCATGTTATCTTCTGTGCTTGCATGGGATTTGCCAGATTGTGCAACCAGCCAGTACCCCTTCCTTTCCCACCTCCTCCCCTCAACTTCTACTGTCAAATTGCTGTGATAGATGCACTGCAAGCACCGCTTTTGTGTTTTGAACCATTCTGGAGTTTGTTTTGGAGCAAGAGCAATGGAGTTCGTGCTCTGTCATCAGCACTTTCAGCAAAGAAACAGACGAGCACGTAGTGGGGGCGCCCAGGTACAATGAAGTTGGTTTTTACTCCATTACCATCTTGGATCAATGGCTTTACTTAGGGCACCGTTCCATCTCATTTGTGGATGTCAGCATGGGCGCTTAAAGTTGTAGGACCATCTAAACGTCACTTTTCACGTTTATATCTGAATTTTCATAACAGTGCAGTATCTACAAAGCGTGTTCAAATGAAACCGGAACAAACTGCAACAAGTGAACATATGTACGCTGCGCGTGATCACGTCACTTCTGGTGTAAACAGCACATGCCAACCGTCAAGTTTGCAAAATTTAATTATCCTCCGACTCAGTTTCCTCAGCAGACCGTTGAATACATGGCGGGTGTAATACGGAATCCATCCAAAGTTGATCAGCAAGTGGTAATTCGGTTTCTAACAGCTGAAGGACGTCGACCATTTGGCATTAATCACATAATGCAGGCAGTGTATGGTGACAAAAGTGTGTTGAAGACAACAGTGAAGAAATGGACAACAATGTTTAAAGAAGGATATGAGTTAACGAAAGATCTGCCAAGACTAGGTCAGGCGCATGTTGCTCTTCACTTCATTGCCTTTGAACAACTCAAAGCTTCTCTGCATTAGCTTTTCATAGGTTCCATACTTTGCAGCCATTTACCATTGCTGGAATGACCATGTTATTGAAAATGTGTGTTCTTGCTTTGTCATCTCTCATCTGTTGAAGTATGAGTTTGATACGATTGAAGCTGAACCATCAAGCGGCTATCTTACGTGAAATTTAATGATTCATTTTTTGGGAGTTTGTTCTCTTCTTCTTTGTTTGTTCTCAATCTCCCGCTACCAAGCCCTGAACAGAGCTTTGCAAGTAGCAAGATGTAGTCCAGAGAATCAAATGCATTGTGTCACTAGTTTACAGCTTGACTGCAATATTTGCACCTTTCGGTCCGACACATCCGTCTTCGGCAGCGGGGAGTTTGTTATTTTTGTACATGTAATTATAGAATAGCAAACATGAGTTTTGTCTGTGGACGTTTTTTTAAATGAATGAACTGTAGCTTGATGTTTTTGTATTTCAGGGTTTTCATATATAGCTCATATGGCATTTTCATCAACTTGAGTCGTATAGAAGGGCAGGTTCAGTATCAGTCATCTTCAATGGTGCTTAGTACAGAAACAATGAAGGTAAAATAAACATCATCTTCTGTGTTCTCAATATTTAAAATCTTTATAAAAATACTAGACAAAGTTTAGCTCAAGCAGACTGGCTAGAGAATGTGAGCGAGAGACTGAGAATTTAGATAGGAGTCTGTTTAGCTCACCGATTTCATAGCGGAGTGATTGATAGGCTGTTGTTACGAATGTATGAGATAGAACAGGAATGCTGAACCAGCATACGCCATTGAGTCTTGGCCAGTCGCTCTAATGAGATGTGTGTGTCGTGTGTGTAGACACCAAGGGAACAAGGTATGTTCTAGAGTTGTGTGAGCGTACAGCTGTGTCTATGAGAGATCTAGATGTGTGTGTGGTGTGTGTGTAGACACCGAAGGAACGAGGTATGTTCTAGAGTTGTGCAAGTGTACAGCTGTGTCTAGGAGAGATCTAGATGTGTGTGTGGTGTGTGTAGACACCAAGAGAACAAGGTATGTTCTAGAGTTGTGCGAGTGTACAGCTGTGTCTAGGAAAGATCTAGATGTGTGTGTGGTGTGTGTAGACACCGAGGGAACGATGTGTGTTTCAAAGCGTGTGTATACGCAGATCGACTGAGTTTAGAGATCATATGTGAGTATACGTAGAATATATTGAATGCATTATGTCCAGATCGCCCGCCTGAGAGGATTTGAGTGAGGAAGAGTTTTTGAGAGTGTGTTGAGGATGCAGATAAGGGGAGGGGTGTGTGTGGCAAGAACTGGGTTTGATTAGTGGGAGCAACATCAATAGTTCATACTTATAACTCCTGAATATATAATTAGTTAAGATGATATTTCTTGTATTGTGTGTAATTTCATTGCATCTTTGATAGTGTTGTATGAGTATTATATAATAAATATGCCACCTGTGGGCTATATTATTTGCTGTGTGTGGTCGTGAATGATGTGGATGAGTGTGGTAATATTCTAGTTAGAATAACCCCAGTGCAAACAGTGGGATCTGCTACAGTTTAAACCCAACCCAGGTAAAAAGGTGCTTGGTTTCGTTCCTCAGCGATGACTGTCGATCTGTGTGGTGGATGTTGAAAGACTAAACTCCTGCTGTGAATCTATGATGACTACAAAACTTGGCAAAGGCAGCCACGTGTTTAAACTGCAGCATATTTTTACCATGCATGTTAAACAAAGACCGGTTGACCTACGTGGTAACCTGGCGCGGGTCGTCACATGTGTAAAATTACGAGTTCTCTCTCAGCCGATCTAGATGTCAGGAAGCCCGTTCTCTTCCACAGCGATTAGCTATGACTGATCTAGGCTGCTTCTCTGCGATATCTCTACGGTATCTGCTGATGTGAGTTGTCAGGTCCGTCGGAAAGTCCACCTCTAAATTAATGAAAATATCTATAATTACGATTGTTAAGTAAGTCTAGACAAAAACAAGCTGTCAATAGGGAGACAAGATTTGTCTGCCAAAACTAAATATGTCACATGAAGCCTAAAGAAAGCGAAGAGTAATCAGAGATCTGGAAACAGACTGTGTCATGGCAGTTTGGTCAACAATGTCACAGCAGTCTGGCCAACGAAGTGGGGATTGACACTGTGTTCCCCATAGTGGTGAACATACTGAGGAGTCTCAAATTGCAGTACAGTCAGGAGAACCTTTGTACCTCTCAATTACGCATTGCCAACCACCAATGAAATGTCAAGAACTAACTCAACTCAGCGCGAGTCACTTCGAACAACAACTAGGACCTGAAAGGGCAGCAAAGGAGAATAGTGACACTGTAACCTGCCAAGCATGTTAAAGATGCGACTATGGTAGGTAAGGGCTGGTCAATCCCATCCAGAAGAAATTATAAGCCACAAGGCAATTAAAGGGAGATCTCTGGTATGATAGAAGAGGAGCAACTATGTCAAATCAGTCATTATACAATCTATCTATGTTTGTTATGGGCATTAGTTATTCTGGCACTTGCAGTGTGCTTAGTTATATTTTATTTGTCTTTCTGTTATTGACCATTCTTTCCTGTGTTAAACTATAAAGGCATGTTAAAGATGCGACTATGGTAGGTAAGGGCTGGTCAATCCCATCCAGAAGAAATTATAAGCCACAAGGCAATTAAAGGGAGATCTCTGGTATGATAGAAGAGGAGCAACTATGTCAAATCAGTCATTATACAATCTATCTATGTTTGTTATGGGCATTAGTTATTCTGGCACCTGCAGTGTGCTTAGTTATATTTTATTTGTCTTTCTGTTATTTACCATTCTTTCCTGTGTTAAACTATAAAGGTTAACTATCCTCGGGGTATTCATAATTAAGTGGTGTGGTATAACTTTGTCATCATCATGTAATATGTCCTTGATAGAACGTCGCTCTCATCACAGCCATTCGATAGGAATCTCGATCAGTAGTCAGTCTACCTGCCTGCTCCATATACATGTTTAGGGTGTTCTTGATGTCTTGTGTCATTCTACTCCTTGGTCGACCTCTGCCTCGTAATCTTGGAATAATGCCTTCCAGAACTGTTTTCTGCAGTCCGTCATTGGGCTTGATGTACTTAAAAAACTTTGGTTTCCGATACATAACCTGGTTTATAAGCCAGTTCTCTTCTACACTCAAATCTTGCGGGATGATTTTATTTGTTATTTTTTTTACCCACGGTATTTTAAAAATTCTCCTGCAGAATTTTGTTTTGAAAGCCCCGATTCTCTTTCTAAATATTTGTGTGATGGTCCATGTCTCGCATCCGTACACTGGGAATACACATGTTCTTAGGATCTTCAATTTTAATTCTTTGTTGGTATTGTGCCACACATTTTGCATACTAGCTTTGTACAGTTCCTCATTTCATATTTTCTAACATCTGTGTCATGACTATGATAATTTGCCTTTTCACTTCTAGTGAAGCATATAGAGATCCACCACTACAGCTGACCTCATTACAGGAGGTCTTTACTAAAGAATTTGCAGTGGTTGTTTCACTAGCAATGGTTTTACATGATGACGTTGCTAGCCCCATTTACAGCTCTCATTAATCAGCTTACAATGGTCCCATTCTTTTAACTCTCATACCATTTAGGTGAATGAGGAACTATGTGTTCAGACTCATATTCTTAGCAAAGTTGACTTCACATTAGAATAACACTGTTTCAACTGCAGCCATCTTTATTTCTTTTTCGTTCATTCTTAAACTCTCGCTACCAAGGTTTTAAAAGGGCTTTGCAAGTAGCAGGATGTTGTCAGGAGAACGGAATGCTTTGTGTTGTAGTTTACAGCTTGACTGCGATATTTGCACCTTTTGGTCCGACTTTAGCAGGAATTTGTAGGTACCGGGTTAGCCTTCCCTCTTCTATCCCTTTTCCTTAGCCAGTCTGCTCTGTTGCATCCTTTTATCCAGGATCACCACGTGGAGGTGTAAAAAGATCTTAGCTGGTTCGCTGTCCCTGATGCTAGCAGTCAGCTATGGGATCAAGATACTGAGCAGTGGTGCATGATCTGCAGCTGTCAGCCGTCTATATAAGATAATACATCACTTGCTGCTCACATGTTTTGGGCTAATTAATAATCACGGCGTTGAGCTTGCAAGAAAGTCCAATAAATTCCTCCCAAGTATCATGGGATACAGGGAATAAATTCCAGTGTGAATTATGAGGCTCTTTAGTGGGAAGGAAAGAAAATGGGCACTGGATCTGGATGTATGTCATAGTTTGGATGCGCATAGTTATTTTTAGATCAAGTGAAGTGAAAGAAAATTATGTATACAGACTGCAGTCTTCTAAACCAGTCAGTATAAAGATGTTAAGTTAAGTTATAAAAGGGGACTAAAAAGAACTTGGTATGGGGCTAACCTCCTCATCATACAAAACAAATTGCTACCGAAACAACCACTACAAAAGCACAGCAAAGTGCATTGGCGCAGCCTTCCTAAAGGAGGCCAACTTTAGTGGTGTCCCTATACTCTGGATGAACAGGTACCAACACACTGTACGGAGCAGTGATACAACTGAAGAAGAGATATATATTTTAATGGGTCAAAAGCCGACTTGCTCAGCAGCTATGGGATAATAACAACAACATACTCTGGCTGGGGTGAAAAAGGGAGAAGAAGAAGAAGAATGTACTGGTCAGTTTAATTGATTACATTGCTTAACAGCATGAATATTCAGCAGTTAATTTACTCTCAGTTTTTCTTGGCACTGATGATGGCGTGGCCTGATGTAGCAAGACATGGGTTCCCCTTCTTAAAGCTGAGGAACTTCCTACTCTTCTCTATACCAGCTGCCTGCTATTGTCTCAACAATAACTTGGCAGTGTTTATGCAGGACCAGATGGATCCAGCCACTTTTCAGGTAAGACCTATATTCAACTATCACTTTCTTAAAAGTCTCTATTGGAGGGTTGGCACCATTGCAGTTGACCTACCATAATTAGTAATCTTGGCTTGGTTCGTTCTCAATCTCCCGCTATCAAACCCTGAAAGTGCTTAAGTAGCAGAATATAGTCCAGAGAACGGAATGCATTGTGTCGTTGTTTACAACTTGACTGCGATATTTGCACCTTTCGGTCCAACATCCGACTTCAGCAAGCATTTTTTTAGTACTGGGTTAGCATTCCCTCTTCGATCCCTTCTCCTTAGCCAGTCTGCTCTGTTGCAGCCTGTTATCCAGGATCACCGTGTGGAGGTGTAGAAGGGTCTTGGCAGCTCTGGTTCGCTGGCCCTGATGCTAGCAGTCAGCTATGGGTCGCTGACCACTGCAGCTCATGCGCTGCTCAGCATCTTGATCCCTAACTAGTAATCTTACACCAAAGCATTTATGTGCTCGTCTAGTGGTGGTTTCTGTGACATATAGGGATGTAGTTACTAGCAGTATGCAATAATGCAAACTTTGCAGTTGCCTCCTGAAACATGATTTATAATATGTAATGGTTCTGTTGTTATTAAAAGAGGCTCTGAATCCACTCAAGTCATTATACAAATGAAAGATAGTTTTGTTGTATAATTTCACTTATAGAATTGTCATCTAAGAAGCGTTTGAAAACTCTTGTGACCGCTGGAAAGATCTAGGCAAAAACAATTCAAGAAGACAAAGGGGAAGAGATCTAGGAAGTATGTCAAGATACTAACTTAACAATTGCAATGTGAAGTATTGAGACAATCTCAAAAGACATGCAGTTGTTGAGAGAGCTGATCATCAATGCCACTAGGCAGGGCACATGCTGATATTGAGAAGATTTATTAAATTTGTCTTCTCTTTTAGAGAAAAACTTGTTATATTCTAATTTATCCGTTCCACTGATCATCCTATAAACGGGATAAGATGCTGAGCAGCGCATGAGCTGCAGTGGTCAGCGACCCATAGCTGACTGCTAGCATCAGGGCCAGCGAACCAGAGCTGCCAAGACCCTTCTACACCTCCATGCGGTGATCCTGGATAACAGGCTGCAACAGAGCAGACTGCCTAAGGAGAAGGGATTGAAGAGGAAATGCTAACCCGATACTCAAAAAATGCTTGCTAAAGTCGGGTGTGTTGGACTGAAAGGTGCAAATATCGCAGTCAAGCTGTAAACTACGACACAACGCATTCCGTTTTCTGGACTACATTCTGCTACTTAAGCCTTTTCAGGATTTGGTAGCAGGAGATTGCAAACGAACGAAGCCAAGCCAAGTCATCCTATAAACCTGTATTAATTCACCTCAAATTCTTCTCTTTTCTAGACACTGTAGGCCGGTTTTTCTCTTTCCTCATAACTGTAATTCTGGAATCCCACTATCAGCTTTGTCGCTCTTTTTTATATTCTTTCCAGCATGTTTATATCCTCTCTATAATAAGGACTCCATACCTGTACACAGTACTCCAATCTAGGTCTAACAAATGCTTTAAACAGTTTGACTCTCGCCTTCTTACTCCTATGTTTTATATTTCTTTTTATCATACCTAACATTGCATTTGCCTTTTTCACTGCTACCTGAACTTGCTCACTCACCTTACCTGTATGATCTATTATAACCCCTAGGTCCCTTTCCTTATCTTTCTTTCTAATATTGTTCTCGTCCATTCTGTAATTATGTTCCATATTGGATCTGCCCATTTGGATTATAAGATTTTATTCACATTTATTTTCTACAAGGTGGAGTCAAAAAGTAACCTTAATATTTCTTATTAACAGAATGTGCCATATTACGGTTATTGTTTTAGTTCTCGAATATATCGTTTTACTTTTTAAGCAGAAAAAAAAATGAATAAAGTTGCTGAATCCTCATACTGATTCATATTTACATGTATTCACTTTTCAGGTTCTATGCAATCTAAAAATAGCATCTACAGCCCTACTTTATAGGATCATTATGAAAAGGTTTGAGAATGTACAATCTGTTGTTGTCATCTGAAGCTGCTCATTCTCAATTGTTTACTCTTGGCAAATTATCTCTGGTAGTAGGTTGTAGTGGCTCTTCTTTATCCAGGGGTGTACTGAAGAAGTTGGACCTGGACCCTCCTGGCTGCAGTGCAATGTTAGGCTTCTTGGTGGGCTCACCATTGCAGAGATTACAATGTCGATCTCCACATCATTGTCCAGGCTGCTGTAACAGCCTGTATCTAGGTGCACAGCATGGAATGTTACGTGCCGACCTAACACCAATTTACAATGTGTAAAATGTATTGGTATATTAGAGATTTGGGATTGGCATCTTTGCTGTCTAATGGTAGTGTCTATTACCTTCATGTGGTGTGGGTGTGTGAAGTCAACATACATGTTACTTTGTGCGGTAAATTGTTCAGTATTTTTAGCATTTCCTTCAGGTTAGATATGTACTGGTTTCTCCCTAAACAGTTTTGTTTTTAGAATTTATGTAATTATTTTGTTTAAAATAATGGTATGTCCTTTATGTCTCTGTGACATTTAAAAAACAAGGCAATCAATGTAGTCTCTTTTAACAATCAGGCGAAAAGGAATTTTGCAATCATTAATTTCTTACAGTGATCAAAAATAGTAATGCTGGTTGTTGTACTGTAGAAAATAGGCAGTGGACAGTTTACTTATTTCAAGAAATTGACTGATAGTTATATTTTAAGAAATGCATGTTATATAGATTCGGCTTGGCTTGGCTTCGTTTGTTCTCAATCTCTCGCTACCAAACCCTGACACAGACCTAAGTAGCAGAACGTAGTACAGAAAACGGAATGTGTTGTATTGTAGTTTACAGCTTGACTGTGACATTTGCACCTTTCAGTCCAACACATCTGACTTCAGCAAGCATTTTTTTAGTACCGGGCTAGCATTCCCTCTTCGATCATCCCTTCTCCTTAACCAGTCTGCTCTGTTGCAGCCTGATATCCAGGATCACCGTGTGGAGGTGTAGAAGGGT
Source organism: Ariolimax columbianus (assembly GCA_036924085.1). NCBI lineage: Eukaryota > Metazoa > Mollusca > Gastropoda > Stylommatophora > Arionidae > Ariolimax > Ariolimax columbianus. The sequence goes on from JAVGWX010000003.1 coordinate 51,048,596, forward strand.
CTTGGCAGCTCTGGTTTGCTGGCCCTGACGTTAGCTAGCAGTCAGCTATGGGTCGCTGACCACTGCAGCTCATGCGCTGCTCAGCATCTTGATCCTGTATAGATTTAACTATAGTTACTTCATCAGACCTATACATCTCTCTCTCTTTCTCTCTCTCTCTCTCTCTCTCTCTCTCTCTCTCTCTCTCTCTCTCTCTCTCTCTGTTTGCCGGCTTCCCTGCGTGTCTGTCTGAGAGAGAGATTAATGGGTATACCCAATTGTTTTATTTGGCCTGGTACATATTTTTTAATCAGCTGATGTGAGGTGTATGAATCTAGCAGCCTTGACAATATTAATACTAGCTGGCAGGAGGTTGGGTTATAAAACCTGACCAGACCAAGATAGTCACTGCTATATTTCCAGGTTAATATGTCAGAACGAGTTCAGAATCCAACATGCTGCAAATAGAAGGGTCAAAGTAATGTAGGTAAATATATCTTGGCATTCAGCTTACCAATTGACACAAGGGAAAGACCAAAGTAGTCCCACAGCACATACCTGACAAATGTTTGGTTGCCTCCTTTACAATGGCCATTAAGCCTACTTATTTCGATTTCCAACTTACCTCGAGACCACTGAGTCCCCCTGAGTTAAGTACAGTTATTCTGCTGAGTTTGAAATAAAGATATAGAATATTATTTTATGATACAGAAAAAAAGGAGGAATAACTTTGCATTCTACCGATTACGAAAAAGAGCTTCATAAGTTTTAACAAGAATGTTTCTATTTGTTAATTCACAGAAAATTGAAAAATTTGCAGTGGATATCTCTTGGTCTTCTTACTTTAGCTGGAGGACTCAACAGGTTAGTTAGCAGCCAAATTATTTCTCTATTACACAAGACAACACATAGGTCCAGATTAGATATTAGGAAATAATTTTGTAGGCAGAGAGTGGTGAATGCTTGGAATGCATTGCCACAGCAAGTAGTGGAGACAGAGACAATTAATGCATTTAAGAATAGATTGGATGCACATAGCTTTTAGAGCAAGGAAATGTAAATGAAACTGGTTGTTTACATACTCTGCAAAGTCTTCTAAATCAGTATAAAAACGTTAAGTAATCATTCTACAATGCTGTATTTCTTTCTCCATATTGTGTCGTATTGTAACCGCCAACCATAAACACAATGCTCCAGATGATATTGCCCAATTTTCTGATGCAATGTAGTTGAGTCAAGACATAACAGCATTATGATCGCTGATGACACTTAGCCAAACTACACTAGTGACTATTGCAGTCTATGTCCATCGAAGTCTTGTAGGGGCAGTAAGTCATTTGATCAACTCCAATTTACCCCCTCGTCAAAGTACAATACAAGTGATACCTGCAGATTAAAGCCAGCAGTATTGATGCCTTGTAACTGTGTTAATAGTGTAGATAACTTTAGTTACATATGCAGCGAAGTTGCAAGCCAGTAAAGGGCCATCCTCTAATTAGTGAAAACAACGTGCAACTGTTATTTTGAATGCAAGATTAGGGACAAAGCATAGGCCCCCCCAACTCATACGAAACAGTGCGTGTGCAATAATTCTTCTGGAAGGTGAAAAAAAGTGGCAATGCCATTTAATGTTCCTATGGGGTGGTAAAAGCCAAGCAATCACGCAAGTGAATTTTACTTGTGCATGGTTTTACCTGTTTCTCCAGGAATCACCAGTAAAAAGAAGTAGACAGTATCATGGGCAACAGTCAGGGAAGGGAAATACAGCAAGAAAGGGAACTGACCACATTCCACCCCATTGTTGCTGTTTGTTCTTTTTAACTTTATGTCTTTATACTGGTTTAGAAGCCTGCAGAGTCTGCATACAACCAGTTTTATTTACATTTCCTTGCTCTAAAAGCTATGCGCATCCAATCTATTCTTAAATGCATTAATTGCCCCTGTCTCCACTACTTCCTGTGACAATGCATTCCAAGCATTCACCACTCTCTGTCTAAACAAATATTTTCTAATATTTAATCTGGACCTTTCTTTAATTAATTTGTAGCTATGCCCTCTTGTTCTTGTATGTGGTCGTATTTTGAAAAACTTGTTATAGTCTAATTTTCCTTTCCTTTGATTATCTTATGAACCTGTATTAAGTCACCTCAAATTTTTCTCTTTTCTAGACACTTTAGACCGGCTTTTCTGAGTCTTTCCTTATAACTGTAATTCTGGAATCCCACTATCAGCTTTGTTGCTCTTCTTTGTATCATTTCCAGCATGTTTATATCCCCTCTATGATAAGGACCCCACACCTGTACACAGTACTCCAATCTAGATCTAACTAATGCTTTATACAGTTTGACAATCACTTCCTTGCTCCTATGTTTAATATTTTTGTTTATCATACCTAACATTGTATTTGCCTTTTTCACTGCTATCTGGACTAGCTCACTCACTTTTTGTCAATCACATGTGATGATGACTACTCTCTCTGTTCAGCCGTTTGGAAAATGTTCTGTCAGTCTATGAGTTCAACATTGACTGAGGAGCCCAATATGGGTCTGCAAATACATTGTGCAGGGAATGGACACCTGTTGTGAAGTCTTCATTTCACTGGCTTTTCTAGTCTGTCTCTGTTGTTGCAGCTGCTTATTTTATGGATGCCTTGCATGATGCTGCACCTTGCTGTTTGATCTTGCATAGCAGCTAACCAAGTGTCAGATATGATGCCAAAGACTTTAAATTAAGCCATAAACGTCTTTGAATCACTTCTTTTGACCACCAAGGGAGCTTTATTCTCCTGCATCTCACCATAAAAGAGTATTTTTGGCAGCTGGTGGTCATGGATATACACCACATGACCCACCCAGCGGATATGTGACTGCATCAGAATAATACAATGATATCTCAAATACTTTGTTTCCCAACCAGCAGTTGCTGTTATGAAACAAACATGACGTTTTATGAAACACAGTACCCACAGTGCAGTTGGTCTTCTACTGAATCATGTGCATCAGTACTGTAATCATGGGTTCTGTAGCAATTTGTCATGCAGGATATCTAATATTGAGGCCGAAGATGTAGCAGTGAATGTGCGGACAGCAGCCAGCAATTCATAGCTGGCTGTTGCATCAGGGTCACCGAACCACAGCTAACTAAGACTCTATCCTGCCTTTACATGGGATCCCTGGACATAGATTGTACTAGTCACTAGAGTAGTTTGACTAAGGGAAAGGGATCACAGTGGAAAGGCAAATTTGGTGCCCAAAAAAGCCAGCTGAATTGAATGTGTTGGGCCGAAAGGTTCAGATATCGCAGCCTCGGTGTCCTTTTCAGGATGAATGCAGAAGTAGAAGATTTATCATGGAGTGCAAAGAGTATGTCCGCTTTAACCTTCCTAGCATGTCAGAAATGGAGGCGGGGATTGTGCATGTGGCTAGCAATCTCATAATGTAACATAATTTCAAGTGGGAATCTAAAGAATTTGCGATGCTCACGCGCAAGTTACTCATGTTAGACAATGACCAAGACCCGAAGTACCATGCAGTGCAACCTGGAAGCAGACTATATTAAAATATAAGCATTGCTTAGATAATGCTCAGGGACAGAGTAACCACACCAGAGCGGCCCTGAAATAGTATTCCCATTGTTGTGGCACATGTTGAATACTCAGCATTCACGCTCATTTAATCTAGAGGAGCATCATGGGCCCTGGTCGTAACCCAACCATCTACCTGGCTAGATGCATTATAGTGATTCCTCTAATGATTAGATGGTTGGGTGGGAAAGTTGGAAGGTGTCTGTCTGCAGAACATTCTGATTTCATGAAATAATCCACAACCATAACATAGTGATTCAATTCTGTACATTTGGTGATACCCTGAATGGCAGTGAGTTTATATGCACTAATTTCTCCTTCTGTTAGCCTAAATTTAGACAATCACTTCCGGTTTGATACCCAGATATGATGGAATATCTGAGAGGTGACCCAGGTTTTGTGACTGCAAATCAACACAAGAAAATCTAAGATATATGAAGCTAAGGAAAATTAACTGCAGAAGAGCAGGCTAAGGAAACTTGACATTGGTTTCGTAAGAACTATGATAACTTCACATGTACCGTGAAATGGCAGTTTAAGGAAATGACATTAGCTGCAATAGGGCAGGCTAAGGAAATTTGACATTGACAGTGAAAGATAAAGCTGAGGAAACTTAATATTGTCTGTGAAATAGCAAATTGAAGAAACTTGGCACTAACTGCAAAAGAGCAAGCTAAAGAAACTTGACAATAGTTGCAAAAAAGCAAGCTACGGAAATTTTACATTGGCTATGAAAGAACAAGCTAAGGTAACTTCACGTTGCCTATGAAAGAGCAAGCTAAGAAAACTTGAACTGACTGCTAAAGAACAAGCTAAGAAAACTTGCCATTGGCTGCGATTGAGCAAGCTAATTAAACTTACCATTAGCTGTGAAAGTGCAAGCTAAGGAAGCTTAACATTTACTGTGAAATAGGAATCTAAGGAAACTTTACATTTACTGCCAAAGAGCAATGAGCTCAGCAGCCCTAATGCAACAACAGTAACAATATTCTGGAAAGTCACACGACTTGGTAGATTATTTTAATTGCTTAATGTGTATGTATAACTATCACATTTCTGAAGGTATTTATGTTTCCTCGTCTTCTAGCTACAGCGGACTCACAGAAGAGGTCTTATCATTGCAGGAGATTCACATTACACTGCATGGGTTAATCATGGCCCTTTTATACTGCATCGTATCTGGTTTTGCTGGGGTATATACAGAATATATTCTCAAGAAGGATATGAAAGTAAAGCAGCAACATCAATCATTTTGTTTAGCACATCTGGTTTGGAATGTTCAACTGTGTTTTTTCTTAAATTCTGTTAATGAGAGTTGTTTTTATTTAGTTCTTCTATATTCATGAGCAAAGGGTTCTCAATATTTTTCCACCAGTGTAAGCCTTTGTTTTTATAAATGCTCCTGTACCTTTTCTAATAGTAAACCTTTATGTACCATCTTGTATTATAGTAAACCTTTATGTACCTCCCCTCTTTGTATTATAGTAAACCTTTATGTACCTCCCCTCCTTGTATTATAGTAAACCTTCATGTGCCTCCTTGTATTATAGTAAACCTTTATGTACCCCCTTGTTATATAGTAAACCATATACACCCTTGTTATATAGTAAACCTTCTTATACCCTCTTGTTACATAGTAAACCTTCATATACCCTTGTTATAAAGTAAACCATCATATATCCCCTTGTTATATAGTAAACCTTCAAATACCCCATGTTATATAGTAAACCTTCATATACCCCCTTGTTATATAGTAAACCTTCATATACCCCATGTTATATAGTAAACCTTCATATACCCCCTTGTTATATAGTAAACCTTCATATACCCCATGTTATATAGTAAACCTTCAAATACCCCCTTGTTATATAGTAAACCTTCAAATACCCCATGTTATATAGTAAACCTTCATATACCCCCTTGTTATATAGTAAACCTTCATATACCCCCTTGTTATATAGTAAACCTTCATATACCCCCTTGTTATATAGTAAACCTTCATATACCCCTTTGTTATATAGTAAACCTTAATATACCCCCTTGTATATAGTAAACCTTCAAATACCCCATGTTATATAGTAAACCTTCACATACCCCCTTGTTATATTGTAAACCTTCATATACCCCCTTGTTATATAGTAAACCTTCATATACCCCCTTGTTATATAGTAAACCTTCAAATACCCCATGTTATATAGTAAACCTTCATATACCCCCTTGTAAATAGTAAACCTTCATATACCCCCTTGTTATATAGTAAACCTTCATATACCCCCTTGTATATAGTAAACCTTAATATACCCTCTTGTATATAGTAAACCTTCATATACCCCTTGTTATATGGTAAACCTTCAAATACCCCATGTTATATAGTAAACCTTCATATACCCCCTTGTTATATAGTAAACCTTCATATACCCCCTTGTTATAAAGTAAACCTTCATTTACCCCCTTGGTATATAGTAAACCTTCAAATACCCCTTGTTATATAGTAAACCTTCAAATACCCCATGTTATATAGTAAACCTTCAAAAACCCCATGTTATATAGTAAACCTTCATATACCCCCTTGTTATATAGTAAACCTTCATATACCCCCTTGTTATAAAGTAAACCTTCATATACCCCTTGTTATAAACCTTCATATACCTCGTTGTTATATAGTAAACCTTCAAATACCCCATGTTATAAAGTAAACCTTCATATACCCCCTTGTTATATAGTAAACCTTCATATACCCTTTTGTGATATAGTAAACCTTCATGTAGCCTCTTGTCTGTTAGTAAACCTCTCTGTCCCCTTTTGTTTTATAGTAAACTTTTCAGTACCAACTTGTATTAACAGAGAAGTCTTGGATAAATTAAAAATTAGTGACATATACTGAAACAAGATACATTTTAGACCAAATAGTTTGGACATGAGCAAGACTTGAAACTTTGATGTGAACCATATAGTATAGGTAAGAAAAGTTGAATGCAGGAGGATGAACATATCCACCAAGAAAATATAGTATTCCTGACTGATGCCTCATCAATAATAGAAGCTCTGAAACAACATAAAGATAGAGATCTCCAGCAATATATGTACTTGCTGACACAGCTCTTAGCAGAATACCCAAGTTAGTTATTCAGTGGATCACCTCCCATTGCAACATCCAAGGCAATGAAGCTGCAGACAGACTAGCAAAGTGTGGAGGAACTTCCCTACAAACAGACCTAAGCATGTATAATGAGACAGAATATCATAGTCAATTTCAGAGGAAAATGGGATGATCAACACTGTCACTTCCAAAAGGAAAACTACTATGATTTAACTAGAGAAGAGCAAGTCGTCATTTTAAGACTGAAAACTGGACATAATAAACTCAAGGGTAATTTTTACAGCAAAATAAGGATTGGGACAGATGACAGGTGTCAATGTGACAGATGACAGGTGTCAACGTGACAGATGACAGGTGTCAATGTGGAACAAGATATGACCATTGGACACCTCCTACAAAGCTGCACACTCACACAGGAAGAGAGAGAACATTACTGACTTCACAAGACAGATGAAACTCAAAAGCTATTTGGAGATAAAAACAGCCTTACAAGAAATGGAGGCCTTTGTAAAAGAAAGTTGGACATTGATCTGAGAATTAATAATGAATGAGAAAAACGCAAGAGAAAGACAGCACAATATGTGCAAAGGAAATATTAATAAGTAGAAAAATAACAATCGCTCACTGTATACTATCAGTGTCATGAAAAGAAATGTTTTGATTCCTCAAAGCCAGCCTTTATTGTTGAAACATCACTTGACCTGATTCAACTCCTTCACTCCGGAATATGTTGGACCTCTGGAGATATTTTTCTTGCAATGTAAAACTACCACCACGAAGTGCAATTACATTTATAAATTTAGGAAAATTTGGTATAGCTTACATGTGATAATTGTTAAAGTCTATTTATCAGCTTTATAACATTGTAAAAAAGCTTTGCAAGCCATTATATTGACTCTGCAGAGTGGGTTAGTTATTAAACAATTTACTTCATTTGTTTCAGGTTTCCTTGCCAATTCAGAACTGCTTTTTATACATCTTTGGGATCGTTTTAAATCTGATTATGTGGCTTTTTCAGTCAGGTAAATTTTGTTATTCGTGAACTTATCTTTTTAGTATGTTTTATTGTGTTGTACAAAAAGTAAATAGGTAATAAGCTATTGGACAATTACAGTCTAACCAAAATTATGTTTGTGATGTCACCAGGATGAAAAAAGTTGGGCGTATACCGGGCATGTGCTGCGGATGAACAATAATAGACTCTCGTGACATGTTGTTGATAATGCCCACAATGAGTAGGTTTACTCTATTGTGCACCCTGAAAAGCATGTTAAATGGTGGGTTGTCGTAGCATTCCTCACATCTCGAACGTGCTGACAAAGGTGGACATGGGTCCTTCAGGTAGCTGTGCTATGCTTAGCTTCATCTGCATGTTGCTCAATACTATGGTGATCTCATCGACATCCCATCTTGTTAGCCAGGCTGCCATGAAAATAGCCTATTTTCCAGGGAGGATTAGAAGAAAGTCGAGGTGGGGGGTCTTGGTCAGTATATTTTGTTTCACCTTGACTAATGTCCAATATATATAAATTATTCAATCTCAGGTCTAAAGACACTCATGTCTACCCAGTTGTAATTTTGTACTTGACTTGCAGTTCTGGAAGGCAAGACGATGAAGAGAACTAGTTACCACCCTTCCAAAACATTTGACCTATCCTAGTGAAATAAAGTCTCTAACACTTGGAAGTGTCTCCTTTGGGACCACCATTACATGTACTTCCTACATCATTGAATGTAAATATGCACAAAAAACTGATTGGACATCTGTGTGACAGAATTCTTGTCTCTGCAAATGGACTGGGTTTGCTCCCCAGTCTTGTTACTCTTCAGTCTACCCAGCTGTAAATGTGTACCTAACTTACAGTAGAAATGTAAAGTTTGTAATTACTACATGCAAATTAATGCAGATGAAAAATATGTGGCAGGGAACCAGAAAGAAGATGATACAACTGATGAGAACATGTGTTTTCCCTGTGGCAACATATGATTGAGACTCATAAAGTGTGAGACATTAAAATAGAACCATTGCAGAAACGATATCTTTCAAAATGAAGTGTTATAGAAGAATCTTGAAAATATTTTGAATAGACAAGAAATTAAATAAAGAAATTGTGTATAAAACTAAGTAAAGAAGAAAACTGTTTTCACAGGGAAGAAATTAGGTTATTTCAGGCTGCCAATGACGGATGTGTCGGATCGAACGGTGCAAATATCACAGCCTAGCTCTAAACTAGCGACACAACGTATACCGTTCTTCGGACTACATCCTGCTACTAGCAAAGCCCTGTTCAGGGCTTGGTATCGGGAGATTGTGAACGGACATAGAAGAAGGTTATTTCAATCATATGACACATTGGCTTGAAGAGGCAGATAGTTGAAGGTAAAAGAGAAGGAGGTTGTCCCAGAGGAAGATGATATCAGGACATTACTGACAGCACTCACCCTATTTCTCTCAGCAGAGGAAAACACTGTGCCAGTCTGGAGAAACTCCACCCATGCAAAACTTGCTGATATAGCAATACATGAGGCAGGCAGGATAGTGTCAAGATGCCTAAAACACACCCCCACTACTAAAAAATACCCTGTAATTGGCATAGCTCCACCTGCCATGAGAAGAATCGTGGCTGCTGAAATTGAATGAGAGAATCAGGAAAACGACTCTAGACACCCAATGATTGGACACCAGGAGCAGATCACAATACTCAAAGCCAGGCATCCTTAAATCAACAAAACCCATACAGTCAAGCCCCGAAAGTCGTCGCACTGAATTATGGCACAAAATGATACAGGACCGAGGGATTGAGCTTCAGGAAGAACCTGCCCCTGAACATAACTTACCCTACTCACTTTGAAAGAAAATAAATAGACTTTGAACTAGCAGGAGAAAAATGAAGGAATTGGATCTCTCAGATGGCAATACTTGTAACTACGGTGCGGTACATGATCCAGGTCATCTAATATGCCCCAATCTTCCGTATACATGTGCCGAGAGCAACATGCTGAAGGAGAATGACAGGGTAATTCAAGTCGCTGTACACTGGATGAACGATATAGGACAAGATGTTTGGGCACATAAAGTAAGTAAGTACTGACAGTTTGAAGATGTCCATGTGTGAAGCTGGTCGTCTTGCCAGAAATTGAAATGTGTTCAGGGCTGCTGTAAAGAAAACTACATTCTTGAAAGAATATGTAACATGGCATGACAACTTACAAGAACGATCATTTCTCAGGCCACCTCTCAAAAAGCAGAGACCTAGTTCAATGAAGTCTTCAACACCTCATCCTTTATGGCATATCTAACAATTTATCCACGATGACAGTGTGTCTGCTATGAGACTACATTTACTCAACTAAATATAAATTGCATACTTAATTAAATGTGGCTTGAGTGTTACTTGAGCCAAAAAGGTGAGTAACACTATAATTTGTCAGGCATGTCATAAGAGGAAACTAAGGAGGGTTGACTACTCCATCATGTCAAAACTTTAAGCCACAAAAACTTCAACAGATATAGACAAGTCAACATTTGAATGACTTTGCATGGATTTGTTAAAGACCTATAATATACATGAAGCTGGAAAGGTTGTGATTGATTGATGAATGCCTGGAATGCATTGCCACATGAAATAGTGGATTCAGGTTCAATTAATGCATTCAAGAATAGATTGGATGCGCATAGGTATTTTTAGATCAAGGGAATGTAAAAGAAAGAAACTGGTTGTATACAGACTCTGCAAAGTCTTTTAAACCAGTACAAAGACGTTAAGTTATGATGTAAATAATTGGAACCTTTTTGTGGGTTTTTTTTTCAGATGAGAATCTCGAATTTTTTCATGGATACACCAAATTTACTTGGGCTGTGATTGTATCTCAGGTTAGTATTGTTATCTGATATATACATTCTTCTTCTGGTCTTATGTTTGCTCTTACAAATCACATGACCAATACTGCATTTTTGTCCTTGATGGAACTCTGGACCAAAGCACTTTGTATATTCTAGCAGTGAGAGAGAGTGGTCATCAACACATATGACAGACGGACATCACCAAAACTAAAATGACTGCATTCATCCCCATTGCGGGTGCCTTCCATGAAGTATTTGTATAACTGAGGGGAAAAAAAGATTCTCGGCTTTTGCAGTCCTGCTCAGACTAGAACAAAACTTAGATTCTACTAGAATTTGAATCTAATCACTTTGACCAAAGCAGTATTATCCTTCGAACATGCATAGAGTACAAAATATGTACTGTGTAGAACACAGATTATCAGAATTGCTATTGGCACAAGAATTTATAGGGAATTTTGATAATCCATTGTCATCTTACTGGTTTAGATTATTTAGATATTCTTGTCTTTGTTGTCATTAGTCCCAGATAAAGACTATAATCATAAATAATCCAGAGTGGTCTGCCGGAATCTTTGTGTATGACAAAGATAAGAATAGCACCACTGCCTCACAGAGAGCATGTCGTAAGAGGTGACTAACTGTGTGACACCGGCCATGGTTAGGTGGTTTGTTTAGAGCAGCATAGATGGCGCCTGTATTAAGTCACCTCGAATTCTTCTCTGATTCTATCCAAAGTTGATCAGCGAGAGGTGATTAGGTTTCTAACAGTTTAAGGATGTCGACCAGTTGACATTCATCACAGAATTAAGGCAATGTATGATGACAAAAGTGTGGCGAACGTAAGCTCCAGTGATGGTCCACCCGAATTGCTGCATCAATTTTGGCAATGGCATCTTCATACGCATCAATATGCGCCTGACCTGATCTCGGAAGATCTTTCGTTAACTCATGTCCTTCTTTAAACATCGTTGTCCAGTTCTTGCTGTTGTTATTGACACACTTTTGTCACCATACACTGCCTGCATTTTGTGATGAATGTCAACTGGTCGACATCCTTCAGGTGTTAGAAACCGAATCACTGCTCGCTGATCAACTCTGGACGGATTCCGTATCACGCCCGCCATGTTTTCAACAGTCTGCTGAGGAAACTATGAGTCGGAGGATAATTAAATTTTGCAAACTTGACGGTTGGTATGCGCTGTTTACACCAGAAGTGACATCATGATGCGCATCGTACATATGTTCACTTGTTGCAGTTTGTTCCGGTTTCATTTGAACAAGCCTCGTAATTTATCTTCTGTTTTATTATCATCTTATGTTATGCATAGATTATCAAGGATCTCAACTTTTTCCAGGTGCTATTTATCCTTTCTGCCATTAACTGTCTTCCATGCAATGTTGTTGTTACAGATCTAGCAGCATTCAGGCTTTTGCCCTTTGACTCAATGCCATGAATTGGTATCTGCAAGTGTGTCAATTATTGTCTAGTGTTATACAAAGTGTTCCTTTTACCTGGTTTTGGAGCAAGAAGCATTTTCCTAACATCGTTGAGTACTGAGCACTCAAAGTGATGATGATCAACGGTTGCATATGGGTGTGCACACAGCTGGCACTCAGGAGTGTGTTGTGATTGGATTCTGTTCAGGTGCTTGTTAAGTGGGATGTGTTGGGCTCTCAGCTGTAAAATGGTGCTCTGGTCTTTCCTTGTTAATTCATTTATAATATCATTTGGATTGTGGCTTGCCATATGTCTGTAGACCTCCCCGTATTTCCCATGGCCCATCTGATGAGCCAAGTTTCTTTGCTGATCTAATGAGCTGTTTGAAGTTAAAACAGTTCAACACCTTTCTCATCCCCTTTTCCTTTTTCCAACAATATTGCTCATATTAATTTTTAGATAGCAATCAGGTAGCTTCAGTAAAACTGAATATCAAATGTAAATATACATGGTTACAAAAACAAAATTATAACAAGGTCTTTGTCAGGGAACGAGGAGAACATGGGTGAGAATAACTAACAAATATAAATTTCTACTTCTTTGATGCTCGCTCAAACATGGTGGTCTTTCTCAGACTTTTCTTATTGCCTTACAGTTTATCCTTTAATCAGGTTGGAGAGGACCATGCTGGTTGGGGAGGGCCATGCTACCACTATACTCCTCTCATTGAGTCAGCGGACATAAAAACATGTTCTGCTGTTTGTCTGTCCTCCTAACACAGGCACATATCGAAACTAGATACCAGGAAATATTATTTTAGTCAGAGAGTGTTGAATGCATTGCCACAGGAAATAGTGGAGGTGGGGTCAATTAATGCATTCAAGAATAGATTGTATGCACATAGATATTTTTAGATCAAGTGAATGTAAAAGAAACTGGTTGTATACAGATTCTGCAAAGTCTTCTAAACCAATATAAATATGTTAAGTTATGTCTGTATTTTCCAACATTATGTTTATTGAACGGATTAAATCTGAGTCTGCGGTGGCAGATTCGTCATCTGAGTGATAAGCATTGTTATATCAGACTCTGGGTGGGGCCAAAGATGCAGAAATAGTGAATAAGCTGACAGCAGCCAGTGGCTTATAGCTGGCTGCTTACATCAGTATCAATGAACCAGAGCTGACCAAGACCCTATTTCGCCTCCAAGCCACGGCGCTGGAAACAGGATGTGCTTATGTAGTCTGGCTAAGGGAATAGAGGCCACAGTGGGATGGTGAACCCAGTACCCAAAAAAGTCCGCTGAAATCTGATGTGTCAAGTCAAAAGGTGCTTGATATCGCAACCTCGCTGTAAACTACGTCACATTGTCCTTTTTCAGGAAATTGTGTATCAATTTTTTTCTAAGCAATTTTTGTTATCATTGTTTTTATACTTCTCAATATGTTGCCTTTTCTGGATTTACTTGAAATTATTAAATATAGGTCAATATGGTAAACACATATTTATTCCTGTTAGCAATAAAAGATGTAATGTTAAAATATAAACGTCCTATAACGAATTGATCACTTGTTTTCATTACCTACAGGCTGTGAATGGACTGGTGATGTCGTTGATCATGAAGCACAGTACCAACATAGTTCGCCTATTTGTCATCACTTCCGCAATACCAGTGGCCACAGTTTTGTCTATATTTATATTTCACTTACAACCTGGTCTGGAGTTTTTAATAGTTGTTATATTAGTCATAATAGCCATTTACATGTACAATCATGCTCAAAAATCATGAACGAGGCAACGTTATATGTGACCCTAATGTTGTTTTGTTAGCGTTATAAAAATTACTGTTGTAGTAGTTGTATGGATAATTAATAAAAAAGTTTAGTGATCAATGGTGATGTAAGATAAATGATTATCAGACAGGTTGTGTTGTTGTTGTTGAATGCCCACAACAAGTTAATTTACTGTTTTGTGTCTCTGAAAATGGCATATGTGGTGGGTTGTAGTAGCTTTTCTTACATCCTGAGCGTGCTGATGAAGGTGGGCCGAGGTCCTCCAGGCGGTTGTGCAATGCTTGGCTTCATCTCTGTGTTGCTCAATACTACAGCAATCATGTTGGATCCCCCACTTCATTAACCAGACTGCCATGAATTTAACCTGATTTAGGAAGAACTGTGTGGAAGTGATATGGGGTTTTTGGTCAGTATATTTTGCTTGACCCTGACTAACATTGTCCAATCAGTATATTTTGCTTGACCCTGACTAACATTGTTCAATCATTATGTTTTGCCTGAACCAGACATTGGTCTCCTCCCCCACCAGACAGGTTAGTCACAAATGTGTTACTGGAGCCTGATAAGGAAACAAATAAAAACACTATAACCTGTCAGGGACGTTATAAGAGGTAACTAAAAAGGTTTGGGTATGGGCAGGATACCTAATCCTATAGAAACTGTAGATCACAAAATAGGCAGGCCAACTACAAGTTAAATATGTCTCAACAATTCAAGACAAGAATGGTCTAGACATCTGAAGCAGATGGCACTCGACAGAAGGTTTGGTTTGTATTTGTTGAAGACATGTACTTCATGGGGATTTGTAAGAAGAAAAGCATTTACAAAATGAGTGAAGAAGCAGAGAAGACTGCCACATAGGGAGAGTTGAAGACTGTACATTTAAACTAGAATATTATCAAGTAAGCAGAAAAACCATAGCTGAAAAAAAGCAGCGGTCAAGATGAAGAACAAGATAAAGGGACATGATATTTTAATGAAGCTTTACACAGGAATGAACTAGTAAACCAGGTAAATGGATCCAGCAAAGAAACATCCATATATCAACTAAACAAAGAATCCACCGGGAAATATAGACTAACTGTGGAATCTGCAGAATCAATGTGTACAAAACAAAATATATGAGATTAAATATCAAGCATAAAGAGCAATGGACATATAATTGAAGATGTGCACAGTTTTACATATTTTTGGAGTAACAGTGACAAAGACGGAGAAGCACATTTTTTAAACAAATTGTAGTTATATGGCTAACAAAGCCAGATTCGATTTGAGCTCACTCCACCCTATATGTAAATTCTGAAGCTTGTGTCAAGAACTATAAGATTAGACTATTGAACTTAAATCTAAAATCTGTTTTACTCTTATGTCTTAGAAGAATTGCTAATTACAAGGACAAGTCACAAAAGACTATTTTTAAACAAAAACAATAAATGAGATATGAACTTCAAAACCATTTATTACTGCACTTACATTGTCCCTCATTTCTCAAAATAATTTCTACCCATGTTAAGTATCCGTATTCCATCGCTTTAAGAGTGGATAGCAGACATATAGATATCGAACCTTTGGGATCTTGTGTGAATCTGTTGTCCTGGTAATGTTGGGTTTTGCAGGAATGGAAGACATCCTACTGACCTATGCATTTTTTAAACAGTTGTAAAATCACCTATGGGCCTGTCATAGTATCACTTTTACACTATTTGAAGTTCCTGTAGGCCTTATATTGTAATTAATCCTCTGTAATTGCTCAAGAACAGAAACAACTCTATCAGCAAGTACAAGAAAGCTGTGTATACTCTGCCATCTTGACTTCAACTCTAAAATTTGCTAAAATGGAAAAGACCTACAATGCCACCTAACCTATCTCAACTTCGCCTGCAACGAATATGACATGAAGATCAACACATCGTCAGGGCCAGCGAACCAGAGCTGCCAAGACCCTTCTACACCTCCATGCGGTGATCCTGGATAACAGGTGAAGGGATCGAAGAGGGAATGCTAATCCGATATTCATAAAATGCTTGCTGAAGTCAGATGTGTTGGACCAAAAGGTGCAAATATCGCAGTCAAGCTGTAAACTACGACACAGCTCATTCCGTTCTCTGGACTACATTCTGCTACTTAAGCTCTTTCAGGGTTTCGTAGCAGGAGATTGAGAACAAACAAAGCCAAGCCATAACAGCCATTCGATAGGAATCTCGATCAGCAGTCCGTCTACCTGCCTTCTCCATGTTCATGTTGTCCTTGATGTCTTGTGTCCATCTATGCTTTCCTCGACCCCTGTCTCGTCTTCCTGGAACAATGCCCTACAGACATGCTTTTTCCAGTCTCTCATGACACTTGATGTGGCTGAAAAACCTCAGTTTCCGAGACATAACGTGTTTTATAAGCCAGTTCTCTTCCACAATCAGATCTTGCAGGATGACTTTTTTTTTTTTTTTTTATCCAAGGTATTTTTAGGATTCTCCTGTAGCATTTAATTTTGAAAGCCCTGTTCCTCTTCCTTAATATTTGTGTGATGGTCCATGTCTCGCATCTGTACACTGATATTGTATTGTGAATACGCGTCAAGAAGGGTATATTTGCCAGGAAAAGAAGCTGTTAACCTCAAACAGAGTATGTTTGTATGGAAAAGCAGCTGTTAACCTCTATACGTGTATCTTATTCAGCAATTGTCCTGAAAAGAACGTTTTGTTATAGTTTACAGCGAGACTGCAATATCTGCACCTTTTCATCCAACACATCAGATTTCAACTGGTTTGCTTTCCCACTGTGATCCTTATCCCTTGACCAGACTACACTAATGACTAGTGCCACCTGTTTTCAAAGCTGCCACTTGGAGGTGGAATAAGGCCTTGGTCAGCTTTGGTTCCTTGGACACTGATGCATCTTGGCCCCAAGAAGGGTATGTTTGTTAGGAAAGGCAGCTGTTAACCTCAACAGGGTATGTTTGTTAGGAAAGGCAGCTGTTAACCTCAACAGGGTATGTTTGTCCTCATATACACATCTTTTTCTAGTTTGACATTTTGAAATTGCACATGTTCATTATAATTTAGGACACATGATGTATTTGAGATCGAGTTCGCATTGTTCAAGTTTAGTCCATTACACTCATTGCCTTCCTTCTTCACTCTAATAGCACGGGGTCGCATCTTAAGTTGGCTACATTAAAGGAAGCTTGGGGCAAAACACTTATCTGCTAATGCAGCTGTGATGAGGTTGCCAGCCCCACACACAGCCTTCCTTAGTTGCCTTATACATGATGCATAATAGAGCTCAGTGCCATTATTCTTTGATACTCAGCCACGGGTCCCAAGATGTTCACAGAGAAGTGCTAATTATGTCATGTGATATTTTGTTGCTCTTACTGTAAATGAATATGCGTACATTATGTACAACAAATTGCTTTTTTCCTCATGTGTGTAAATGACTTTTTTTTTTAAATAGTTATAAAAATCACCAACATTGTGTTTCTGATTTACAAGTTTTAAAACAGTATCCAGCATGTGAAAAGTTTCTTCTTCTGTTTAGTAGTTGGTTTTTGACAAAGCAGTCAGTGGTCATCCTGCCTGATGGCACCATTCAGTGCAGCAGCACACTTCTTCTACTTTACCACCCTTCGTGCGCTACCCCAACTCTGGGTTATCATTTTCATTTCAACTTCTACCATTCCTAGCCAAATTTTCATGGTTCATCCGTTATGTTTTTATTTTGCACCTGTCGACCCAGTGCATACAGGAAGATGTGGCAGTGAATGAACTGACAGCAGCCAGTGACTAATAGCTGGCTACTTGCTTCAGGGTCAGCAAACCACAGCAGACAAAGACACTATTCCGTCTCCAAGTGTGGCCATAGAAGCAGTCTGCACTAGTGTAGTCTGGCTAAGAGAGTGGGGATTGCAGTGGGAAGGCAAACCCGATATCCCAAAAAAGGCAGCTGAAATTGGGTGTGTTGAGCCAAAAGGTGAAGATATCACAGCCCAGCTGTAAATCATGACACAATGTCACTTTCAGGACAACCGTCAAAGAAGTTTCTGCACCATAGAAGACCATATATAAAACATAATGACTGTTATACCTTACATGTTGTTACCTTTCAGATTTTATTGAATGTATTTTTAACTATACACCATCTCTCCTTATGTTTATGTATAGCGTTGGCTTTCATTTATTTAGTAAACTACCATGGTTTTTACTGTCTCATGCATTATTAATGTCATGTACATATTCACTGCTTTAGTTACTTACTGCTTCCACCAGTAACTACAGCAGGGCAAGTAAATAAACAAGGAAGTAAGAAATACATGCACAATCATTCAGAAACATTGATCTGTATAAAGTTTTATCGGAAATTTTGATTGTATGTGAAGAGACATTTGACCCCTATATGTAGTAATGATTCAAAATATATAACTTGGCCTTCCAATAGCTTGTGATCTCGCTCAGAAAATTATCATTATATAATTTTGTCATTAAAATCTGAAAACTAGACTGCTTTTTGGAAATCACATTTAAATCAATGGTTTCTGAAATAATCTTATACTTTAGTCAGAAAATGCTATAGACGTTTGTTCCTCACAAACAGAATTGTCTTCATTAAAAAATATATTGCACATCTTTCAAACACTTGATAATGCAACTAGATCAAGGACTGTTTGTCCTCAAATCTTGTTTTCACAGCTTATAGATGTCATTAAAGTAAGAGGCGTGTTCAAATGAAACCGGACCTAACTGCACTTAGTGAACATACGTACGATGCGCATGATGATGTCACTTCTGATGTAAACAGCACATACCAATCATCAAATTTGACAAAAAATTTCATTTTCCTCCAACTCATAGTTTCCTTAGCAGACCGTTGAAAACGTGGCGGGTGTGATACGGAATCCATCCAGAGTTGATCAGAAGGCAGTGATTCAGTTTCTAACAGCTGAAGGATGTCGACCAGCTGACATTCATCGCAGAATGCAGGCAGTGTATGGTGATAAAAGTGTGGTGAACGTAAGCTCCGGCGATGGTCCACCCGAATTTCTGCATCAATTTTCGCGTTGGCATCTTCTGATGCAACAATATGCGCCTGACCTGGTCTCGAAGATCTTCCGTTAACTCAACGTTCTTCTTTAAACATAGTTGTCCGGTTCTTCACTGTTGTCTTCCACACACTTTTGTCACCATACAGAGACAGAGATTGACTTCATTCAAAATATATTGCATAACCTTTCAACTGTTGAGACTGCTAGATCGCTTATATGACTGCAATTATTATTTTCAAAGAAAGTGCTGGGGCCAAGATGCAGCAGTGCATAAGTTGAGTGCAGTCAGTGACAAATACCTGGTTGCTTGCATCAGGGTCAGCCAACCATAACTGACCAAGACTTTATTCCGCCTCCACATATTCCGCCTCCACATATTCCGCGTCCACATATTACGCCTCCACATATTCCACCCAAATATTCCGCCTCCACATATTCCGCCTCCACATATTCCTCCTCCACATATTCCTCCTCCACATATTTCGCCTCCACATATTCCTCCTCCACATATTCCGCCTCCACATATTCCTCCTCCACATATTCCGCCTCCACATATTCCTCCTCCACATATTCCGCCTCCACATATTCCTCCTCCACATATTCCGCCTCCACGTATCGACTCTGGAAACAGGCTACACCAGTCACTAGTGTAGTCTGGCCAAGGGATAGGGATTGCAGTAGGAAGACAAACTCGATACTCAAAAAAGCCAGCTTAAATCAGATGTTTCAGGCCTATAGGCGCAGATATTGCAGCCCCGTTGTAAACTATAGCACATCCTTTTCAGGATGAACACTGAAAAAGAAGAAAGAAAATCCAGAGACAATAAAAATATGAACTGTTAGACTGCTTCTGGAATGAAGTCATGTAATTTTAGCGAACAGAAAATTGACTTCATTAAAAAATATATTGCAGGTGTTGTAAATGTACTTGTCATCAAAATTGCTTTGTCATGATTAACTTTATCCTAAATCTTTCTGGTTTACACTGCTTTTCTCTTGCCAAAACTCACTTGCCGTCTTAGATTTTGGATTGCATTGATAGCCTATTTATATGCATCCTGTTGAGAGATTACATTAAACGATACACATTTGAAGTTTCTTTGTTGTTTGTCTTCTGCAGAAAAATAAAAACTAAGATTAAAAAAACTAAAGCAAAAAATTGTAAAAGTTATTCCCCATCGCAAAGCGATGATGGCCACAACATCAGATGATTTTGTCTTAATAATGTGATGTGCGCTGTATTTGTGGATTATAGTGAGGAAGAATATGCGCTGGTCATTAATCTTACTCTTATCCCATGTTACCTTGGATCAGTGACAAGACTATTGGTCGAGACGACTGAAGGTAACTCGGGATGCATGCACGCACTCTGGTCTCACCTCCCGTAAGATCATAAGTCAAAAACAACTGGCACAGAGAACACAATGGATCTAATTATACTTGGAATACTTGGATTCCTGGTATCCAAACAGGCATGTTAATGTCTGTTGCCAGGTAGCCTAAGGCTATCTGTAGTATGTATTTTAAACTTCCTGCGGCTTACTAGGCCTGGGGGAAGGTACAAATAATTTGGGTAGATTTTTAACTTGAATTTTGAATTTGGTCCTGGCAGTGAGCATTAAGCCTTCTCTTTTTGATTTCTAACTGCCAAGGAATTTTTGAAGTGCTCGACACTGAACACGGGAATCCAATCTCACTACTCAAATATCAAGGGAATTTTTAACAGAAGATCCACCATGATTCGAATCCATGACCTCCGGCATCTGAGGCGGACATCTTGCCTCGAGTCCAACCAATTTATAACAGGGAAATAAAGAAAAAATCTATTGACAATATTCAGAGTGAAAATCGGCCTTTGCATACTCTGACATTATATGTTAAACAAACTGGACACACAGACATGTGTCATTATGGTGAGAACAGACAAATAGTACATGTGGAACGTGTTCTCCAAGGCTTGTATGAGAAGAACAGACTGTCTATACAGCCCTCTCGAAAACTGTTGAAGGATAAAGTGTATGGTGACGAGGGAAACCTGAAGCAGATCACCATATTTATAAGAACCATATATAGAGTGAACAATTTACAGGGAAAACCTTATTCATTCTTCTGTTTCCTGCTGCAAATTTGGGGTGATGTTCCACTGAATTTTCTCTAGTGCCCAGAAGGCAACCCTTAGAAAATGCAGGAGGAAGCAGACCCTTACATATAATGCATGCTTAAGTCAGATGCACTGGGCCGACAGGCGCAAATAGATAAAAAAGACGAATGCAAAAATACATTTTTTAAATTACTGTAATTCTGGAATCTCACTATCAGTTTTGTCGCTCTTTGTATCCTTTCCAGCATGTTTTTATCCCCTTTAAGATAAGGACTCTACACCTGTACACAGTACTCCAATGTAGGTCTAACTCATGCTTTATATATACAGTTTGACTATCACTTCCTTGTTGCTATGTTTAATATTTCTTGTTAGCATACCTAACATTGCATTTGCCTTTTTCATTGCTACCTGGACTTACTCACTCACTGTAACAGCTTGTTTCCAGGTGCATGGCGTGGAAGTCTGGGGGTGGGGGGGTGAGATATGGTTAGTAGGTTAAATTAAATCTGCCGATGGAGCAGTGCATGAGCTACAGTGGTCAGCGACCCATAGTTGGCTGCTAGCGTCAGGGCCAGCGAACCAGAGCTGCCAAGACCCTTCTACACCTCCACACAGTGATCCTGGATAACAGGCTGCAGCAGGGCAGACTGGCTAATGAGAAAGGATCAAAGAGGGAATGCTAACCCGGTACTCAAAAAATGCTTGCTGAAGTCGGAGTGTTGGAGCGAAAGGTGCAAATATCGCAGTCAAGCTGTAAACTACGACACAACGCATTCCGTTCTCTGAACTACATTCTGCTACTTAAGCCCTTTCAGGGTTTGGTAGCGGGAGATTGAGAACGAATGAAGCCAAGTCAAATCTGCCGATAATACTGCTCCGAGTGTCGATAAAGCTTTATGACTACTCCACACTCGACAGAATGTTAACTTCGTCTGCTTCACTCATTCTCAATCTTCCGCTACCAAGCCATGAAAAGTGCTTTGCAAGTAGCAGGATGTAGTCCGGAGAACGAAATGCGTTGTGTCGTAGTTTACAGCTTGACTGTGATATTTGCACCTTTTCGTCCAACACATCCGATTTCAGCATGGTATTTTTTAGTGCGGGGTTAGGCTTCCCACTTCCATCCCTTCTTCTGAGCCAGACTGCTCTGCTGCGGCCTGTTATCCAGGATCACCGCGTAGAAGTGTAGAAGGATCTTGGCAGCTCTGGTTCGCTGGCCTTGACGCTAACAGTCAGCTATGGGTCGCTGGCCCTGACGCTAGCAGTCAGCTATAGGTCGCTGGCCCTGACGCTAGCATTCATATATGGGTCGCTGACCCTTACGCTAGCAGTCAGCTATAGGTCGCTGGCCCTGACGCTAGCAGTCAGCTATAGGTCGCTGGCTCTGACGCTAGCAGTCAGCTATAGGTCGCTGTAGCTCATGTACTGCTCATCAACTTGATCCCGAATGTTAACTTATGAAAATAAACATCGAAAGAAATTAAGTCTGTCACGAAAATAAAGATCTTCGACTCCAATTTCAAGTATGTCCTGTTGTACGGCTCTGTGACATACTTATAAGGAACAAAGAAAAGTGCAACTAAACAGGTCAAAGCTTTTATCAATGAAGGATTGCGCCGAATTGAGATAATTAAATGGTACGATAAAGTCACTAATATAGAACTAAGGGTAAGAACTGGACAGATGCTAGGGGTACTAGACGTAAAGAGAAGAAAGCGTTGCCAATGGATACGATACACATTACGTAAACCAGCTGATAGCATTATAAGGCAGTTACTGTTCTAGAATCCTTAGGGTAAGAGAAGTAGCTGAACACTCATAAAGAACGACAGTCGAGACAAATCTTATTCGTTTGCTCTCAATCTCCCGCTACCAAGCCCCGAAAAAAACTTTGCGAGTAGTAAGATTTTGTCCGGAGAATGGAATGTGTTTTACCGTAGTTTACAGCTTGACTGCGATATTTACATCTTTCTTTCGATCCAACACATCCGACTTCAGCGGCCATTTTTTAGTACCGGGTTAGCCTTCCCTCTTCAATCCCTTCTTCTTAGCCAGTCTGCTCTGTTGCAAGCCTGTTATCCAGGATCACCGCGTGGGAGTATAGAAGGGTCTTGGCCGCTCTGGTTCGGTGGCCCTGACTCTAGCAGTCAACTATCGGTCGCTGCAGTTAAATCTAAAACGGTAGTGAAATTGTGCGGGGGGAGAGAGAGAGAGAGAGAGAGAGAGTTGGAAATGATAGCACATGACATAAAGATTTGGTGAGTATTTATTGAGGACCTATGCTCCATAGGAAATTGAAGTTTTGATTGATTTGATGAACGGCCATGTGTGAAATTCTTTGACCTGGAGTCATCCACCGAGAGGGGTCGAAGATATATCAGGGAATGAGCTGACAGCAGCCAGCGACTCATTACTGGCTGTGTGCATCATGGTCAGTGACCCATTACTGACCAAAGACCTTATTCCGCCTCCAAGTGGAGATCATGGGAACAGACTGCAACCATGCAGCCTGGCTAAGATAAGAGATCAAAGAGGGAAGGTAAATCAGGTCCCAAAAATGCCATGCTGAAATCGGATATGTCGTACCGAAAGACGCAGATTCGTAGCATCGCTGTAAACGGCGACACAACCATTCACAGCGCCACGCAGAAGAAGAAGAAAAAAGGAGAAGATGAAAACGAAGAAGAAGAAGAAGAAAAGAAGAAAAATAAGAAGAATATCCAGAAGTGAATTTTTTGTTGTTGTTTTTTGTTGGTTTTGCGTTCGCCTTTTTTCTCTAATCCCCAAGGCGGTGTGCTTTGCATTGTGGTTTTTATTTTGCGCCTGTCGGCCCAGTGCACCCAACATCAGCATGCATTTTATGAAAGGGTCTGCTTCCTCCTACATTTTCTAAGGGTTGGTTCCTAGAGGTAACGACCGGCGCTGTGATGGGAATCGAACCCAGCATCTTCTGGTTGTGAGCCGTGTCACTTAGCCACTAGCCCACGTCGTCTCCGAAGCAAATTTGAAATTATAAATATACTCATAGTTCGAAACTGAAATGTTATTTTCGTGTCACTCGTGATTGTCCCTGCAGCGTCTGTGAGCATAGATGCCATTTTTTAATGACATCGCTCAGTACCGCGTGTGTCCACCACGTAAGTTGATCACGGCTTGACATCTGTGCCTCATGGATCGAATGCATTGCCTCAGTAAATCCTCTAGGATGTTCTGCCACTCATGTACGACTTCTTGACGAAGTTACGGTACAGTCTGCGGCGGATGCTGTCGTTCCAGACATGATCAATTGGTGATAGGTAAGGGGAAATGGTTAACCAGGGCAAGATTTCAATGTTTCTTGGCTTGGAGTTCATCCAGCTGAGGCCCAATGCCTGGTTCAACACAAAAGGCGCGATCGGGATTCTCACAATCTTATCACGGTACAGCAAGCCGGTAACAGTGCCGTTTAAAATAACGAGCTCTGTTTGATAATTGGCACAGATGACTGCTCAGATCATAATCCCTTCACTACCTTGAATGCAGTTTTGGCGTAGCGGTGTCCATGTCAACGATACACTTCCTGACGACCATCGACTCTTGAAAGGTTGATCCTGCACTAGTCAGTAAACAGTAATATGTCCCACAAAGCGTTCTAAAAGCGCAGATGTTGTCTGGCCCAGGCTAGTTGTGTGGCATGATGCCGGGGCTGCAGAGTTTAACGAATAATGGGGCATCTTGCGCGTTTGTCATTGTTCGCGCTAACGGTTCCTGACAGTAGCTGAATTTATTTTCTCAGTCCGGGGATAGTGACAGTTGCTGACTTAAATCTGTTTCCCAAATGTGCGAAAGTGATGTATTGATCCTGCAGTCTGGTCGTTAATCGAGGATGTCCCCTGTGGGGCAGATCGTAATCAGCTCCAGTCGTCTGGTAGCGATGTAACCAGTCTAACAATCTGTATTGGCACATAAAGTTGCTGTTGCAGACACATACATTCCTCCTTCCAAATGCCAACAGCTCGTAATCTCATATTTAGCGCCGTGCGTTACATCCTTCCGGTAGTCTGCTTCTGAACGAAATGAATCATCATAGGCGTCTCAGTCTCTATAGGTCATGCGCGTAGTGCCCTTAAGTTTTATCCAGCTCTGTCTCCTATATGTCGACACTGTCTGCTTTGGCTGTAAAGGCCGATTCGCGAGTGACAGTCCTTGCCACAGATTGTACAACCATACTGAGGCGGCTGGCTTGCCTGGCTGTTCCTTGATCTCTTCAGTCTTTCTCTTTTCTCTGCAGCCAGAAGACCTCTACGAGCGTCAGCAGCCACTTTGCCCCCTCCAACTGACTGTCTCCAGATAGCTCAATCCTGAGCAATTTTTTTTCAGACCTCGGATGGGATGTTGCATGACTTCATGCCCCTCTTGCATATATCCTTGAATCGCAGTGTGGTAGGGCTGATTCTTTTAACTTCAATGACTAGCTGTTTATAAAGGATATCATTTGGCAGCCTCTCGTCTTCCATGCGATAAACATGTCCCAATCACCGTAGAGATCGCTGGCTCAACATCGAGTACATACTGTGAGTGTTTGCTCTCTGTAAGACCGTATTATGTGACACTCTCTTACCACCAAATCCCCAATATACTCCGTAGCCACCTTATGTGAAAGATGTTCAGCCGCCGTTCCTGTTTAGTGTAAGTGCTCCAAGTCTCGCTTCCATACACGAGTGGGCCAAGAACGCAGGTTTGATAAACCCGGACCTTGGTGTAGTGAGACATCGCAGTGTTTTCTCAGACTCTCTTCGTCAGGCGGGCCATGACGGTACTTGCCCTGCCAAGCCTATTGTATATCTCCTTCTCGAGCGAGAGAGTGTTGCTGATGGCAGACCCAGATAAGTGGAACTGTTGACGACCTACAGAGTGACACCATCAATCTTTATGGAGAGCGTAGTGGAAATGCCCTGTGCGCATACCTTTTGTTTTTTTCCACTTATGGTGAGACCAAACTGCTTGCCCCCCTCGGCGAATCTGTCTCCCAGTCTCTGCAAGGCCGCCTCACTATTTGTCACCAGAACTGCATCATCCGCAAATAGCATTTCCCTAATGAGCACCGTCCTCACCTTGGTTCTAACACGCAGTCGGGGCAGTTTAAACAGCCGCCCATCTGACCTGGTCTGCAGATAAACACCGTCCATAAACGTGTCATAAGCGTAGGATAGGAGCATGGAGAATTAGATCAAAAAGAGGGTAGGCGCGAGCACACATCCCTGCTTCCCTCAACTCTTGATGGGAAAAGTGTTGGAAGATGCTCCATCGTATAGAACTGAGCCCGTCATATCAGTGTGAAAAGTGTTTGAAGATGCTCCATCGTATAGAACTGAACCCTTCATATCAGTGTGGAAGGTGTTTGAAGATGCTCCATCGTATAGAACTGAGCCCTTCATATCAGTGTGAAAAGTGTTTGAAGATGTTCCATTGTATAGAACTGAGCCCTTCATATCAGTGTGTAAAGTGTTTGAAGATGCTCCATCGTTTAGAACTGAACCCTTCATATCAGTGTTAAAAGAGTTTGAAGATGATCCATCGTATAGAACTGAGCCCTTCATATCAGTGTGTAAAGTGTTTGAAGATGATCCATCGTATAGAACTGAGCCCTTCATATCAGTGTGAAAAGTGTTTGAAGATGATCCATCGTATAGAACTGAGCCCTTCATATCAGTGTGTAAAGAAATTATCATGCTACGCAGTTTTGGGGGGCAGCTGATCTTCTCCGGTCACCTTTGTTTTTGTAAATAGTCACAATGATAGCGTCACGCATATCTTGAGGGACTGCACCTTCCTCCCAGCAGAGGCATAGAGGATGTGAGAAAAGCTACTGTAATCCGCCACTTAACGTACTTTTCAGGAAGCACAAACGAGTTAACCTACTCATGAATCATTGTGGGCATTTGAAACAACAACAATAATCCCTAGGTCTCTCAAATCAGGGTTTGATAGGTCATTTACACAGACTGTGCTGAGACAATTATTGGCTTCCAGTAACGGCCAATAATGTATCGGTATGAAATTACATTACAACTTTCAAACAGAAAAACATGGACAAAAATTTGTGTTCCTTTTTTCGCTGAATAGTATTAGTAATATATCTTCTTCTTTATCTTCTGCGTTCGTTTTCAATCTCCCACAACCAAGCCACGAGCAAGGATTTACAAGTAGCAGGATGTAGAATGTAGTCCGGAGAACGGAATGCGTTGTGTCGCTAGTTTATAGCTTGACTGGGATATTTGCACCTTTCGGTCCGACACGTCCGTGTTCTGCAGATTGAATATATACAAATCTCAGCATTAGATACAATTGTTCCCCTTGATTGTAGACCATCTTGCGAAGATAAAAATTAATTTTATCCGTGCTTCAGTAAACAAAAATGGCTGCCTCTATAGAGCAAACTTTAAAAAGTGGAATGAAAGAACATCGTCAATCGGTCAACAAACGAAAGTAGGATCCCCAGCCAGGTCTCTCCATCAACTCAGAGCCAGACGTGCGAGACAAAGGCGGAAAGGGGATATTTGGAAAGGATCTAAAAAAGGAAGCTAAAGCAGCAGTGCAAAGTATCTGTTAGGAAAAAGAAGGCCGCTATCATTGTTATTATTAAATTACTAAAACTAGGAATCAAGGTAATATGGAGTTTATGCTATTTTATCAATATTGTGTTATAATGTTATTGGTCAATTCAAACTTTGTTACAAAAAACAGCGTAGAACAGCCAAGGAAGTCAGAAACCTCTCTCGAGTAAAATAACATAGGTAGATAGAAAATATAAAATAGGAAATCTATAGCCTAAGTAGGATTGATCATTCAAACCAGAACAAGACTTTTATAAAATTGGAAGTAATTTAATTACTGATCCTCACAAAAAACTATTAAATTCCACGACGCACAAGCAAAGTGAAAATGAACACAAAAATGAAAATAATACAATGGAACTACACACAAACTTTAAGCCATACTTAGGACTAACCAATCGGGGAAAAGAAACAATAATATATTCAATACAAGAAATCATACTCAACCCTACCAAAAGACTAAAAATTCCAATATATAGTTAGGAACAATAGAGAGGAAGGAGGAGTAGCGTTTATAGTACATGAAGAATACAAAATGATGGATTGAGATAAATTTAATATGGAAAACCTAGAAGGCCTATCCATTAAAATAGACAGTACCCCAGAGAGCATCACAATAATAAATATATACAATCCAAGAGGAATACTCACTCCAAATATTGTGGAAATAATCAAAGCAAAATAAACAATAGAACGATCAAAGTAGAGGATTTCAACACGCATCATCCAGCATGGGGAGGAAGCGCAATAGACACGGCAGGGAAACTAATAATGACCTTCTGCAAAGAAAACAATCTGATTATAATAAACGATGGGTCAATGAAATAAAATCCAAATGGATCAGATATCACTATAGACATCACAATAATGACTCCAAACTTAGCAACCATCAAATGGGAAGTTCTAGACAATGCAGGATCAGACCACCTGCCCATAGCAATTTATTTAAACGATAAATATAATCGATATACTGGATCACGATATACTGGATCAATCAGACCCTATTTCAAATACCATAAAGCGCATGAGCTGCAGCGGTCAGCGACCCATAGCTGACTGCTAGCTTCAGGGCCAGCAAACCAGAGATGTCAAGACCCTTCTACACCTCTACGGGGTGATCCTGGATAACAGGCTGCAGCAGGACAGACTGGCTAAGGAGAAGGGATCGAAGAGGGAATGCTAACCCGGTACTCAAAAAATGCTTGCTGAAGATGTGTTGGACTAAAAGGTGCAAATATTGCAGTCAAGCTGTAAACTACGACACAACGCATTCCGTTCTCTGGACTGCATTCTGCTACTTAAGCCTCTTCAGGGTTTGTAGCAGGAGATTGAGAATGAATGAAGCCAAGCCAAATATCATAAGGCAGATTGGAACGGATTCCTAAGAAGATCTGCTCAGACTCAAAAGAGAAGACTTAATCTCAGACAACATAGATGTATTTACCCATAACCTAATAACCAACATCCTGCAGATGGCTATAAACCACATACCCAACAAAAACATGCCAGCTTACTTAATACAAACCACGGGAGAAGAAAACCAAACGGTAATCATAAAAAGAACAAAACACCTGTACCCTGGCGGAATGAGGAATGCACTTACCAAATTAAAAAAAGACAAAAAGCTTTAAAGAAATATAGGAAATACAAAATGGAAGACAATCAAAAATCCTACCAAACAATTTTTAAAAAAACTGAGAAAATAATAGAAAAAGCGAAAAGAAAACAGTGGAGGACATTCTGCCAAACCCTAAATCCTTCATCCAAAATAACAGAGGTATGGAAAAAATTAAAATCCATAACAGACGGGAATATCAAAAGCACTTTCCCAGCAACCAGAATTCCAGAACTAGAAGAAACTGATAAACAAAAGGAAAATATACTGGCCCCACAATTCTATAAAATCAGTGGTAATAGCTCACTTAAAGAGGACAAAATCCAAAGAAGAGAAAACCTAATGGTACAATTAAAAGCAGGTCAAGTGGCTTCCCAGATACGCAAACAAACCTAAACACAGAAATAACAATAGAGGAGACAATACGGGCAATATAATCCAAAACTAATACAACAGCAGACAAGACATCCTAAGCTATGAAATCCTAAAGAACATTCCAATAACTACAATAAGTCTAATAGTACAGCTTTTTAATGTAATATGGAACACGGGAAATATCCCAAAATCATGGAAAATGGCGGTGATTGTTCCTGTCCTGAAGCCAAACAAAGAAGTCCATGATGCTAGCTCATACAGACCGATATCTCTAACCTCTCAAATAGGGAAAATCTTCTGTGTAAAGGTATCCTTTATTTGCAACATGACAATGCTTGACATTATACTGTCAGTGCATCGGCTGCAATCATTGAGGACCTCTACTTTCAGTGTCTACCACATCCACTATACTCACCAGACCTAGCCACAAGTGATATCCACATCTTTGGATGATTAAAAGAGGCATTAGGAGGAAAGACTTTCAGGTCCAATGAAAAGGTCCAGCAAGTGGGGCATTCTTCTTCTTCTGCGATCGTTCTCAATCTCTGCCTACCAAGCCCTGAACAGAGCTTTGCAAGTAGCAGGATGTAGTCCGGAGAATGGAATGCGTTGTGTCGCTAGTTTACAGCTTGGCTGCGGTATTTGCACCTTTCGGTCCATCACATCCATCTTCGGCCAAGAGTGGGGCATCATGAGTGGTTACACATGCGACCAAAATAATTTTTCTCTACAGAAATCCATGCACTTTATAGGGGGGGGCTTGTATCGAACGCAATGATGGCTACGTCGAAAAATGATAGTCATGTTTGGCTTTTTCAGAATACATTTTAAAAAAATATATATATTTAAGGTTTTCATTTGAAGCCTCCTCATACTTACAGGACAACAATTCACTAGCGCGTTGTACTAGTTGTGAGAGTTCAAGATGTTTCTTTGTTAGAATAAGAATCTAAGAGGAAAAGTTGTCATAGAGTTAGACAAAGTGAGGACTTTGGACCTTCCAAACATGTTGTAGATGTGACTAAAGATTATTGTTCATGGGCTATAACCTTATCATGTAAAGCAAATTACAGAAACCACTGCTGCAAGTGTCCTGATTACAGGTTTTTTGCAAGGTAAACGGGTGCTATGGTCGATGTATGCTTTGTTTTGGAGCTAATAGAAGAGTTGAACAAGATATTGTAGAACAAATTAGAGCTTATATCTTGCAGAAGACGAATGTTCTGACCAAAAGGTGCAAATATCACAGTCAAGCTGTAAACTAGCGACACAACTCATTCCGTTCTCCGGACTACATCCTGCTACATGCAAATCCCTGCTCAGGGCTTGGTAGCGGGAGATTGAGAACGAACGCAGAAGAAGAAGGAGCTTATATGACAGTGAGTCATCTGCTTAGGACTCCCAGTCCATGTTTCAGAAGACCCGGAACAGATAACAATTGCATGTGTGGATAGCATAAATTAAAACACATCATGGGGGATGGGGATGATCCTGTGGTGAAGCAGCTAGTGGCACGACTTGCAACTCAAACCTGCTTGTATTCCGATTATGAAACAGCAAGGTTGTCTCCCTTTGGTTAATATTTATCATATGCGGCACAGTCTTTGCAGACCATGCGTATGGCACCGTGAGTAGCCTCTCAGGGTGCAAGCCTGGGCACTGAATATGGAGACTGCAGGATCCATCTCTTGACCTCGCTGGTGTAATCCAAAGGAATGCAAAGCATGACAATTTGGCACCAGCTCAGCTGCAGGAGCTGCCAGAGTGAGTTCGCAATTTGAAACCACCTGCCTTAGGTGCTACCACTCCGGATTTTCTGTCTGGGTTTACTCCCATAGCCCCACCCTCTCCCGAGGTTTCCACAAGGCAGTGGAGTAGTTGCCCGCAGATGATAGTTACTCGAGACATCCGATAATACTCTCATCGTCCCAAGATTAGCCAGCACTCTCTTGGACTTGTGTGTTTAAAATCTGGTGAATATCACACATGAAGGATGTCCTACAGTATGTGAACCATTTGAAATACCGCTGGGCTGGTCATATATCCAGAAGACAAAATGGAAGATGGAGTACCATAACCACCATGTGGTACAACGCGACAAAAAGAGACCTCAGGGACGGCCCCAACTCGCTGGCGAGATTCACTAGAAAAATACAACATTCACGACCTCACAGACAGACTACTATCACACTGGACAACCACCCCTTGACAAAGAACAGTGAAACTAAAAACCAAGAACAAATTAATAAATGGAAAGGATAAACTAGACTACACCAAGTTTTTCAAAGTAGGACCTGCTACAAGAACAAGAGGGCACAGCTACAAATTGTTTAAAGACAGGTCCAGATTAGATATTAGGAAATATTTTTTTAGTCAGAAAGTGGTGAATTCTTGGAATGCATTTCCACAGGGTGTAGTGGAAGTAGAGTCAGTTAATGCATTCAACAATAGATTGGATGCTCTCAGTATTTTCAGTATCCATGGAGTGAAATAAACTCATTGTATACAGACTCTATAGAACCTTCTAAACCAGTATAATGAAGTTACGTCAATTTAATCTATGTAAACAGGAGACCTGTGTGAAAATGAGGTGGGGATCTTGGCCAGTATATTTTACCTAACCGTGGCTAAGATGTCCAATCAGTATGTTTTGCCTGACCAGACATTAATCTCCTCTCCCCCTCTTATTTAACATTTTATCACTTATTTAAGCATTTGCTAACTGTCAGAGGCAGCATACTGTAATTTCAATTTGTTGTTGTTTTATTGTTTGTTTGCTTCTGACTCTTTGTCTACGCTGACATTTCTATCTCAGTAGCACAAGTGATGAATACAGGTTCAGATAGTAGTTTAGCAAGAAATTCCCCAGATGTGTCAAACCGAAAGGTGCAAATATCGCAGCCAAGCTATAAACTAGTGACAACGCATTTTGTTCTCGGGACTACATCCTGCTACTTGCGAAGCCCTGTTCAGGGCTTCGCAGCGGGAGATTAAGAATGAACGCAGAAGAAGAAGAAGCAAGAAATTAAAACCAGCCTAGACATTGATCTCAAAAAACCTTGAACAAAGATTTATACAAGAACAGAATAGTCCTGGAAAGTTGAATTTTAGCAAATAATTTTCATGGATGAAATTTGAAGATGTTTTCATGCAGAAAATCAGACTGCTTGGAAGAATCATAACATAGTACTATTCCTGTGATATATTTTACTTTTTGTCTTTTTTCACTTAACATAATGAGAGAGACTATGAAGCTACATACATTATTTCTTTGTTTTCAGATGGATAGCTGTTACATTTGACTGATGTGGAAAAGAGTTTTGTCACAAGATTCCAGGACCAAAGACAGTTTTGACTTTAAAGAAATGAAACTGAGCTCCTGGCTATGGACGTCAGTAATTGTGGGGGAGTGAGTTCAGCATGCCTGATTGTCATTGTGTTGTTGTTCCATAGTTTCTGCATTCAGCACTCTTAACTACACTTTTTTTTTAAATGTCTCTTTTTATTCTTCAGATCTCCTTAAAAACAAGTTATTCACTCTTTTTTATTTCTTTATCAAATACAAGGGGCTTGTCATAAGTCTTTACTCTGATCATGAAGGAGTAGGAGGAGAAAGTTTAAATTTGGCACGGTGTTTATTCCTTTTCAATGTAGCCACCACCTGAATTTATATATTTCTGCCATCTCTGCGTGACCTTGAAAAGACCTTCAGAATAAAGTAACCTATTTTTTTAAACTAAACCAGTTATCACAATACAGTATGACATCTTCGTCACTGTCAAATTGATTTCCTTTCAGCTGTTTTTTAAGTTTTGGGAAATGAAAAGTCTGATGGAGGAATCCAGAGAATATGGTGGGTGTGGAAGCATTTCAATATTCAAATAGCTGGCTGCAGCACAAACTTTGCTTTATGGGAGGGCACATTGTCTTGAAGCAAAGGCAGAATTTGAGTGCGCGCTATCCCTCATTTTCTGGTCACAGTCTTTCTTAGTTTGGTAAGGAGATCTACATAATATTGCCCATTAACCATATTGCCATGAGGCAGGTAATCTTTCAATTGGAATCCTTTGACGTCCCAAAAAAACAGTCAGCATCACTATTCTTGCAGATTTCTGAACTCTTGGCTTGACATGTGTTGGTGAGCCCGGGGTTTTCCACTGCATGCTGGAAATTTTGGATTTTGAGTCATAATGGTGAACCCAAGTCTTATCTACTGTCACCATGGTCGGCAACATGTTTTTCGACCAAGACATTTTGAGCAACTGGCCACAGCAATCAATCCTTGTTTGTTTCTGTTCACATATCAACAGACGCAGGACCTAGCAAGCACACACTTTTCTCATGCTCAGTCTGTTGTGTAAAATTCTAAAAACTGTACTTTCATTCAGTTTTACTGACTTAGATATCTCTGCAATTGACATTTTCCTATTCTGGTCAATGATTTTTTTCACTCCTGCAGTATTTTCATTGCTGCACTCTGAGGATGGTCTTCCTGATCTTGGAAGATAAGCAACATGGGAACGACCACACTTAAACTGCCTACACCAGTTATTTACAAAAGCATACAAAGGACAGAATTCCTCAAACACTGGTTCCATTTCCGTGTATATTTCTGTAGGTGTTTTCCCCTGCATCATCAAGAATTTTATCACAGTTTTGGTCTCTGTTTTCTTCATTGTTCTGACAAACCGTTAGAGTAGCAAATCCGGTCAATAAGGTGTGTTGCACCATGCACCATACTGTGTAAACTCGTCAAGGAAGGAAATTCATACTTCTCAAGTCCAGTGCAAATTGAATGAGCTATATATGTGCCAAATTTCAACTTTCTCCTTCTACTCCTTCATAGTCAGGGTAAAGACTTATGACAAGCCCCTTGTACATTATATTTTTGTAACAAATCAGTGGTACAGACAATATATAAGTAGGAGCTTAGACAACCATTCATTTCTTTCTTCTTCGGGGGAATTGAGTCAATACAGCTGAACTCAGACTTTGAGCAACCAAATTGAACCATGACGTAACTCGATGTAAGTTACAGGCCAGGTGTCAACACCTGGAACGATAGTGATAAGTGAGACGTAGACTTGTTGCTGCCGACAAACCTACATTGTCTGGAAACCACGCGAATAGGATAGGGGCTAATGGCAAGCAGACGGACAAAAACGCACGCGGTTTTGGAAACCACGTGATTTGATCTGGGAGGCAGATCTAATATAAATCCCGGCATAGATAAGTGAGCCTGGGGGAGGAACCTACCTCCTACCAGGTAGTCAGCAGGATTGTGGATTGCTGAAAGGCCTCCTAATTTGGAGGTTAGCTGCGAATAAATAAGCAGCCATGGACAAAAATGGGTCGGCAGGCTGTAAGGAGGCAGCCCCTCCACCATGCAAAGGCACAAAAGGCTAATCACCTGTTTGTCTTAAAAACGATTACAAGTCAAAACATAGAGAAAACCGGACTGATCTCAATGGCAACGAACAGGCGAGAAATAAGGACCATGATTTACGGAACATGGAATGTACGAAGTATAAACGGAAAAAAACATGAAATAATAGAGGAGATGAAGAGAGCAAAATTGACAGTCCTGGCACTTACAGAAACAAAGAAAAAGGAACAGGGTGTTCTGTACCATGATGGCAACATGCTATACTACAGCGGAGTTCCCATGAGTGAACGAGCCAGGGCAGGGGTTGGTTGTATAGTGAATGGTAACAACAAAGCAAACATTAAAGGATGGAAGTTCATTTCAGAACGACTGATGGTTCTAAGTCTACAAGAGGAGGATAGTCAAATGGATATCGTCACTGTGTATGCACCAAACGAAGATGAGAGCACTGACATAAAAGATGAATTTTATGAGCTCCTTCAAAGGACCATTGACGATTGCCATAATGAAATACTTCTCCTTGGAGACTTCAACGCAAGAGTTGGAAATGACTATTCTAGATGGGATTGAGTGATCGGTAGGTATGGAGAAGATGTCTTAAATGACAATGGAAAACGACTGCTGAGATTCTGCAGAGAACAAAACCTTGTCATTACAAATACAAGGTTTCCACACAAGCGTATCCATGCCTACACAAGATGCGAGCCGGTAAGAAAGAAAGATCTATAATTGACTATGCAATAGTGAGGAAAACTGATTTCAAGTATGTAAAGGATGCTAGAGTGTTCAGAGGACCAGAGATAGGAAGTGACCACTACCTAGTTAAAATAAAGAGAGAAATTGAAAAACACTATCCAGCCAGGCAACACCCATCAGCAAGCATGAAACATAACACACGAGGAGAAAATAAAATTAAGGCTTACAAACTACGAGAACCATATGTTAAGAGGAGATACCAATGGCTCATAACAACAGCAACAGAAAGGATAGAAGAATCTGAAGAAGATATGGAAATGCTCTGGGTAAAATTCAAAGACATCCTCAAAGAGGCTGCAGCAGAGGCATCGGTCAAACCAAAGAAGGGTGGAAGAGAAAGAGTACACCATGGTGGACAGAAGAAGTGAAAAGAATAATACAAGAAAAGAAAAAGGCATGGAAGCAATATCTAGGGGCTAGGAATACAGAAGAACAAACAAAGAAATATAAAGAATATGTAAATTTTAGAACAGAAGCAAAGAAGACTGTGCTCAAGGCCAAACAGAAATCCTGGGAAGAATTTGGAGAGAAACTGGAAAATAATGCTGGAGAAAACCAGAAACTGTTCTACAGGACCTTAAAGAACATCAGGAAGGAAAAGGAATGCCCCCTGAAATTTGTTAAAGATAAACAAGGTGCGATGTTGACCGCCCCAGAAGAGGTAATGAACAGATGGAAAGAATATTTCTCAGATCTCCTTGGAGTGGAGGAAAACCAAGCTCTGGAAGCAACAGTCCCAATTCAAGAAGAGGGAGCCAATCAGCCATGGAGGGAAACGATAATATCACAATGGAAGAACTAAAGGCAGAATTGGAGAAAATTAAGTTTGGTAAAGCAGCAGGACATGATGGTATAACACCAGAAATGGTTAAATACATGGGAACGGCAGGAGAGATACTATTCATGAAGACTCTCAAGGCAGCTTGGCGCCACAAGAAGATACCAAGAGACTGGGAGGTTGCAATAATAATACCAATATTTAAAATGGGCGACAATCGACAATGTGAAAATCACAGAGGTATTTCCCTTATCAGTGTCCCTGGGTACTTTAGGGTTCTAGAATGGCGATTAAGGGGTCTAGCAGAGCCAAATATGGATGAAACTCAATGTGGGTTTAAGGCATACAGAAGTACTCAAGACCTTATCTTTACACTCAGACAACTAAGTGAAAAGGCTCTTGAATATGATAAAGAGATGCATCTCTGCTTTTTGGATTTGAAGAAAGCATTTGATAAAGTTCCTTGGGACAAACTCTGGGAGTGCCTGACAAG
Organism: Ariolimax columbianus; assembly: GCA_036924085.1. Lineage (NCBI taxonomy): Eukaryota > Metazoa > Mollusca > Gastropoda > Stylommatophora > Arionidae > Ariolimax > Ariolimax columbianus. The sequence continues at coordinate 51,085,474 of JAVGWX010000003.1, forward strand.
GAAGAACATCCCAGGACTCCTGATCTCTGCCATACAGAGTTTCTATAAAACATGCACAAATTATGTGCGGGCATCAAATCAAAAATCAGGAGAGTTCCAAGACCACTAGCGGAGTAAGACATGGGGACATTCTATCACCGTACCTTTTCATACTCCTCATGGATGAAGTCATCAAAGCCTGCAAGGAACGGACAAAAAAAGTATGAAGTAGGGTACTGGAAGATGAGACCAAGTTATATATCGGAACTAGCATTTGCAGATGATGTGGCCCTGATCACGAAATCCGAAGCACATCTCCAGATCAACTTGCAGGTCTGGGAAGAAGAGAGGAATGCACATCAGCAACTCCAAAACAAAAACCATGGTGATTGCCAGAGATAAAAAGAGACATCAGATAACCCTGGGAACACGAGCACTGGAGCAGGTCAGCAACTTTAAATATCTAGGAGTGGTAATAGACAGCAGGGGAGGAATCAAAGAGGAGTTAACTGCATGAAGGGCAGCAGCAGGTAGACTCATCCATGCAATAAACAGAGGTTTCCTCAGTAAAAGAGAAATAAGCAGGAAAACAAAGAAGGATGTATACCGCTCGACCTATGTGCCTGTCCTGACATATGAATGTGAGTCATGGACAATGACTACAGCCCAAGAAATTGAATTACAAACTTCAGAAATGAGGTACCTAAGAAAGGCGGTTCAGGTGATGAAAAGGGACAGGATTCGTAACCAAACAATATGTAGCAATCTTGAAGTTCAACCCCTGCAGACACGAGTGGAGCAGTCCCAACTACAGTGGTTTGGCCATGTCTGTAGAAGGGAAGAAGATCAGATACCAAAGTGGTCATGGGAGATAAAAAGTCAAGGACGCAGACCCCCAGGACGTCCCAAAGTACACTGGGAAGACAACATACGACAGTCCCTAAGTGATAGAGGGCTGGATTGGAAAGAGGCCAGGAAAAAGACGGCAGATAGAGCAGTGTGGTGTTCTTTTTGGCAAACCTCTACACCTCACGGTAGAAGAGGAGCGAATAAGTAAGTAATTAAGTAAGTATAGATAAGTGAGGAGAATTACAGAGAGAGAGGTACTTTGGAAAGAGATGCTCTGTGGAGAGCAGGCACCAGAGACAAAAGATTTGACTTCAGAGATGACATGAGATAGACACAGAGAGAGAACATTTCACTTGGATGATTGCTTGAGAGGAGATTACATGAGATAGGTCGTGGAGAGCGGTCGACTTAGATGATTACTTGAGACAGAATTGGAGAGAGGCGCTCAGTGGAGGGCAGGCGATGGAAATATGCAGTTGAGGCAGATTTGAGTTGAGAACCAGATTACCTGAGAACATTTCACTTTAGAGACAGAGGTACTTTGGAAAGAGATGCTCAGTGGAGGGCAGGCGATGAAGATATGCAGTTGAGGCAGATTTGAGTTGAGATTTACGTGACGGAGAGAGGCAGTTGAGAGAGACACACAGCAAGCAAGGTAACTGACCTCATATTATGTTGTGGTCGTAATTACAAGTCTTCAGTAGCTTATAGGTAGTTTTCCAGTCATCCCATTCATCATAGTGACGCAGTCCTACTGATCATGTCGAATCACCTTGATCACGTGAATGTAAGTCGTCAGTCACAGCTAGAGGCAAGTTCCCATTGATTCCATGGATCAGATTTGATGCAGTCTATCCTGACCACATTGAGACCACTTTGATGTTACCGCCGACAAAGAGGAACAAGACCACGGACGTCATACCAGAATCTATGAACTTTACCATCAGCGGCAATCTGCAACTAAGTTCGATCGCAGCAGGCCAGATTAGGAGAACAGATCAGCAGACCAGATTAGGAGAATAGGGTATTGTGATGTATAAATGGTGAGAGAAAGATTTTAAGTTTTTAGAGAGTTTATAGTTGGCATTGTTTCTTGATAAAATAATATGTTCTATTGTGTTTATGTTTAGTGTTACTTGCATTTGTTTAGAGTGAGTGTAGAGTGCAATAGAATAGAGCAGACCCCTTTACCGTCTGCGACAGAGCTCCATCAAATCAACCGGCTCTGGTACATTTTTTCTAGTGCTTTCTTTCCAAACTAGAAGGCTACTTCAGTCATCAGACAGTTGGTCTGTGTATATCAGGGTGTACAATGTCATGAGTTGGAGAACTCTTCTAGCCTAAAAGGGTTAGCTTGGGCTAAATTTGCAGAATTGTGTCTTTCAGTTCATGGCAAGTGCCTCTACTTCGTATGTCAGTCTTTTTCCAAATAAAATTCAAGTTGAGCTAATATTACGATCTAAAGATCTTAAGCCATATAATTAAACCATGTATGACGTGAAGCATTCATAATAAAAATATATATTAGTAGGAAGTGTTGAATGTCATTAATGCTGTTGGAAAAATAAGTCCCTAAAAATTATTCTACTCACAATGTCATGTTTTTCTGCTTAAATCCCTCTATATACTTACCAGTTCCTTTCTTCTGTTTTTCAAAGTTTAATTAAGATTTTTTTTAAATATATGTGTATTCCAGATGCATGATCATTGATATAATCAAATAAATCATTTTTTCATGTCGTCGTGTTCAAATTTCATAAGGCAGAAAGGTTGACTTTAAAACATTCAACACACATGTACATATTGATGAATGTCACAAATTATACATTAAATAAAGTTGTGCGTGAACTG